>CM060947.1:252119532-252207032 GCA_030765055.1 Mantis religiosa | reverse complement strand
AATCTGCATTACTATGCCTTGGTATCTAGTTTCTAAACCAAGGCATAACATCCACCGGTTTTATTTCTCATTTTTATACTTTATTTATTAAGTACATCCCATTTTTGCAGATACATATTATATTATGAAAGTTAACTTCCTATCTAAACTAATCTACTGCTACTGTTTCCAGTAGCTTACAATATATTCTAATCCTATTTTTGTTCACACTCCTCTAAGAAAAGAAATTTAACAGTTCAATTTAACTTAAACAATTAACACATGTTTGTTTCTACTGAATAATAATTTGACTGTTGGTACTATACTATATAAGTTTTACAATTTATCCTGGTTTCCATACCCTTCCTCAACAAGTTACATGATTTGACATCAGGAGAAGGAGCTGTTCATCATTTCGTCGTTTGTTCCATCCTTACTTTTATTTGAAATATCTTTTTCTCGTCTAACTGGACCATCCTCCTCCTGCTGCCTGCTTCAATCCTGCCCGTGAAAATCCAGTTGCTTTCGTCTGTTAATTCTCAATCGTCCTGATCCTGACTGGTTATTGGGAATGTAGACGATGTTCCTCCTCCTGCTCTACTTGTCTCATTTGTCATAATCTAGTAGATCTCCTTAGTTGTGGTTGATGTTCCACTTCCTCTCTTTCTAAACGTTGATGTAAGCCCAGTTGTTTCTCTTGTAAATATCTGCGGTAACTCAGTTTGTATACTGTTCCTGCCAGCTGTTCTAATATTCTGTAATCTTCTTTATTTCAGATTAGTGTTGCTATTTGTTTTCCAGCTAATTGCTGCCGTTGATCCTGAAGTTCTTCTCGGTAATTTTGGCATTCAAATAGAACATGTTCGGGGGTATCCTGTAGTCCACAAACCTCAAAATTATCATCTCTTTTCTTGTTGATATTCTTATAGCAAGTGCCATACGGTCCATGATTCGATAGATAATGTATAAGTCCTTGCTTGGGATCAAGATGTTGTAATCTAAGTCTTTCTTTGATGTTTGGAAAAATACTGTAAACCCTTCTTCCTGTTTCTGTTTCTTTCCTGGCCCAGACAGGCCAGGACAACGAACTCGCTCCCCTACTGCGGGACGGCAACTAGCTCAGCAGCTGAGCTCTAATGGTACCAAGCGGGCGATCCGAGCCCCAAAGATCCCTGGCTGGCGGTCCCGTAATAGGCCTAGCAGAGGAGCTGAGGCCGGCAACCGACCTACCGGAGGAGGAAGTTGTTTTCCTCAAAGTATAGCATCCTGTCATGGCACCGCCGAGACTCCCGCTGACACTTCTACCCTGAAAAAGACCACCAGATGAGAAATGATATGAAATAATAATGGAGATAAATTGGAGGGACAGTACATTCGGGGGATGTAATTAGCCTATGCAGCATTACCCTAGCGACCCAGGGAAACCCCAGAAAAAACCCATGGGTCACGTAGTGTCAGCCCGATTTGATAAAGCAGTTAATATCCCAGCATTATAAGACTTTATATTTTGATAATAAATTACTAAACAGCAAAAACCACTTCCCCAAGATTCCTGTTTTGTTAACCAATTTTTCGATTCTATTCTTTCTTACAAATCATTGGTTTTACTGTAGTATTGTTTACGAAACCAGTCCTCCAGAATGCGGGACACAGAGGATACCGCCTGAGCCATCACGCTCGGTCTGTGCCACGGGAAGTGTCAATCTATCCCCGTTTTCCCTCCTCACGTCCGTGACCTAGAATCTCAATGCAAGGCATTCCCACTGGAAGCGGAACAAATTATATTTTTGTACACTTCTCAATAAGAAATTCACAACTTTTACAATAACATCCTGTTAAACAATCAATGTTTTAAGGGGGGACGTACGAGAAAATGTTCAAAAAATCTAATTTTTTTATTGTTTTGTAAAGTAGTATATAGTGTTAGCTATCAAACACCAAAATATTATGACTGTACGTGGTCTCTGTGTGCCTTTAAAAATTAAATGCCCTAGTGTTGCATAGTAGCAACACATAGTCTTCCATCAGCTGTCTTGGAATCTATAAAGCCCACCTACCAATTCTTAGCACATCCAGACTTGCTAAAAATGTCTCTATGGAGAGACACAAAACCCATATGAAAGCCTCAACAGTCTGATATGGAAAAGGTGTCCCTAAACATCATTTGTGTTTAATGATGGGAATGTTGGCAGAAAGAAACTTATGCATCAGTTAGGGTATCAACCTGGTGTGTTTATGGTGCAGAAAGAGCTATGAAATTAATGCAGAAAGAAGCAAGACAGAAGAGGAATTGAAAAAGAAAGGTTAAAAAAGACCAGAATGAGGATACAGACCATGGAAATGGGAAGTTCCGACTTAAAATTAAAAGGCAAACTGAGTAATAATTATTGTATTTTTAATTGCCTTTCCCCGTAACTTGCATTTTCTACAACTTCAACCCATTTTTCTCTCAAACTACTTCATCTACAGTGATGAAATTTACCACACAGCTTTCTTATGCCACAATGAACATTTCGTTGGTTCTGCAATATACGATTAAGCTCCACATGGAATGTGATGATACAAAAGATCAGAAATTATTTTAAGATTTAAAGGATGCATATTATTAGCACTTTTTAAATTCAATAAGAAATCTAAATCCGAAAAATTCATTTTTAGTGTGTTTTAAAATATCATAAAAAATTTCAGACAGATAGCATATGTGAATTTTGAAAAAAATTGTGCTTAAGTTTGTAAATATCTCTGCATATATAAAACATATGTAGGATTAGTTATAAACAATGGAAAATTATAAAAAAATTGTACATATTAACTGTATTATCTTAAATAATTATACTAAGTTTCACTTCAATAGCTTAAAAACTTTGGAGGTTATGGCTATTTATGTAATACCCTGAATATTTGCATACGTGCCCCCTTAATTGTCAGTTGTAATTGTTAGTTACATTGTTATTCTCTGCTTTTAATTCGCTTATCATTTCTATGTCCCTTTCATAGCATTCATGTAATCACAGTTCCTTAGTACTTAGGACTAATTTCTCTCAATTCTCTCCCCAAAAGACTTGTTAAATGCCTATACGGCTTCAGATACCTCTCGAGCAGATAGTATCCGCGAGAATGTATCAGCGTATGTGTGTGAAAATGTGAAATGTATATTTAGTAAATGAAAGGCAAAACCAATATGGATAAGCTTGCGTAATGAATGGCGGGAAATACCGAAAAGCTCTGTGGCGGTAGCCATCTCGTCACAAGGCCGTGTTTCCTGTGCTACATACGAGGCGTGTCGCTAAATTAAGGTCTCCAATGCGTTGGAGCCGTGAAGAACACTATTTTTTTAAATATATTTATTAGATCGGTCAGCAATAATATATGCTTTGCAGATCTGAGAGAACAGATACACAATAATCACAGAGTAATAAAATTGTAGAGGTAGGACAATGTGCCTACTCTGAACTAAAACAAATGTGTTACTGCACTAATATAAATGTGGCACTGAACTAATAAAATGGTATACATACTTCCATAGTGAGAATTTACATAGTAGAACAGAAGAATAGAAAAGATAAATTGAAACAGTAGATTATTCAGAAGTGGAGGTGTCATCACTGTAAAGCAGGTCCTGTGGTAGTCGTCGCTTCAGTCGCGTTGGCCGGCGACTTCGGACGACGATGTTATACGCCACAGCTCCTGGGACGTGGCGTAGATTGTAGAAGAAGCGTCGAGAAGTCTGTCGGATGAAATGGTGAAGAGGAAGAAGTCCCAGCTCGTGATGCAGCTGCTGGTTGCGGACAAACCAAGGATCATTGGTGGCGATTCGCAAGAATCGACTCTGGATGACCTGTAGACGCCTCAGGTGACACGTACAGGCAGCCTCCCAGACCTGGCAGGCATAAGTAATAAGAGGCCGAACCAGAGATTTGTACAGGAGCAGTGAAGATTCTAAAGCAAGTGAAGTATGTTTGTGAAATAATGGAGACAGTTGTGAAGGATGAGCGGATGCCAGGGTAATGGTGCGGTCAATATGAGGCTTCCACGTAAGCCGAGTGTCCAGTAACACTCCAAGGTACTTGACAGGTGTAGGTGAAGGGAGCCACGGCACATGATCAGTCAGAAGGCGTGTAGGCGGAGGGGGATTATAGCGGCGTACGGTAAAAATCTTGGCTTCAGTTTTCTGGGTATTAAGGGAGATGCACCAATTTTGATACCATTGAGTGAGGCATTTAAGGGAGATTTGTAAGGTTCGTACAGAAGAATGTAGATCGGAGTGAGAGTAAAATAAAACAGTGTCGTCGGCATACAGGGCAATTGAGGTTGGAGCCATGTCTGGAATATCAGAGGTGTAAATACTAAACAGCGTTGGTGCCAGTATTGAACCTTGTGAAACGCCTGCTGTAATACGACACTCAGTTGAAAGTGTGCCCCCAATGCGCACCGCAAAAGTGCGATCAGTGAAAAAACTGGTAATAATGTGGACTAAGTAGTCCGGGAGACCAATGCGATAGAGTTTAAGTAGAAAGCCAGAATGCCATACCTTATCAAATGCCTGTGCTACATCAAGGAAAATAACTAGGGCATGTTGACGATGCTCGAATCCAGTGACAATATGTTGAGTTAACCTCAATAGTTGATGAGTAGTGGAGTGTTTCGGGCGAAACCCGAATTGAAAAGAAGGAATAATGTGATTATTGTTGAGGTACTGCACGAGACGGCGATGGATGACCTTCTCAAAGAGTTTAGACAGTGTGGGTAGAAGAGTGATAGGACGATAGTTTCCTGGCAGATGTTTAGGCTTATGAGGTTTGTGGAACACAATGATTTGAGCAAATTTCCACGTGGAAGGGAAGTAACCTCAAAGGAACGCTATTATTTGAGATACGGCAACACTGGCGTGTAGCTTGGTTTCACCCCTTAAAATCCCCGCCACAACGAACCCGTTGCTATCATTTGTCTTGGCTGGGCAGCCGTTTGTGGTGGAGCTTCCTATCACTTCCGCTGCCAAGTGCGAGCTGCGTGGTGTGATACGTTTTTTGAGTGTCCCCACTGAAATTCATCGTCAGTTATGCGAAGTCTATGGGCTACAGTGTATGGACTTCAAAAACGTGCGAAAAATATGAAAGCATTTCTCCATAATTATTTACTATGAGATAAAGTACTTCGACTGCACGTAAGTGTTACTTGAACTTCTCTTAACGCATGTTGTCATCGTAACACCGTGCTTGGTGTGTCCGCGGAGGTTTCGTGATTCAAATCTCGGCTGTGATATTGAACCCTTTGGCTCTTAATGTACCATTCAAACACAGTTTGATGCATTACCTGGGATTTTATTTTTGAGTTATATTATTCAGAGGAAACGTCTATATCACAAATGAAAATTTATATCAGTACTAAAGTGAGATGATCTATAGCAATTGAGGATTGTAGCAAATTTCAGAGATGAACTCCCTTAATCAAATAACTATTATCTAATATTTTACGTGGTGGTATAGGTATACATAATCTGGTTTAGTATCACCGTTTAAATCTTCCAGCAGCATCAGCCTTTCGGCACATTTCTGATCACGGACTCTGGATCCCCTTCGCAAACTAATTCCCACTTCCACCCCCCAACTCCCACACGATGCCGCTTTGCCCTTAATCGGAAAATAATTCCATGTTTGCCAATAGGCTTCCTGCTGTGACTAAATTTTCAAATTGAATATCAGCCGCACATCAATATGCATGCGTAAATACAGACAGACATGAAAATAGTTCAGTTCATATAAGTTTGTGATCTACCAGCTTATAGCTGCAGAATAAAACGTGTGTGTTTGCGCTCAGCAAAGATAAATCAACAAACAGAAATGACGACCTTTTCTACTCTTTTACAAGCACTTCTTCCTCTGCATTAAGATAAAAATTATGTTATTTTAATTACAAGGTGGTACATTAAGTGATAGTCAAATGTTTTATGTCCACGAATTTCTCTACTCTTGTAAAAACACTTATTGCTCTATGTACTACAAGATAAACATTATATTATTGTAGCTGAAAGGGAATACAGTAGACTTTAAGTGATAGTCAAATGTTTTATACACATGAGTTTCTCTACTCTTGCACAACCACTTACTGCTCTATGTACTTCAAGATAAACATTATCTTATTGTAGTTACACGGGAATGCAGTAGGCTTCAAGTGATAGGCAAATTTTGTTATATACATGACTTTCTCTACTCTTCTACAAACACTTATTGCTCTATCTACTTCAGGATTAACATTATCTTATTGTGATTTCAAGGGAATACAGTAGACCTTGCGATAGTCAAATGTTTTTTATACATGACTTTTTCTATTCTTGTACAAACACTTATTGCTCTATCTACTTCAAGATAAACATTATCTTATTGTAGTTACAAGGGAATACAGTAGACTTTGCGACAGTCAAATGTTTTACATACATGACTCTTTCTATTCTTGTACAAACACTTATTGCTCTCTCTACTTCATAATAAGCATCTTATTGTAGTTAGAAGGGAATACAGTCGACCTTAAGTGATAGTCAAATGTTTTATATACATGACTTTCCCTACTCTTGTACAAACACATATTGCTCTATCTACTTCATCATTGTAGTTACAAGGGAGTATCGTAGATCTTAAGTGATGGTCAAATGTTTTATATACATGACTTTTTGTATACTTGTACAAACACTTATTGTTCTATCTACTTCAAGATAAACATTATCTTACTGTAGTTACAAGAGAATACACTAGACTTCAAGTGATAGTCAAATGTGTTTATACCTCTCTTTCTATACTCTTGTACAATTACCTATTGCTCTATCTACTTCATGATAAACATTTTCTTATAGTAGTTACAAGTAGACAAGTAGACTTTAAGTGTTAGCCAAATGTTTTAAAACTGGCTGTATAGGTGTCGTGTTCGTAATTACTTCTCCTTGTAATATATGAATGATTAATAAGAAAATTCCGTTTAATAAAAGTGTAAATGTTGAAAACTACAGAGAAACAACAAAGAATACCTCGGATGTAGTTCACTCCACGAAGAAATATGTTGCATGTTTTAACACGAATGTACATTTTAAAGTAGTAAGATTTTGTGTATCTCTTTGGCTTAGTCGTTCGCCTTGGTGAGGTGTTTCACGCGAGCCTCCGATCTTGGGTTCAAACCTGGACGGGGGCTGTGGATTCTTCGAGTACTTAAATGTACTTAGTATGGCTTCATTCCGAAGAGAAATAAAGATGGTAGCTCTGTGTTAGAGTAGTGAACCTTAAGCATAACGAAGAAGTATTTGACCAAAATTAAGTAAGCTTTTTTTTATCAAAATGGAACGCAAAGTTGAAATACACAGTAGTTAAAGGGTATTTATAAATAAACTCTCAGTTTCAGTTCAGTAATGTTGCAAAAGGTGAGCGTTGTGAATGGATAGACAGTGAGCTTTAGACTCAATTCTGTGCTGTTTCCTAAACGTGAGGTAACGAAGATCTCGCTTAAAGCGAACATTGGAAATGCATTACATACACACGTAAGACCTGGTCCTATTGAAAGTGAATAAACGGATTCCCTGCAGAGACCAGCTGACTGAGTTTACATACCATACACTAACGTATCAGTTATTGTGGGACATACCTTGAAATGTTCAAACGTGTTACACTGACAACACTATTTTTATCACTCCTACAGACCTCTTACTGAGGCTCAAAGTGTACCACTTTGGCCAATATGTATGTGTCTGTTTTTCATTCGAGGTCAAGGGACTTCCCAGACAATTTGCAGAGGGTTAAACGTTATGTGCATAAGATCTACTCTCCTTACTCCTGGACACGTAGGACCAAGGTCCCGGGCCTCCTTCTACCCTCGAGCGATGGATAACTCCGGAGCTCTTTCCATAGGGCAATACCTGATTTCTTAAAAAGCCTCCCGCCCCCGCTGAACACAACGTCAAGACGGAATGGAAGTGAATACGCCACTTACGTGCGTCAACCCCGCAGGGAAGACTGTCGAAAACCTCGGTGGGGCCGCCTGGTTATCTAGCACACCTACTAGCTCTGCAGGCTAGTACCCGGGACTTATTAGCCAAACCTCTACCCCTTCTGGGCAGCCGTTACCCAATTCCCGTGGGTGTTGGGAACACACTGCCCCCTCGAGTCCAACCCAATCCAAACAACTGCCATTCAGGTAGGAGCTCCAATGTTTGCACCGAGTTTCCTCTAGTAACGTCAGAGGTATCACGAGTACTAAGGGTCCACAGCGACGTATTCCTAATTTAAATCTATACAAATATCTTTAACATTAGAAGGACCGCGCCTGTCATTTTGACGGATGCGCTGTTTTGTAAGACTTATTTCTTGCTTATGTTTTTCTACACTTCCCATGTTCAACGACTTTCAATAAATACTTATACCAAACACGTCCACAAAGAACTAAGCATTTTGGACCTTTCTAAAAACTTGTACAAAGAAATCCTACCACAAGGACCGCAATCTGTCAATTTGACGGGTATGGAAGGGTGAACAATAGCCTACGGATCTGTAACATGTGTTGCTTTACTTCCAGATTGGTTTGTGGCACTCTGCAGACCCTTTGTCGATGAGTAAGAAGGCCTTATTGCCCAAGTGGCGCAATTCGTGCTACCACTTATGAAAAGGGTTGGAGCAAAACACTTTCTGCTGTAGTTGTTATGGTCGAATACCTGGGGACCACCATTTTTCAGGAACAAAATGAGCAGAAACAAATTCGCTGAAATTTTGTGGTTTATGCAATTTGATGACAAGGAAACACGTTCTCAAACACTAGGTACAGATCGCTTTGCAGCTGCTACTCCTGTCTGGAATCCTTTTATTGCCAATTCCTTGGAATGTTACATTCCAAGTGAAAGTATCACTGTGGATGAGCAACTGTGTCCTTGCAAGGCTAGATGCTCTTACATTCAATATTTGTGTAATAAACCGGAGAAATTTGGAGGAAAGTTGTGGCTTGCAGTTGATGCAAATTCAAAGTATCTGGTGAATGGTTTTCCACACCTGGGCAAGAGCGATCAGCGCCCACAGGTGTTCTTCTTGCAGAGCATGTTGTAATGCGTCTTATAGAGTATTTTGTTTTTGCAGGAAGAAATATTACGTGTGAAAGTTTTTTCACAACCAAATGCCTTGTAGAAATTTTGAAACGTAAAATTACAAGCATTGTGGTCACAGTAAAGAAACGTAGAAGGGAAATCCCTCAATCAGCAAAATCTGCTGCAGCACCTTTACACATAACTGTACTTTTTAAGTCAGGTGACATATCTCTGACATGCTATCAGTGGGAGAGAACAAAATTGTGCTTCTTTTGAGTTCAATGCATGACACATTTACAATAAATAAACAACATCCTAAAAAGCTACCAGAATCAGTTGCTACTGCACTAACACCAAGTACGGCGGCGACGTCGTCGATCAAAAGGTAGGCTATACATGTTTTTTCAATGTGTTGGTCTTGGCAGCCATTAACACATGGGTACTCTGTAAGGCAGTAACAGGTGAAAAAGTAAGCAGACGTCAGTTCATATACAACTTAGCAGCAAGTATGTTTGTGGACCACGTTTAGGCAACGCTGAATGCACGTGTGTTAGGTGCTGCTTTGCTGCAGGTGGCTTAGGATGAGCGAAATCAGGTTTACAAGTGTTTTCCCTGCATATACTGTGGTATTCAAAATTTTATGTTGAAACACATGTGTTTGCTAAGGAAAGATGTCCATTTTACATTTGACTATCTCATATATTTGAATTAATTTTAGGTTTAAAATGTTCATTTTACCATGTAATTCTACAGACAAAGGTAAAATTGCATAATGTATAAATAATATTAAATAAATTGGTATGCATTCAAATTCGTTTACCATTTTAAAAAGGTCAAATAAAACCGCACCTGTCAAAATGACGGGTTGGCCCTTCTCAGTGGACATTACTCGCCGGTTCTTCTAGTGTTAACATATTGCAATTAATTAAAAATCTAGGAGCCATTATAAAAAATATATTTTGAACATTTTTCCATTCAAGGGGAAAGTGTACTTAGAAATGATATGAAGTACATTGTTTGTGTTTTAGCTTAAGGGGGGACGTATTCAAATATTCAGGGTCTTACATAAATAGCCATAACATCCAAAGTGTTTTAACCCTGGAAGTGAAACTTTGTATACTCATTTAAGATAATACAGTTAATATGCACAATTTGTTTCATAATTTTTCGTTGTTTATAACTAACGCTACATATTTGTTCCGTATTCAGAGATATTTACAAACTTAAGCCCATTTTTTTCGCAATTCACATATGCTATCTTTCTGAAATTTTGTATGTTATTTTATAACACATTAGAAATGAATTATTTGGATTTATATTTCTTACTGAAGCTGTATAGAATTAAAAAAACGTTAATCATATGCATCCTTTAAAAATTAAATTAATTTCATATATTTTGTACCATCACATTCCATCTGGAGCTTAATCTTAAATTCCAGAACCAGAAAAATGTTCATTGTGGCATAAGGCAGCTGTGTGCTAAATTGCATCACTGTAGTTGAAGTAGTTTGAGAGAAAAATGGGTTGAAGTTGTAGAAAATGCAAGTTACGGGGAAAGGCAATTAAAAATACAATAAGTATTATTCAGTTTGCCTTTTAATTTTAAGTCAGAACTTCCCATATCCATAGTCTGTATCCTCATTCTGGTCTTCTTCAGCCTTTCTTTTTAAGTTCCTCGTCTGTCTTGCTTCTTTCTGCATTAATTTCATAACTCTTTATGCACCAGCGATGTGAATGTTGTCGATACTCTGCAAAATTGTTTCCATAAACACACCAGGTTGATACCCGAATGTAAGCATAACTTTCTTTCTGCCAACATTCCCATCATTAAACACTATTGCGGCATCAAATGTAGCAATTTTCATCACTATGGAAGACACAAATGATGTTTTGGGACACCTTTTCTATATCAGACTGTTGAGGCTTTCATTTGGGTTTTGTGTCTCTCCATAGAGACATTTTTTAGCAAGTCTGGGTGTGCTAAGAATTGGTAGGTGGGCTTTATAGATTCCAAGACAGCTGACGTTAGACTATGTGTTGCTACTATGCAACACTAGAGCATTTAATTTTTTAAAGCTATATACAGACCACGTACAGTCATAATATCTTGATGTTTGATAGCTAACACTATATACCAATTTATAAAGCAATAAAAAATTAGATTTCTTGAACATTTTCTCGTACGTCCCCCCTTAAAGAATTCTCAGAAACTTCCTGAACAAAATGACGCATCATTTGTATTTGTACAATTATTATAAGTTTCATAAGAGTTTTAGGCAAGCAGGCTGTTCTTTAAATTCAGACATACCATTTTGCCACGCCCCCCAGTAGATTCCTTCCATCCAAATTCGTGCATTTCTTGTCTTTGGTGTAAGAATTGTCTGTGGTAGTTTTCTTTTCCATCCTGAGATATTGTGGTTACTCTTCAGCTTGTTCTTATATTACCTATAGTAAATATTCACCGCAAAAAACCCAATTAAAATTAATTAATTATTAATGCGATTTTTAATAATTAATTATAATTATTATTTTATAAATGACTGTCAACAAAATTTCTTTCCTCTGCTCATAATTTACTGCGAAACCTACAACTAATTAGCTTCGTCACAGCTTTATAAGGCATCTATATTCATAGAAGAAGATATCTGTATATAGAAGAACGTTTTTTATTTGAGCCTTATTTATTCTCTATGGATTATTTGTCGGAGATATAACTACTTCTTCATTAATTAGTTTTACTACACAAGATTATTTAATTAACCCATTACTTTGATACAATGTGATCCCAAATATTTTGCTTTTGTCACAATAGTTCGTTAATTAGATTAATATTTGTTCATGCTGTGATGCCAATTTTGAGTTAGATTTGATATTTTTGTTGCTTTTTATACTCTTTCCCAAGCCTAGCTGCAGTCTGCAGTCTCCCATTTTGTGATTTCAGATAGATATTTTAGCTCATAATAATTTATTTGTTAAAGATAACCCTTTATTTCAGGGGTGCCCAATAGTACAGCACATGCTTCCTTCCCCTAAACATGTTGTTTTCCCCACATAAGTGACCAAGGCAGCGAGAGACAGAGGCAGCCGTCATAGGTGTTGCTACTATCGCCCAGGTGAAGATGAAGCCATCGCAAAAACTGGAAGAAATGAAAGCATCTGTTCAATATGACCCTAATGTTGAAAATACGGTATAGCTTTCTTATAATTTGGCGAAAATTCTTAAAAAATATATGAAACCATCTAGTGAATGCAAATTTATCAAGCAAAGCTTGCTATTTGCTGCGAAAGAGTTTTGTACAGATGTAGCCGATTTGTTTGCATCAGCCCTGCACGAATCGGTGGACAGATTTGACGAGGTGCCGTTAATTGTACTTTCGAGGCGTGTTGATAATGAATTAAATATCTTATTTATGGCAGAATTGCTACTGTGGGAAGGACAACTGGTAGTTGCAGATTGATATCATTTCACTTGCTTGCCTTACGTGTTCAAAGTAAACGTCATACTTCTGGAAAAGTTTGCATAACTTCTAAATAAAATACATGATACATTCCCTTCGCAATTTGAAGATATAAAAAACTTTGAGACCGATATCCAATTATTTTGCACTACTTTGAAGTTTCCAAGTAGTAAGGCCCCACACGAGCTACAAATGGAACTACTTTTACAGCAAAATTCCACGACAGTAACATGCTCTGAGAAGGAAGGTTGAGAAATATTTAAAACTTTGCCCTGTAATGATTACACCGAGCAACAATGAAAATGCTTCCGGCTTTAAAAAAAAGTGAATTTACATGTTTTCCCATCTGCTGAATTAAAAAATCACTATAAAAATGATAGATTAGCTCTTGTTTTGAACATAAAGTGACGTTTTCTAGAGTTAAGATTTAAATTTTGGGAATTTTCTTGGAAGTTGGCACAGCTGTCAAATAACACCAGAGAGAAATTTTGGAAATTAAGTGGTGCAAAGTTAAGGAAGGCATTTTGTCAGACCACAAATAACAGAACCTGTAAAGGATCGTGCATTTGACCAAATTTTGGAGGGGAAAGAAAAGGAAGCTTGGGAAGCCTTCAAGGGTGTTGTTCATGGATTTTTAGGCAACAAAAGAGATGGCAACTACAAGCATTTGGTGACAGTGCTCCTGCAACCGTAACCTTTGACAACATGTCCCTTAAGATCCATTTTCTTCACTCCCACCTAGACTTTTCCCCTCCTAGTTGTGGAGCTGTTAGTGATGAACATGGGGAGAGATTCCATCAGGACATTTCTGTTATGGAACAAAGATATCAGGGCCGTTGGAATGAAGTAATGCTTGCGGATTACTGTTGGTCTTTGCATAGGGATTCTGCGGAACCGCATCACAAGAGGCAAGCTAATAGACGACGAAGTCAATAGGCCACCACATGATTCTCTTCAGACACGACTATCTGCAAAGTATTTTACCAGCAATTTAGAACTCTTAGCATGTAATTATGAGTTAAAATATAAAGTGCACTTTCATTGCTGTTAGCATGTATGTAATTAAAATTTATCCTTTTCTCTCAATCCGTTAATATGTAATACTTCCACCTTGTGTATATCACAGAAATTAGAGCTAATAAAATTTTTTCGTTGTTTCTCTCAATCCAAAATTGTAGGAATTGCCTCATGAAGTGCTCAAAACATTCATTTTTTGGCCCAAGTGAGCATCGCAGCAAGATCAGAGACGGTCAGCTCGATTATCTTGGACTTCGTCTTTTGTACCACATATTGCAGACTTTGTGAAACATAACTTGTGCCGCAGAAGTCATCCTAAGGAACATTAGTAAGGAGAAAACTATGAGTGACCACGCTTATGATTTCGTATACGTCAGAATGATATCGATGTTCCGTCACTGGAACTCAGTAACCACAGGTAAACGCGAGATTCTATCGCAGCGAGAGGAAACAGGTGATTTCACCCTGCCCTTTCCTGCTTTAAGTGAGCACCACAGCTTTATTTTAAAATACAGATAAATTTAAGATAGGTATATATAGATCGTTCACGTGAACACGTCTACATCGCCGAGAAATGTTCTTCTGGCATATACATAAGTTCCTTTCCCGTTCATATGGTTACCGGAGTTTTAATGATCCATTTTCATGGCAGTTACATAATCTACTTCACGTTTTTTACTCCGGTGATTTTATCATTAATTACATTTGTATTTTAATAAACAACTATTTTAACATTTCTTAAATTTTAATTAACATATAAAATTAACCAACTCCTGCTTGCGGCTACATTTAAACAACGGTTTAAACTTCTGTATTAATTATCGCATAATGTCCCCAGTTCATCGAGGAACTAGTTTACAAAAACTAGAAAGAGAGTTTATAAAAAGGTTACGAAGTTATTTTGACAATGTATATATATTTTGTTAGACTCCAAACATTTTTACACTGAGGGTTAGCGTAGATAGTAGCGTGTCTGCCTTACGTTCAGGAGATAACGAGCTCGAATCTTCCTCGCCGTGTGTAATATAACGGCGTTTTCCTTATCTTTAAAGAGGAATGAGATGTTAGCCAAACTTCTCAAATCTTATCTAAACAATGGAAGCTGTTAGATTAAGATACTAGAGTGGCAGTGTTCAGGAACCACTATTCCTAACAAAAATTCGCCTGGACACGATCTCCTGCCTAACATAGTTTTGAAAAACCTCACAAGGAAAGTGCTTGCCTACTTATCATCTGTTCTTAATTTCTGCCTCCAAACAGGTTACCTCCCTTCCACGTGGAAATTTGCTCATATCATTGTGTTCCACAAACCTCATAAGCCTAAACATCTGCTAGGAAGCTATCGTCCTATCAGTCTTCTACCCATACTGTCTAAACTCTTTGAGGTCATCCATCGCCGTCTCGTGCAGTACCTCAACAATAATCACATTATTCATTCTTTTCAATTTGGGTTTCGCCCGAAACATTCTACTGCTCATCAACTATTGAGGTTAACTCAACACATTGTCACTGGATTCGAGCATCGTCAACCTACCCTAGCTGCTTTCCTTGATGTAGTACAGGCATTTGATAAGTTATGGCATTCTGGCTTGCTACTTAAACTCTATCGCATTGGTCTCCCGGACTACTTAATCCACATTATTACCAGTTTTCTCACTGATCGCACTTTTGCGGTGCGCATTGGAGGCACTCTTTCAACTGAGCGTCGTATTACAGCAGGCGTTCCACAAGGTTCAACACTGGCACCAACGCTGTTTAGTATTTACACCTCTGATATTCCAGACTGGCTCCAACCTCAATTGCCCTGTATACTGACGACACTGTTTTATTTTACTCTCACTCCGCTCTACATTCTGCTGTACGAACCTTACAGCTCTCTCTTGAAAGCCTCGTTCAATGGTGTCAAAATTGGTGCATCTCCCTTAATACCCAGAAAACTGAAGCCAAGATTTTTACTTTACGCCGCTGCAATCCCCCTCCGCCTATACGCCTTCTGACTGATCATGTGCCATGGCTCCCTTCACCTACACCAGTCTAGTACCTTGGAGTGTTACTGGACACTCGGCTTACGTGGAAGCCTCATATTGACCGCACCATTACCCTGGCATCCGCTCGTCTTTCACAACTGTCTCCATTATTTCACAAACATACTTCACTTGCTTCAGAATCTTCACTGCTCCTATACAAATCTCTGGTTCGGCCTCTTATTACTCATGCCTGCCAAGTCTGGGGGGCTGCCAGTACTTGTCACCTGAGGCGTCTACAGGTCATCCAGAGTCGATTCTTGCAAATCGCCACCAATGCTCCTTGGTTTCTCCGCAACCAGCAGCTGCATCACGAGCTGGGACTCCTTCCTCTCCACCATTTCATCCGACAGACTGCTCGACGCTTCTTCTACAATCTACGCCACGTCCCAGAAGCTGTGACGTATAACATCGGCGTCCGAAGTCGCCGGCCAACGCGACTGAAGCGACGACTACCACAGGACCTGCTTTACAGTGATGACACTTCCACTTCTGAATAATCTACTGTTTCAGTTTATCTTTTCTATTATTCTTTTCTACAATGTAAACTCTCACTATGGAAATATGTATACCATTTTATTAGTTCAGTGCCACATTTATATTAGTGCAGTAACACATTTGTTTTAGTTCAGAGTAGGCACATTGTCCTACCTCTACAATTTTATTACTCTGGGATTATTTTGTATCTGTTCTCTCAGATCTGCAAAGCATATATTATTGCTGACCGATCTAATAAATATCTTAAAAAAAGGGACCATTATGTTGTGTTTGTAGTGATGTAAGTAGATTAATATAGAAATTAGATATTACACATAATACTGAAGAGTGGCACCTATTTATTGACTGTTCTGTAATAAGTTTGAAGCCTGTATTACTACATAATAGCAATGAACTGCTCTCTGTACCTGTAGCATAAGCTGAGGCAATGAAAGGAACTTACGGAACTAAATGCCACATTCTTCAAGTCATAATATACCAAGATCACTGATAGTGTATTTGCGGGGTCCTTAACGTTATTGTTCTTCTAATGGGATTGTACAGCGAATTTACCAAATTTCCGTGTTGCCTTTGCCTATAGGACAGTCGTGATAGGGAAAAGTATAATAAAGGAGTGGACAAGAAGAGACAAATTCATTCTGGAGCAACAAAATATTTAATTGAAACCCTTGGTTGACCCACATAAGGTGTTTCTTCTACTTTACACATTAGATTGGGACTGATGAATGACTTCGTGAAGGCCATGGACAACAACGGTGAAGGTTTCAAATATCTTAGAACAGTTGAGTGACGCCAAATTAAAAGAAGGAATATTCGTTGCACCTCAAATCAGAAAAGTGACGAGTGACTAAAATTTTGATACAAAATTAAGTGCAAAGGAACTCGCAGCATGCAAGGTTTTGCTCACGGCTCCCTTAGTAACCAAAACGGTGTAAATTATACAGCTGAATTTTCTTCAAGCATATCAAAAATAGGGGTGTACGATGTCTCTCAAAATTCACTTCCTACATTCCCACTTGGTTTTTTTCTGGAAAATTTAGGCCCAATAAGTGATAAACATCTCGGATCAATGTTATAAAGATAGATGTGAGGTATCAATGATGAGTGACTACTACTGGTTTCTAATAATAGAGAATATGACATCACATAAAAGGAAAAGTCTGACGTGATCAGAATTAGAGAGTAGAAAGCTAGAGTCAGACTGAGAAATTGCATGCCATAACCGGGATTTGAACCACGGATCTTCTGGTCTCCGTCCAGCCGCTCCAACTATTTAGCTACTATGGCCAACGTGCCAACATGACATTAAATTCTCCAACTTACTCGCGTTTTCTACCGGTAAACCACTAAGAGTTTTCATAAAAACATGTGACTACTACCTTAATGACGACTTACTATGCTGTAAGTATTTTAAGACCCGGGCTTTATAGTTCGGACCACTATTAGGTACAACTGACTCGTGTTTTTCCCGGTAAACTACTGGGAGTTCTTATAAACACATGAGACAACTAACTTAATGACGACTTACTATGCTGTAAGTACTTTAAGACCCGGGCTTTATAGTCCGGACCACTATTAGGTACAACTGACTCGTGTTTCTCCAGGTTAACCACTAGGAGTTCTCATAAACACATGAGACAACTACCTTAATGACGACTTACTATGCTGTAAGTACTTTAAGGCCCGGCCCTTTATAGTTCGGACCACTATTAGGTACAACTGACTGGTGTTTTTCCCGGTAAACCACTAGGAGTTCTCATAAACACATGAGACAACTACCTTAATGACGACTTACTATGCTGTAAGTACTTTAAGGCCCGGGCTTTATAGTTCGGACCACTATTACGTACAACTGACTGGTGTTTTTCCCGGTAAACCACTAGAAGTTCTCATAAACACATCAGACAACTACCTTAATGACGACTTACTATGCTGTAAGTACTTTAAGGCCCGCGCTTTATAGTTCGGACCACTATTAGGTACAACTGACTCGTGTTTTTCCCGGTAAACTACTGGGAGTTCTTATAAACACATGAGACAACTACCTTAATGACGACTTACTATGCTGTAAGTACTTAAAACCCGGGCTATATAGTTCGGACCACTATTAGGTACAACTGACTCGTGTTTCTCCAGGTTAACCACTAGGAGTTCTCATAAACACATGAGACAACTACCTTAATGACGACTTACTATGCTGTAAGTACTTTAAGGCCCGGGCTTTATAGTTCGGACCACTATTAGGTACAACTGACTGGTGTTTTTCCCGGTAAACCACTAGGAGTTCTCATAAACACATCAGACAACTACCTTAATGACGACTTACTATGCTGTAAGTACTTTAAGGCCCGGGCTTTATAGTTCGGACCACTATTAGGTACAACTGACTGGTGTTTTTCCCGGTAAACCACTAGAAGTTCTCATAAACACATCAGACAACTACCTTAATGACGACTTACTATGCTGTAAGTACTTTAAGGCCCGCGCTTTATAGTTCGGACCACTATTAGGTACAACTGACTCGTGTTTTTCCCGGTAAACTACTGGGAGTTCTTATAAACACATGAGACAACTACCTTAATGACGACCTACTATGCTGTAAGTACTTAAAACCCGGGCTATATAGTTCGGACCACTATTAGGTACAACTGACTCGTGTTTCTCCCGGTTAACCACTAGGAGTTCTCATAAACACATGAGACAACTACCTTAATGACGACTTACTATGCTGTAAGTACTTTAAGACCCGGGCTTTATAGTTCGGACCACTATTAGGTACAACTGACTCGTGTTTTTCCCTGTAAACCACTAGGAGTTCTCATAAACACATGAGACAACTACCTTAATGACGACTTACTATGCTGTAAGTATTTTAAGACCCGGGCTTTATAGGTCGGACCACTATTAGGTACAACTGACTCGTGTTTTTCCCAGGAAACCATTAGGAGTTCTCATAAACACATGAGACAACTACCTTAATGACGACTTACTATGCTGTAAGTATTTTAAGGCCCGGGCTTTATAGTTCGTACCACTATTAGGTACAACTGACTCGTGATTTTCCCGGTAAACCATTAGGAGTTCTCATAGACAAATGAGACAACTACATTAAAGACCACTTACTATGCTGTAAGTACTTTAAGACCCGGCCTTTATAGTTCGGACCACTATTAGGTACAACTGACTGGTGTTTTTCCTGGTAAACCACTAGGAGTTCTCATAAACACATGAGACAACTACCTTAATGACGACTTACTATGCTGTAAGTACTTTAAGCCCCGGGCTTTATAGTTCGGACCACTATTAGGTACAACTGACTGGTGTTTTTCCCGGTAAACCACTAGAAGTTCTCATAAACACATCAGACAACTACCTTAATGACGACTTACTATGCTGTAGGTACTTTAAGGCCCGCGCTTTATAGTTCGGACCACTATTAGGTACAACTGACTCGTGTTTTTCCCGGTAAACTACTGGGAGTTCTTATAAACACATGAGACAACTACCTTAATGACGACTTACTATGCTGTAAGTACTTTAAGACCCGGGCTATATAGTTCGGACCACTATTAGGTACAACTGACCCGTGTTTCTCCCGGTTAACCACTAGGAGTTCTAATAAACACATGAGACAACTACCTTAATGACCACATACTATGCTGTAAGTACTTTAAGACCCGGGCGTTATAGATCGGACCACTATTAGGTACAACTGACTCGTGTTTTCCTGGTGAACCACTAGGAGTTCTCATAGACACATGAGACAACTACATTATAGACGACTTACTATGCTGTAAGTACTTTAAGACCCGGGCTTTATAGTTCGGTCCACTAGTAGGTACAATTAATGGAAATTAATTGTTTTTTTCACACTAGTCGTGTGTAGGATGCACTATGAAAAGGTAGAACCAGACTGAAAAATTCAATACCACAGCCGGGACCTGAATCACGGATCCAGCAGCTCTAAACCATTGAGCTACTATGGCCAACGTGCCAACATGACATTAAATTCTCCAACTGACTCGTGTTTTTCCCGGTAAGTCACTAGGAGTTCTCATAAACACATGAGACAACTACCTTAATGACGACTTACTATGCTGTAAGTACTTTAAGGCCTGGGCTTTATAGTTCGGACCACTATTAGGTACAACTGACTCGTGTTTTTCCCGGTAAGTCACTAGGAGTTCTCAAAAACACATGAGACAACTACCTTAATGACGACTTACTATGCTGTAAGTACTTTAAGGCCCGGGCTTTATAGTTCGGACCACTATTAGGTACAACTGACTCGTGTTTTTCCCGGTAAACCACTAGGAGTTCTTATAAACACATAAGACAACTACCTTAATGGTGACTTACTATGCTGTAAGTACTTTAAGGCCCGGGCTTTATAGTTCGGGCCACTATTAGGTACAACTGACTCGTGTTTTTCCCGGTAAACCACTAGTATTTCACATAAACACATGAGACAACTACCTTAATGACGACTTACTATGCTGTAAGTACTTTAAGACCCGGGCTTTATAGGTCGGACCACTATTAGGTATAGTGGCCGCGTTAAACCATCCCCAACCGGCTCTCTTTGAAGGGGAAAACTATTCCTCCCCCTAACCACAATGTCATAAACATCTTAGGAAACACCAACCGGGGTCAGAGGTGAAGAATGCTAGGCACGTGTTTACAGCTGAGGATATCCAAGGTTGCCGTTGTTTAACATAACGTTTAGAGGCAAAATATAAATAAAGCAATGATTAATGTTTCCTATAAGTAATAGATAATGTTACAACGCTTTGTAACATGACTGAAAAGAGATATGTCACCTATGTTGTTATGCTATTAGTACTTATATTACGTACAAGAACTAAGTGCGTATTATTAGCATAATATCTAAGGAAAGTTTAGTAAAATATCATTACAATTTTCAAAGGGTTAAATTGCATCAATGTTTATGAATTTGCGAGGGATATTTACATGCGAATTAAAGAAGCACTTTGGATATTCTGGTAGTTAATAATAATTTATAAGCAAAGACTGCACGTTAGAGCTTTGTTTATTGCAATCGTGAGCCGATTTATTCTAAAACATTTTCCTTTATTCTATTTGTTGATTTAACAAAGCAATAAACTTTAAATTGTGTTTAGTAGAAGAGCCCCCCTCCCCCAAAAAATATACTGCTTAACGTTATGTCTGCCAATTTTACAAGTTTGAATAACGTTAAGCAGTATATTTTTTGGGGGAGGGGGGCTCTTCTACTAAACACAATTTAAATAAGTAATCACGTACACTCCGCATAATAATTAAATATGTCATAAGCGTTGTAACATTATCTATTACTTCTATTCTATACATATAAACATTTATAACTCTATTAAGTACAACTGACTCGTGTTTTTCCCGGTAAACCACTAGGAGTTCTCATAAACACATTAGACAACTATCTTAATGGTGACCTACTATGCTGTAAGTACTTTAAGGCCCGGGCTTTACATTTCGGACCACTATTAGGTACAACTGACTCCTGTTTTTTCCGGTAAACCACTAGGAGTTCTCATAGACACATGAGACAACTACATTAAAGACGACTTACTATGCTGTAAGTACTTTAAGACCCGGGCTTTATAGTTTGGAACACTATTAGGTACAATTAATGGAAATTAATTGTTTTTTCACACTAGTCGTGTGTAGGATGCACTATGAAAAGGTAGAACCAGACTGAAAAATTCAATACTACAGCCGGGACCTGAGTCACGGCTCCAGCCGCTCTAAACCATTGAGCTACTATGGCCAACGTGCCAACATGACATTAAATTCTCCAACTGACTCGTGTTTGCCCCGGCAAGTCACTAGGAGTTCTCATAAACACAACAGACAGCTACCTTAATGGTGACTTACTATGCTGTAAGTACTTTAAGGCCCGGGCTTTATAGTGCGTACCACTATTAGGTACAACTGACTCGTGTTTTTCCCGGTAAACCACTAGGAGTTCTCATAAACACATGAGACAACTACCTTAATGACGACTTACTATGCTGTAAGTACTTTAAGGCCCGGCCCTTTATAGTTCGGACCACTATTAGGTACAACTGACTGGTGTTTTTCCCGGTAAACCACTAGGAGTTCTCATAAACACATGAGACAACTACCTTAATGACGACTTACTATGCTGTAAGTACTTTAAGGCCCGGGCTTTATAGTTCGGACCACTATTACGTACAACTGACTGGTGTTTTTCCCGGTAAACCACTAGAAGTTCTCATAAACACATCAGACAACTACCTTAATGACGACTTACTATGCTGTAAGTACTTTAAGGCCCGCGCTTTATAGTTCGGACCACTATTAGGTACAACTGACTCGTGTTTTTCCCGGTAAACTACTGGGAGTTCTTATAAACACATGAGACAACTACCTTAATGACGACTTACTATGCTGTAAGTACTTAAAACCCGGGCTATATAGTTCGGACCACTATTAGGTACAACTGACTCGTGTTTCTCCAGGTTAACCACTAGGAGTTCTCATAAACACATGAGACAACTACCTTAATGACGACTTACTATGCTGTAAGTACTTTAAGGCCCGGGCTTTATAGTTCGGACCACTATTAGGTACAACTGACTGGTGTTTTTCCCGGTAAACCACTAGGAGTTCTCATAAACACATCAGACAACTACCTTAATGACGACTTACTATGCTGTAAGTACTTTAAGGCCCGGGCTTTATAGTTCGGACCACTATTAGGTACAACTGACTGGTGTTTTTCCCGGTAAACCACTAGAAGTTCTCATAAACACATCAGACAACTACCTTAATGACGACTTACTATGCTGTAAGTACTTTAAGGCCCGCGCTTTATAGTTCGGACCACTATTAGGTACAACTGACTCGTGTTTTTCCCGGTAAACTACTGGGAGTTCTTATAAACACATGAGACAACTACCTTAATGACGACCTACTATGCTGTAAGTACTTAAAACCCGGGCTATATAGTTCGGACCACTATTAGGTACAACTGACTCGTGTTTCTCCCGGTTAACCACTAGGAGTTCTCATAAACACATGAGACAACTACCTTAATGACGACTTACTATGCTGTAAGTACTTTAAGACCCGGGCTTTATAGTTCGGACCACTATTAGGTACAACTGACTCGTGTTTTTCCCTGTAAACCACTAGGAGTTCTCATAAACACATGAGACAACTACCTTAATGACGACTTACTATGCTGTAAGTATTTTAAGACCCGGGCTTTATAGGTCGGACCACTATTAGGTACAACTGACTCGTGTTTTTCCCAGGAAACCATTAGGAGTTCTCATAAACACATGAGACAACTACCTTAATGACGACTTACTATGCTGTAAGTATTTTAAGGCCCGGGCTTTATAGTTCGTACCACTATTAGGTACAACTGACTCGTGATTTTCCCGGTAAACCATTAGGAGTTCTCATAGACAAATGAGACAACTACATTAAAGACCACTTACTATGCTGTAAGTACTTTAAGACCCGGCCTTTATAGTTCGGACCACTATTAGGTACAACTGACTGGTGTTTTTCCTGGTAAACCACTAGGAGTTCTCATAAACACATGAGACAACTACCTTAATGACGACTTACTATGCTGTAAGTACTTTAAGCCCCGGGCTTTATAGTTCGGACCACTATTAGGTACAACTGACTGGTGTTTTTCCCGGTAAACCACTAGAAGTTCTCATAAACACATCAGACAACTACCTTAATGACGACTTACTATGCTGTAGGTACTTTAAGGCCCGCGCTTTATAGTTCGGACCACTATTAGGTACAACTGACTCGTGTTTTTCCCGGTAAACTACTGGGAGTTCTTATAAACACATGAGACAACTACCTTAATGACGACTTACTATGCTGTAAGTACTTTAAGACCCGGGCTATATAGTTCGGACCACTATTAGGTACAACTGACCCGTGTTTCTCCCGGTTAACCACTAGGAGTTCTAATAAACACATGAGACAACTACCTTAATGACCACATACTATGCTGTAAGTACTTTAAGACCCGGGCGTTATAGATCGGACCACTATTAGGTACAACTGACTCGTGTTTTCCTGGTGAACCACTAGGAGTTCTCATAGACACATGAGACAACTACATTATAGACGACTTACTATGCTGTAAGTACTTTAAGACCCGGGCTTTATAGTTCGGTCCACTAGTAGGTACAATTAATGGAAATTAATTGTTTTTTTCACACTAGTCGTGTGTAGGATGCACTATGAAAAGGTAGAACCAGACTGAAAAATTCAATACCACAGCCGGGACCTGAATCACGGATCCAGCAGCTCTAAACCATTGAGCTACTATGGCCAACGTGCCAACATGACATTAAATTCTCCAACTGACTCGTGTTTTTCCCGGTAAGTCACTAGGAGTTCTCATAAACACATGAGACAACTACCTTAATGACGACTTACTATGCTGTAAGTACTTTAAGGCCTGGGCTTTATAGTTCGGACCACTATTAGGAACAACTGACTCGTGTTTTTCCCGGTAAGTCACTAGGAGTTCTCAAAAACACATGAGACAACTACCTTAATGACGACTTACTATGCTGTAAGTACTTTAAGGCCCGGGCTTTATAGTTCGGACCACTATTAGGTACAACTGACTCGTGTTTTTCCCGGTAAACCACTAGGAGTTCTTATAAACACATAAGACAACTACCTTAATGGTGACTTACTATGCTGTAAGTACTTTAAGGCCCGGGCTTTATAGTTCGGGCCACTATTAGGTACAACTGACTCGTGTTTTTCCCGGTAAACCACTAGTATTTCACATAAACACATGAGACAACTACCTTAATGACGACTTACTATGCTGTAAGTACTTTAAGACCCGGGCTTTATAGGTCGGACCACTATTAGGTATAGTGGCCGCGTTAAACCATCCCCAACCGGCTCTCTTTGAAGGGGAAAACTATTCCTCCCCCTAACCACAATGTCATAAACATCTTAGGAAACACCAACCGCGGTCAGAGGTGAAGAATGCTAGGCACGTGTTTACAGCTGAGGATATCCAAGGTTGCCGTTGTTTAACATAACGTTTAGAGGCAAAATATAAATAAAGCAATGATTAATGTTTCCTATAAGTAATAGATAATGTTACAACGCTTTGTAACATGACTGAAAAGAGATATGTCACCTATGTTGTTATGCTATTAGTACTTATATTACGTACAAGAACTAAGTGCGTATTATTAGCATAATATCTAAGGAAAGTTTAGTAAAATATCATTACAATTTTCAAAGGGTTAAATTGCATCAATGTTTATGAATTTGCGAGGGATATTTACATGCGAATTAAAGAAGCACTTTGGATATTCTGGTAGTTAATAATAATTTATAAGCAAAGACTGCACGTTAGAGCTTTGTTTATTGCAATCGTGAGCCGATTTATTCTAAAACATTTTCCTTTATTCTATTTGTTGATTTAACAAAGCAATAAACTTTAAATTGTGTTTAGTAGAAGAGCCCCCCTCCCCCAAAAAATATACTGCTTAACGTTATGTCTGCCAATTTTACAAGTTTGAATAACGTTAAGCAGTATATTTTTTGGGGGAGGGGGGCTCTTCTACTAAACACAATTTAAATAAGTAATCACGTACACTCCGCATAATAATTAAATATGTCATAAGCGTTGTAACATTATCTATTACTTCTATTCTATACATATAAACATTTATAACTCTATTAAGTACAACTGACTCGTGTTTTTCCCGGTAAACCACTAGGAGTTCTCATAAACACATTAGACAACTATCTTAATGGTGACCTACTATGCTGTAAGTACTTTAAGGCCCGGGCTTTACATTTCGGACCACTATTAGGTACAACTGACTCCTGTTTTTTCCGGTAAACCACTAGGAGTTCTCATAGACACATGAGACAACTACATTAAAGACGACTTACTATGCTGTAAGTACTTTAATACCCGGGCTTTATAGTTTGGAACACTATTAGGTACAATTAATGGAAATTAATTGTTTTTTCACACTAGTCGTGTGTAGGATGCACTATGAAAAGGTAGAACCAGACTGAAAAATTCAATACTACAGCCGGGACCTGAGTCACGGCTCCAGCCGCTCTAAACCATTGAGCTACTATGGCCAACGTGCCAACATGACATTAAATTCTCCAACTGACTCGTGTTTGCCCCGGCAAGTCACTAGGAGTTCTCATAAACACAACAGACAGCTACCTTAATGGTGACTTACTATGCTGTAAGTACTTTAAGGCCCGGGCTTTATAGTGCGTACCACTATTAGGTACAACTGACTCGTGTTTTTCCCGGTAAACCACTAGGAGTTCTCATAAACACATGAGACAACTAACTTAATGACGACTTACTATGCTGTAAGTACTTTAAGGCCCGGGCGTTATAGTTCGGAACACTATTAGGTACAATTAATGGAAATTAATTGTTTTTTCACACTAGATGTGTGTAGGATGCACTGTGAAAAGGTAGAACCAGACTGAAAAATTCAATACCGCAGCCGGAACCTGAATAACGGATACAGCCGCTCTAAACCATTGAGTTACTGTGGCCAACGTGCCAACATGACATTAAATTCTCTAACTGACTCGTGTTTTTCCCGGTAAATCACTACGAGTTCTCATAAACACACGAGACAACTACCTTAATGGCGACTTACTATGCTGTAAGTACTTTAAGGCCCGGGCTTTATAGTTCGGACCTCTATTAGTACAATTAATAGAAATTAATTCTTCTTTCACAGTGGCCGCGCATAGGCTAAAGCAATTTAATGTCATGTCGGCACGTTGGCCATAGTAGCAAAATTGTTTAGAGCGGCTGGACGGAGACCAAAAGATTCGTGGTTCCAATCCTGGCTATGGCATTGAATTTTTCAGTCAGACTCTACCTTTCCATACTTTAGCCTACACATGTCCCACTGTTGTTCGTGCTGGTGTTTTTGCTTTGGCTGTGATTGGTGTAATTGATCTTTCGTATATTACTGCCCCGTTTATTTCGCTGGTTTGTGTTGCTATTTCACAACTAGGTACCGTCTTAGCTGCAACTGCACTGTAAGTAACGATCCTAGGTACAGAAGCCTGACGAATACGCAAGAGTTTCCGAGAAGGACACTCGCTCCCTTATCCGGATCTTTTGAATCGCCCTTTCCTCCTTAAAACGCGGGCATTCTCTGGAGTGAGATGAATGATTAGCACTGCATTTAACACATGTTGCAGGTGAAGTACAAGCATTATCACGTTTGACATCCCCGCAGTCAACACAAGTAGCAACTCCATTACAAAAATCACTGATGTGGCCAAAGCGCTGGAATTTATAACACCACAGTGGACTGGGTATATACTGCCTCACCTCAACAGCTTCATACTCCGCCTTAATGCTTTGTGGAATATCTAAACGATCAAAGATAAGAAACAATTACGAGTGGGAACTAGTTTATCTCCTTCTTTGCGGTGAACTCGATGTACATCTGTCATACCTTCTTCCACCAGGTTTCCCTGAATATGTTCATTGGACATACAGTCCAATGCTTCTTCCTCTTCTTCTTCTTCTTCCTCTTCTTCTTCTTCTTCTTCTTCTTCTTCTTCTTCTTCTTCTTCTTCTTCTTCTTCTTCTTCTTCTTCTTCTTCTTCTTCTTCTTCTTCTTCTTCTTCTTCTTCTTCTTCTTCTTCTTCTTCTTCTTCTTCTTCTTCTTCTTCTTCTTCTTCTTCTTCTTCTTCTTCTTCTTCTTCTTCTTCTTCTTCTTCTTCTTCTTCTTCTTCTTCTTCTTCTTCTTCTTCTTCTTCTTCTTCTTCTTCGTCTTCTTCTCATCATATAGACCTACGGCCAGTTCCTCCATCTGCTGGTAAGTAGTCTCTTGCTATACGTACGATTCTGTCCGATGTCATATGGGATACATGGTCATTCCATTCGCTTCGTCTTCTATCCAGCCAATCACCTATTGCTTGAATGTTTAATTGCTTTCTAATATCTTTACTTCTTATTTTATCAGGGCCGCGCTGTGGCTCAGTGGTTAAACCGCTTGGCTCTCACCAAGGCGGCCCGGGTTCGATCCCAGGCGACCGCAAAGTGAGATTTGGGGTGGACAACACGGCGCTGCGGCTGGTTTCTCTGGGATCACCGGTTTCCCCCGCTGTCTCATTCCACTGGTGCTCCATCTTCATCTCACGTATCATCACTGTCATCGCCTGCGGTGCCGTATGTAGTAAAAGCGGGCGTTAAACACTACACATCTCATTTCACTTTTTTGTCTCTTCTTGTTCTTTCTATAATTTTTGTTAAGACGTTTATTTCATTTGTCTCTAGAATCTGTTTCTTACTTCACAGGCGTAGGTGGATATTGTGCGTATTACCGCTTTATAGATCCTAGTCTTGGTTTCTTTATTTAAATATTTGTTTTTCCATATAATATCATTTATGCAGCCTGCAATTCTCGCTGCTCTATTCGCTTGATATGTAACTTTATTCTGCAGTGCTCCCCAAATATTTAACTCAACACCCAGGTACCTTATTGTCATTACCTGTTCGGCCGCGCCGTGGCTCAGTGGTTAGACTGCTTGGCTCTCACCAAGGCGGCCCGGGTTCGATCCCAGGCGACCGCAAAGTGAGATTTGTTGTGGACAACACGGCGCTGGGACGGGTTTTCTCCGGGACCTCCGGTTTCCCCCGCCATCTCATTCCACCGGTGCTCCATCTTCATCTCATGTATCATCAGTGTCACCGCCTGCGGTGCTGTATGTAGTAAAAGCGGGCGTTAAACACTACACACACACATTTCATTACCTGTTCTATTATTTTCCTCTCTAGTTCCAATTTACATCTCAAGGGGAATTTACTTATGGTCATTGATTTCGTTTTTGTTAATGATATTTTCATGTTATAGTTTCTACATCCAAGAGAGAATCTATATAGCAGTCTCTGTAGGTCATCCTCAGTGTTTGCCATCCGTCCAATGCCCTGGTATTTACTTTGCGCTGGTTCCCCTTCATTGAGGATGTCGAGCGAGATGTCGAGCCCAAAACTAGTGAGGAAAAGGCAGGAAAAACTGCTGAAAGTGTCAGCCCAGCCCCAAAGTAAAGGAACAAATTAATTCGACCACCACTGGGCAGGTAGCTTTTGTCACGGCAAGTTCATATTTAAAGTAGTAATTTTATGCCTTTTGGTATTTTGTTGGTAATTAGAGCTTTTAATTGTTTCTTTACCCATTTGGGCTTATTCATTTTATTGTCATTTTGTTTTGATCTCTATCTTAAATTTTGGGTAATTTATATGTGGCTATTTTCAAGAATTAGTTTTTGCAAGGGCGCTGATGCCCAACAGTTGAGCACCCTTATATACAAGTCACCATTTACACACGGCCATTACGAAAGCACAATTTATTTCCAGAATTAGAGAGCTTTTCAGTATTTCTTTATTATAATACACATTCTTAGAACTGTTGAGTTAATTTTGATTTCCAATTTATTATAATAGGAATTGCAAACGATCTGAGGGTGACACAAAAAGCTAATTGCAGTTTCGAATCCATTAAGATTCAGCTGCTTTCATTTCTGCACATTTTTAAAGTTCAAATTTGTAGACTAGTGTTTCTGAAGTATCAACTTTACGTAATAGAAATGAAAAGTGACAAGTACAGAATTTTTTTATCAATTTGTAAAATCCGATCACAGTAAAACACTTGTATAACATAAAAATGTTATAAATACACCAAAGGTACTACTACAAACTTGTTATTTACACTTTTACTCTACCTCGGATGCAGTTACTGTAGGGGGTATCGAAAAAAGTCCTTCGGAATGTAACTTATTTGCTGAAATACACACGCACACAGAAGACAATCTGACAAGGGGCCGCCTCGGGACTGTGTTTTGTTTCAAATGTACGCGTAGACAAAACATTTGACTTCTTACCTCGCCCAACTCTAATTTAACTTGCAACACTAAATTTAACTTTGAAACTTGGCTGTCGGCGAAATCTCCCAGCAAACTTCCGTCACGATTACACCAAAAATGTTGCACTCTACCAATGTAATTTGATGTACAGTTTGTCATGCAAGACACTAAAAATATTTAAATACGCCATCGTTCTACAGTGATCATAAAGAATCCAAATGTGCTTTGAAAAAAAAAAAGTATAATTGAAAATTAATCTGTCACGTTCATTTTACTTCCTCCAACTTTTCTTCAAAATTTCAAACAATTGTTCTTGTGTCTACTTCAAGATAAAGATTATCTAATTTTAGTTACAATGGAAAACAGTACATTTTTAGTGATAGTCAAATGTTTTATATACATGACTTTCTCTACTCTTGTACAAAAACTTATTGCTCTATCTCCTTCAAGGAAAACATGATTTATTTGTTGCTAAAAGGGAATATAGTGGACTTTGAGTGATAGTCAAATGTCTTAAATATATGACTTTCTCTACTCTTATACAAACACTTATTGCTCTATCTACTTCAAGATAACCATTATCTTATTTTAGTTACAAGGGAATACAGTAGATTTTAAGTGATAGTCAAATGTTTTATATACATGACTTTCTCTACTCTTGTACAAACACTTATAGCTCTATCTACTTCAAGTTAAACATTATCTTATTGTAGTTACAATGGAATGCAGTAGACTTTGAGTTATAGTCAAATGTTTTATATACATGACTTTCTCTACTCTTGTACAAACAATTATTGCACTATCTACTTCAAGATAAACATTGTCTTATTGTAGTTACAAGAGAATACAGTAGACTTTAAGTGATAGTCAAATAATTTATATACATGACCTTCTCTACTCTTGTACAAACACTTTTTGCTCTATCTACTTCAAGACAAACATTATCTAAATGTAGTTACAAGAGAATACAGTAGACTTTAAGTGATAGTCAAATATTTTGTATACATGACTTTCTCTACTCTTGTACAAACAATTATTGCTCTATTTACTTCAAGACAAACATTATCTAAATGTAGTTACAAGAGAATACAGTAGACTTTAGGTGATAGTCAAATATTTTATATACATGACTTTCTCTACTCTTGTACAAACACTTATTGCTCTATCTACTTAAAGACAAACATTATCTTATTGTAGCTACAAGGGAATTTAGTAGACTATAAGTGATAGTCAAATGTTCTATATACATGACTTTCTCTACTCTTGTACAAACACTTATTGCTCTATCTACTTCAAGTTAAACATTATCTTATTTTAGTTACAATGGAATACAGTAGACTTTAAGTGATAATCAAATGTTTTATATACGTGACTTTCTCTACTCTTGTACAAACACTTATTGCTCTATCTACTTAAAGATAAACATTTTCTTATTGTAGCTACAAGGGAATATAGTAGACTTTAAGTTACAGTCAAATGTTTTATATACATGACTTTCTCTACTCTTGTACAAAAACTTGTGGCTCTATATACATAAAGATAAACATTATGTTACTGAATTGTAAAGGAATACAGTAGACTTCAGGTAATTGTCAAATGTTTTATATACATGACTTTCTCTACTCTTGTACAACCATTGCTTAATCTACTTCAAGGTAAATATTATCTTATTGTAGTTACAAGGGAATTCAGGAGACTTTAAGTGCGCGCCTCGGTAGCGTAGATGGTAGCATGTCTGCCACACGTCAAGAGGTCCCGAGTGCGAATCTCTGTCAGGGTGAGCTACCTGGATAAGTTATTTTCCGAGGATTTCCCTTATCCTTAAAGAGGAATGTCGGGTAGCTCTAAGCTCCATGGACCCTGGACACATTTTAGCATCATTTCGCCCATCTCATTCACCGTCCGATATGACTTAACTTTGAAGGACTTAAATTTACAACAGCAACAAAGAAAATAAAAGGGAAAAAAGAGAAAGAATTAGACTTGAAGTGATGGTCATACGTCTTAAAGCTCGTTGTCTGGGAGACGTCTTTGCAATTACACTTTCTTTGTGTTTTCAAGATATAAAATCTTGAATTACGTTTTGCTACTTCGGAAATCTGTATTTCAAAATGAAAAACAGAATTGTGTCCCCTAACAGTATTTACCCTTTTAGGCAGTAATTTTTGTCTCTTTCGATTTTTTGAGACTGAAATAACAATTGAAGATGTTATATACATTAAAATTCAATTTAGTTCCCACAAATTATGACTGTTAGCTCATATCGGCACTAATTTTAAAAATTTGACATGCGTCATTCTACCAAACGATATCAAGTATATGTTAATTGAAGTGGGGTGAATTAGGACAATATTCTTTAAGGAATTTTTAGGTAGAATTGGATATTATGTCTACTTAATACAGATATTATATATGAGGGAACAGGGTGTTCACTTCGCAATTGACTGTACCGAGTGCTTGTCTGTAACACCACCAAAAGGAAGGGATGAGGTGTAGGAGCCACAGGCGCTTATAGATCATCAAGAACAGAAATTGTAAATCGTCAAAACTGGCCGGAAGCTCACAGAAGGCTTCCCTCTGGCGGGACTATTGATAACTCCAAATACCTGAAACGGTTCAGAGAACGCTGCCGACAGGTACTTGTTAACGTACGGGACCACACCTGAAAAATGAAAATGAAAGAGGAATGGTATTAACGTTGGAGAAATTCGGAGTGGAGGAGAAAAAGTTGCAATAGTTTCTTTAGTAGTAGGAATGGAACTCAGGACATTATGACTACAATGCCTTGAAATTGAAAGAGTAAAACTTTCAAAGAACAAAAGAATGCTAAATCACAAGGGTCTCACTTTATATGCAAGTGGGAGAAAAAATGAAATGAATGTATGACGTCATTAATATCAAAGGTAACCAAATTAAATCCAGAAGTTTGCGTAAGGAGATATTGGTTTTTAGAACACGTTCATAAGAGAGAGGCTGTCACTACGTCCTGGTTCTGAAAGAGCTTTGTTATGCATTATTGGTTCTCCATCTTACCCATAAAACTTCATAAAGGTTTTTTTAAAATCCATTTTCTTTCTTTAAACCACTTTATCCGCATCCTATCTGCTCCGACTGTCACTTGTTTGACAGACATGAGAGAATTTCGTTTTTTAAAGGCAGTCAATTCTTTCAACCCGTTACCCTTCTCTCAAAACGTGAACATCGGCGTCTTCATCTTGAAGCACGCCCAGAAAACATGCCTAGAATATCTTATACACTCTGGGTTCGATTCTCCATCACGATTTAGTCCGCCTCTCTGGTATTGTGGGAGCTTGTGTGCCCCATGTTCAGGTGGTCTCAAAAACGAATTTTGGTCAGGGTAATAAGGGTGTCTTTTATCATAAAATATGAATTTCTGGTAAATCTAAGCCCTTTGGACACTGGACACATTTGAACAGCACCATCCAAGATGACTTCTGGCAGAATGCATCTAATAGAACAAGTGAAAAAACACCTTATTAGCGGGACTCACATGATTTTCCCTACCTTTGTACATACACTTACTGCTCTACCTACTTCAAGATAAACATTATCATATTGTAGTTACAACGGAATACAGTAGACCTTAAGTGATAGTCAAATGTTTAATATACATGATTTTCTCTACTCTTGTACAAACACTTATTGCTCTATCTACTTGAAGATAAAATTTATTTTATTGTACTTACAATAGAATACAGCAGACTTTAAGTGATAGTCAAATGGTTTATATACATGACTTTCTCTACTCTTGTAAAAATACTTATTGCTATATCTACTTCAAGATAAACATTGTTTTATTGTAGTTACAAAGAAATATGGTAGACTTGATGTGACAGTGAAATGTTCTAGAAATACTTGACCAGGTTACGTCTCTGTAACTGCATTCTATTTGTTCGTCCAGAAGGTAATAATAAAGAACAACTTTTTATTTGAGAAATCTGTAACCATTGGAAAACTAACAAATAAAAAGGAATAACTCGGAAAATGTGAACTCTACCAACAAATGTATTTGACGTAAACTATTTTAACAAGATCTAAAATTTGGTGTAGTAGGACTCTTTTTATATAATCCAGTTTACCAGTTATACCAAGGTCATTCAGAATACTGAGGACTTTTGAGAACGTTCCCAAGGAATTAAAAATTAGAACCACTTGAAAATACCTTTATGTTAAATTTCTTATGCAAGAATCAAAGTTTTCTAACTATTTTCAGCATAAGCTGTTAGTTTAGATACTGTCCGCCATCATTAGGTCAAGCCGGACGCTGAGTGAAGGGATGTTCAAATTAGTACAGGCTACTTAGGGCTTCGAAATAACAGACCTTCATCTTTCAGGATTAGGGAAAACCGGACGATGAAGGAAATAATGTATAAACGAGCACCGGGTATATACTGCTTAGAATTACTAGACATTCATATTTCAGGATAAGGGAAAGCCACTAACGTTACATCATATCGGATGATGATTGACATGATGTTCAAATGAGTACAGGGTACATAGAACTTAGAGTTACTAGACATATATCTTCCAGAATAAGGGAAAACCTCCAACGTTATGTCATATTGGACTATGAATGAAATGATGTTAAAATGAGCACAGCGTACATATAGCTTTGAGTTACTAGACATCCATTCTCTAGGATAAGGGTATACCTCCAACGTTATGTCATATCGGACAATGAATGAAATAATGTTTAAATGAGTGCATGTTACATAGAGCTTATAGTTATCAGACATTCATCTTAAAGGATAAGCGAAACTTCCAACGTTGTCATATCGGATGATGAATGAAATGAAGTTCAAGTGAGCACAGGGTACATAGAGCTTAGAGTTACCAGACATTCATCTTTCATGATAAGGAGAAACCTCCAACGTTAAGTTATATCGGATGATGAATGAAATAATGTTCAAATGAGTACAGGGTACATAGAGCTTAGAGTTACCAGGCATTCATCTTTCATGATAAGGAGAAACCTCCAACGTTAAGTTTTATCGGATGGTGAATGAAATGATGTTCAAATGAGTACAGGATACATAGAGCTGAAATTACTAGACATTCCTCTTTATGGATAAGGAAACCTCAAACGTTAAGTCATATTGGACGCTAAATGCACTGATGTTTAAATGAATACAGGGTTCATGGAGCAAAGAGTTAACAGATATTTATGTTTCAAGATTAGGTATCAGCTCCAAAGTTATGTCATATCAGACGATGAATAAAATGATGTTCAAATGAGGCCAGGGTACATAAAACGTAGAATTAACAGAAATGTATCTTCCTGGCTAAGGGAAAACCTCCAAAGTTGTCATTTTAGTCGATGAATGAAATGATGTTCAAAGGAGTCCAGGGTACATAGAAGTTAGAATTAACAGAAATTTATCTTCCTGGATAAGGGAAAACCTCCAAAGTTGTCATTTTAGAGGATGAATGAAATGATGTTCAAATGAGTGCAGGGTACATAGAACTTAGAATTAACAGAAATTTATCTTCCTGGATAAGGGAAAATCTCCTAAGTTGTCATTTTAGACGATGAATGAAATGATGTTCAAATGAGTCCAGGGTACAGACAACCTAGAATTAACAGACATTTATCTTCCTGGATAAGGGAAAACCTCCAAAGATGTGAAACGAAATGTGTAGTGTTTAACGCTCGCATTTACTACATACGGCACCGCAGGCGATGACACTGATGATACATGAGATGAAGATGGAGCACCGGTGGAATGAGATGGCGGGGGAAACCGGAGATCCCGGAGAAAACCCGCCCCAGCGCCGTGTTGTCTACTACAAATCTCACTTTGCGGTCGCCTGGGATCGGACCCGGCCCGCCTTGGTGAGAGCCAAGTGGTCTAACCACTAAGCCACGGCGCGGCCAACCAAAGTTGTGATTTTAGACGATTAATGAAATGAGGTTCAAATGAGTAAAGAGTATATAGTGATTAGAGCTACCAGATATTCATCTTTCGTGATAAGAAAAAGTACTCGGAAAAGCTTTTCACCGTAAGCGAGAATAGATCTTCGTTCCTCATGAATGCCATACAATTACACCGCGCCTCAGAGGAGGGTCAAGTCTTATTTTTCACTCAGAGAACTTTTATACAGAAATTTGTGAGTGTTGGTATCTTAGAATAGAATCCTTTGTGGTAATGCAAGCGTTTATCTATTTACTGTAAGCGATATGTAACGCCCAAATGCGCGTAACCAAATTGCCTATGTTGCTTGTAATACAACACAGTTCGCTCTTCAAAAGCGATTAAGGGCGGCAGAGGCGCTGAGTTTGAGATTATTAACCCATATATTTTGTTTAACGACCGTTCATCAGCGCGCTCTAGGATTAAACCTTCTCTCAGCAGAAAATGAACACCGCCATATTGTTCCGGAACGATCACACTCAATCAATACAACGAGCATTCGGTCCAAAAGTTTCAGAGTTTAATAATTCTTTTCGTCCACAATGCAAAGGACCTAATAACGTCGTGCGCAAACTTCTCCCCTTGCCACCCCGCCCGTTTTTTCGACAACAGCGCCCTGTTTTCCGAAACAAAAGCGCTTTGTTTTTAAAGGTCGTGCGCCATGTTGTGTCGGATACGGCAGCGAAAAAAAAGAACAAACTATTCTTGCTTAAGTAGCTCGTTTGTCTTTTCATTTGAAGCTCATTCAAAAGTACTTCAAATAAAAAGTCTGCCATTGAAAATAAATTTCCCAATTTTGCCGTTCTTTAAACGCAAAAATAAAGGCTAGCCGTTATTTGAACTTCCTAGAAGTTCACAGATTTGTTTAGGGATAAAATGTGTCGAAATTGTAACAAATGAATAACGTGGGTGTTCTTTGTTCTTAAACAAACTTCATGTATTCATCAGCATCAACTTTAAAGTAATTTCCCTGAGATAAAATACTTGTACCAGGAACTTTTTGGAAGTTGGTAACATAAGCTTATAACTTTGTTGTTGTAGAATCGTGAAGTGATGTTTTAGAAAAAACTGAAAGATATCAGCATACTTACATATTACTGTGATTGTGAATTGACCGTGACTTTTTTCTAACAGCAAAACTGTCTCTTTTGTACATGGGTCTACGAAAACACAGGCTTTTTTGAACTGCAATTTAAATTTATTAGCAAGTATTACAGCAGATAAAATTTAAACCAAGAAAATACATTCATAAAAAAATTAATGGTGCAGTGCTGTAACATATTGTGAATTCATTTCAGAAGGTGCTAAATTTGGCTTCATAATACTGCCAAACAATGCCAAAGTGTGTCCAACTAGTGCTAGCTTATAACTCTTGTTAAAGTAACAAACCAAATTTATGTTGCTGAGTCCTTGAGAAATGTAAATAATCAAAATGGCGGGGATGAACTCGGCTGTTATTGTCGATTTGCTATATTTAAGACCGTCTAAATGGCATTCGTAATAGAGCACGGCCTATGAGGAGAAATGATTTTGAGGAACTATCACAAAAAGTCCTTTACAGGGATATAGACTGTCGAAACAAGTTGCTATGAAGGTTACTGCAGAAGTACAAGAGAGGTTAGAACCTGCATCGAAAGGAATATGGCGATCTCACCTTTGCTTCAAGTATCAAAAAGTTTTTGATTTTATAATTCACTGAATTATGTGGAAAATACACTGTCCACCTACCGTCTTGAAGGCTTCAAGTCACTCGTCAATTGTCCTTCTTCGCTCCTCGTTTTAAATTTACGGAATACTGAGTTAGAACATGCATCGAAAGGAATATGGTGATCTTGCCTTTCCTTCAAGTATTAATAACTTTGCCATTTTATAATTCACTCAATTATGTGGGTGATACACTGTCCACCTGCCGTCTTGAAAAGTCCAAGTCACTCGTCACTTCTGTCCTTCGCTCCCCGTTTTAAATTTACGTAATACTGAGTTAGAACACGCATAGAAATGAATACCTATGTTTTTCTTGCCTTTGCTACAAGTATTAATAATTTTACGATTTCCTTTTTATTTATTTATTTATTTATTTATTTTTTGTAATTTACGTCCTCCAACTTTAAATCATATCATGAATGGACTAGGCGAAATGATACTCAAATGAGTCCGGGGTCCACAGAGCTTAGCGTTACCCGACATTCATCTTTCAGGTTAAGGGGAAACCCCGGAAAAAACCTTATCCAGGTAACTCACCCAGACCGAGATTCCAGCTGGGGACCTCTTGAACCTGAGGCAGACATGCTACCGAGGTGGGTTCCTGCGATTTTATAATTCATTGAATTCACGTAATACTAAATTTACGTAACACTGAGTAAGAACATGCATCGAAAAAAATCTGCCGATCTTGCCTCTGCTACAAGCACTAATAACTTTGCGATTTTATAATTCACTGAATTATCTGGATAATACACTGTTCATCTCCCGTCTTGAAACTTTGAAGTCACTCGTCACTTGTCCTTCTTCGCTCCTCATTTTAAATTTACGTAATACTGAGTTAGAACATGCATCGAAAGGAATATGCCGATCTCGCCTTTGCTTCAAGTATTAATAACTTTGCGATTTTATAATTCACTGAATTATGTAGATAATAAACTGTCCACCTCCCGTCTTGAAACGTTCAACTCACTCGTCACTTGTCCTTCTTCGCTCCTGGTTTTAAATTTACGTAATTAGGAGTTAGAACATGCATCGAAAGGAATATGCCGATCTCGCCTTTGCTTCAAGTATTAATAATTTTGCGATTTTATAATTTACTGAATTATGGGGATAATACACTGTCCACCTGCCGTCTTGAAACGTTCAAGTCACTTGCCCTTCGCTCCTCGTTTTAAATTTTCGTAATACTGAGTTAGAACATACATGGAAAGGAATATGCCTATCTCGCCTTTGTTTCAAGTATTAATAACTTTTCGCTTTTATAATTCACTGAATTATGTGGATAATACACTTTGCAACACCCATCTTGAAGTGTTCAAGTCACTCGTCAAATCTGTCCTTCACACCTCGTTTTAAATTTACGTAATATTGACGAAGTTGTTTGGTGCTTCTAGTAGTTACACATATATAAATTCGTTTCCATTTTTTCCCACGTGACATCTTTCTCTTTAACATTCACCGCATCCGTCTTCTTATTTTCCACGATATCCTAATTCTTCGTCACCAATTCAATTAACAATTCCTTCTCCATCGATGATCTCACGGCTTTTGTTTACGATTTCGTTTAACCGCCATTTTTTCAGCTGCGTCCAGACGAAAATGAAGACATAAACGCATCACAGTAGGTTCAGAAAATAATACGACTCATACATAGCCTTCTATAGCTGTAATATTCACAAGTCTCTTTGCGTTAACACGTGTTTGTTAACATTTTCAGAATCAGGATCGTTACGTCATATTTGTTAACGTCGATTTTAACATCTGTTGGTGAAACCGGATGAGCCTCAAGATCTCTTGGTTGGACTTTGTAAATCCTTCCCTTCAAAAATCTAATGTTCAGATATAACTTCATATTTTAAGACCAGGGGTGACCATTAACCATGTAAAATATTGTAAGAGATATTTATAAAGTGGTTTACAATTGGAGCCACTTTCATTTTATAGCAAACGAAGGAATATTTATTTTTTGCACTATACAGAACGTTATTGTCCAAATACATCTGAGGTAATGAAATTTTTACTTTGAGAATGTTCATTTCTGCTGTTAGTTTTTAGAGATCTGGCAGATCACACAAGTTCACTTAAATGTTCGTCTATTGAGATCGACCTTCAAGACGTTTAAAAAGTATCTAACGTGCAACATTCACAAACATTAATTTTCACATTCTTGTTCTGCAATATAATGGGAATATAATACTGAGCCCATTTCATTAAATACTTAAGAGTTGAAGGTGCATTCTGTAGGAGTGAACTGTCCAGCGTGATTGACAGTGTAATAACAGTCACAGATGATGTATAAATTTGATTGGCAATAATCGACGTTGACTAACAGTTGCCTGAAGTGTACAATAATTCTGTCACACTTGACATGGCAGAATTATTGTTGGGTTCTCTATGTCACCGTGACCTCAAAGTCGAATACTTTGACCAACTGAAGTTTAACAAAAAAAAATTTATCTTAGTTTGATACAAATTGTTTAAAGCCTCGTGTTTTACTATAGGATTACTTCAGCTTGTCTAAGCACACAACACAAAATATTACACTGCTTCTTTAGAAGGTCACAATATTTTAAATTCCAGCTTACTTTATTTTTCGTAATTTAGCGTTAACTCATATCACAGGATAAATGAAATAATGTTCAAATGAGTACAGGGTACAGAGAGATTAAAGTTTACAGACATTCATCTTTCAGTATAAGGGAAAACCTCCAACGTTAAGACATATCGGACGATATATGACACCAAAGCGGCCAGGGTTCTATCCCAGGCGACCGCAAAGTGAGACATCTGGTGGAAAACACGGCGCTGGGGCGGGTTTTCTCCGGAACCTCCGGTTTCCCCCGCCATGTCATTCCAACAGTGCTCCATCTTCGTCTCATGCATCATCAGTGTCATCGCCTGCGGTGCCGTATGTAGTAAAAGCGGGCGTTAAGAACTGCTGCTGCAGCACGATGAATGAAATAATGCTCAAATGAATACAGGGTAATTATAGTTTATAGTTATCAGACATTTAGCACTAAGGATAAGAGAAAACCTCCAACGTTAAGTCATATCGGACGATATATGAAATAATGCTCAAATGAGTACAACGTACATTGAGTTTATAGTTATCAGACATTAAGCTTTCAGGATAAGGGAAAACCTCCAACGTTAAGTCATATCGGACGATCAATGAAATAATGCTCAAATGAGTACAACGTACATTGAGTTTATAGTTATCAGACATTAAGCTTTCAGGATAAGGGAAAACCTCCAACGTTAAGTCATATCGGACGATCAATGAAATATGTTCAAGTGAATACAGGGCTCATTGATATTCAAGTTACCGGACATTCATCTTTCAAGAGAAGGGAAAGCCTCAAACGCTAAGTCATATCGGGCGATGTATGAAATCATGCTCAAATGAGTACAGGGTACATAGAGATTAGAGTTACCAGATATTCAGCTTTCCAGATAACGGAAAACCTGCAAAGTTAAGTCATATTGGACGATAAATGAAATGTGTTCAAATGACAGCAGGGCTCATTGATATTCGAGTTACCAGACACTCATCTTTCAAGGGAAGGGAAAGCCGCAAACGCTAAGTGATATCGGACGATATATAAATGATGTTCAAATGAGTACAGGGTCTAAAGTTGCCTTAAATCTTTGAGGATAATTGAAAACCTTGGAAAACATTTTGCATTATAAATAAATCTATAGCTAAATCTAGACAGTTTTCGCTTTATATAGATTACCTTATCCGAGATATTCCTGGTTGTTTTCTAGATTTTGCAATAGCTTTACTACTATCAAACAATAACTGGTTATTCAATTTTTATCTCTCGACCGTACAAAAGAATATAGCCCCATTTATAATCAGTTTGAAAACATTCGACTATCACCTGGTCTACTCTATTCCCTTGTAGCTAAAATAACATAATGTTCATCTTGAAGTAGATAGAGCAATAAGTGTTTGTACAAGCGTAGAGGAAGTCATGTATATAAAACATTTGACTATCACTTAAAGTCTACTGTATTCCCTTATAACTACAATAAGATATTGTTTATCTTGAAGTAGATAGAGCAATAAGTGTTTGTACAAGAGTAGAGAAAGTCATCTATATGAAACATTTGACTATCACTTAAAGTCTACTGTATTCCCTTGTAACTACAATAAGATAATGTTTATCTTGAAGTAGAAAGAGCAATAAGTGTTTGTACAAGAGTAGAGAAAGTCATCTATATGAAACATTTGACTGTCACTTAAAGTCGGCTCTATTCTCTTGTAACTACAATAATATAATGTTTATCTTGAAGTAGATAGAGCAATAAGTGTTTGTACAAGAGTAGAGAAAGTCATGTATATAAAACATTTGACTATCACTTAAAGTCTACTGTATTCCCTTATAACTACAATAAGATATTGTTTATCTTGAAGTAGATAGAGCAATAAGTGTTTGTACAAGAGTAGAGAAAGTCATCTATATGAAACATTGACTATCACTTAAAGTCTACTGTATTCCCTTGTAACTACAATAAGATAATGTTTATCTTGAAGTAGAAAGAGCAATAAGTGTTTGTACAAGAGTAGACAAAGTCATCTATATGAAACATTTGACTGTCACTTAAAGTCGGCTCTATTCTCTTGTAACTACAATAATATAATGTTTATCTTGAAGTAGATAGAGCAATAAGTGTTTGTACAAGAGTAGAGAAAGTCATGTATATAAAACATTTGACTATCACTTAAGGTCTACTGTATTCCCTTATAACTACAATAAGATATTGTTTATCTTGCAGTAGATAGAGCAATAAGTGTTTGTACAAGAGTAGAGAAAGTCATGTATATATTAAGTTTGACTATCACTTATATTCTAGTGTAACTACGATAAGATAAACGGTAGATAGGGGTTTGGGAGATACGTTTATTTATGTTTGAGGTTTGAACTCTTCTTACCTCGATGAAAGCAAAAATTTCCATCAACGTTGGACGCTGTGTGTTGCACAAAAGAAACAATTACTGCTGTAAAATGAAGAGCATGGAGTAATTATTGCCGGGAGCGTGTTCTTTGCCGTCCACGTAATCTTGTTTTACGCTGCTTGCTTCACGTCAATGCTGAAATCAAATGAAGCTGGTTCCAGGAATTGCTTCTACACGATGCTATCTAAATATGTAATTATTTTGTTGATTACGTGTGCGGACCTCGCAGTACGCTCGCACTTCTCTTGTTACATATTTAACAAGCTGAAAAATTATGTTAACCGGAACGTGAGGTACACGGCTTTATATTTGTACCTTAATACGCACTTAGATCCCTACGGAGATTCATTTCCGAGGTTCCGTTGGGAAGCTGATGTGTTATACTTCACTTTCACCACTCAGTCGTCCAAAATATTTTCACACGCACTTCTTCTTTTTAATTGACTTCGGCACAGTTGATGAAGAAACGCAGTTTCAAATTCGGACCTCATTTGCAAATAACCCTCGTAGGACGAAATTCTGGTATACCAGCGAAGAATTAATAAGCTTTACAATTAACGGCATTTTTAACAGGGCAAACGTTATATAAGAGGGTGGTCTGAAATGTTTCCGACCTAATAATTATACAAGGCATTTTACAGATATTCTGTTTTATTTTTCAAACATAGTCTCCTTGTAACTCTATACAGTTCTCCCAGCGATGTTCCCATCTCTGTAACCCGTCCAAATAGTACTGGCGTCTTTCAACATAGTCTCCTTGTAACTCTACACACTTCTCCCAGCGATGCTCCCATCTCTGTAACACGTCCAAATAGTACTCGGCGTTTTTCAACATTTTCTCCTTGTAACTCTATATACTTCTCCCAGCGATGCTCCCATCTCTGTAACCCGTCCAAATAGTACTGGCGTTTTTCAACATAGTCTCCTTGTCACTCTACACACTTCTCCCAGCGTTGCTCCCATGTCTGTAACACGTCCAAACAGTACTCGGCGTTTTTCAACATAGTCTCCTTGTCACTCTACACACTTCTCCCAGCGATGCTCCCATCTCTGTAACACGTCCAAACAGTACTCGGCGTTTTTCAACTTAGTCTCCGTGTAACTCTACATACTTCTCCCAGTGATGCTCCCATCTCTGTAACTCGTCCAAATAGTACTCGGCGTTTTTCAACATAGTCTCCTTGTAACTCTACACACTTCTCCCAGCGATGCTCCCATGTCTGTAACCCGTTCAAATAGTACTCGGCGTTTTTCAACATAGTCTACCTGTAACTCTACACACTTCTCCCAGAGATGTTCCCATCTCTGTAACACGTCCAAATAGTACTCGGCGTTTTTCAACATAGTCTCCTTGTAACTCTACACACTTCTCCCAGCGATGTTCCTATCTCTGTAACCCGTCCAAATAGTACTCGGCGTTTTTCAACATAGTCTCCTTGTAACCATACACACCTCTCCCAGCAATGCTCCCATCTCTGTAACCCGTCCAAGTAGTACTCGGCGTTTTTCTCTATAAAATAGTTGTTCTCGAAAGCGACTGCCTATTCATTTGACGAAAATCTCTGTCCTCCTAGCGCAATTTTCAGATGAGGGAACAAAAAGAAGTCGCTTTGGGCTGGATGTGGTGAACCAATCAGTTCAAACCGTAATTTTTGGATTTTCGGCATTGCAACAACTGAGGTGTGGGACGGTGCGTTGTCTTGGTGAAACAGGATTTTCTTTTTCTGCGAATGTCGCCGTTTTAGCGCAAGTTCGGGTTTCAATTTGTTAAGTAATGATTCGTAGTATGTTTTGTCATGGATTTCCCTCTTTGAAGATAATGGATTAAAATAATTTCATGACTATCCCAAAAACAGTCGCCATCACTTTCCCAACCGAAAAAAAAAAACTGATTTTGCTTTCTTGGTGCCGGTCCCCTCTTTGTAGTTCACTCTTTGTGTTATATTTTTGTTTATGGCGTATAATAGTGTATCTTAGTATCATCTACAGTAATTAATCGACGCCAAAACTCGGATTTTGCACCTAAACGGCGCCACCAGAGCGTTGGGAATGTTCATTCGAACACGTTTCTGGTCTTCTATATTGAGCAAACGCGACAACCAAGGCAAGAAGAGCTTTCTCCTGTGTAAATTTTGATGTAATATATGACAAACACGTTCTTTTGACATGTTCATAACCTCTACTATCTTTCTCACCTTAAATCGGTAGTCGTGTAGCGACATTTGGTGAACTTTGGCGATCTATTTGTCGGAAGTTGCAGCTTTGGACGTTTCGAACGTTCGCCGTCTCCCAAGTTCTTACGGCTACGTTTAAATTCATCTGCCTGACATTTCACTGTGGTAAATAATGGTGCGTTCCTTTGTTTATGACGTTTCCATTCATAGACTGCATTCCCTTAGCAGTCTGTGTAGTAAGTAGTTCACATATATACTCTCATCTCAGTGTAAACAGATTCACTACAGGAGCAAATCAAACCTCTCTCTCCTACATTCCTCTCTTACCTTCTTGTGGTGAGTAGACAGTACATAATACTGAAACGAGCATTAGATCTAGTAAAATGAGTGATTCAATTTGCCCTCATAACTCATTTCGTTATAAACAGATCCACTACCATAGCAGAACAAACCCCTCTACTTACCTTCTTGTGGTGGGCAGACAGAGCATAATCTGCCACTCCCGAACTGAAACGAGCATTAGATCCTGCAACATGGATGAGTCATATGCACTCTCATACAGCCATCTTCTTCTTCACTTCATGGATTAGGCTGTCGTCTGTTCCGTCTTCACAGTGTCTCCTTCCATCTTTTCCTCGGCCTTCCTACTTCCCTCTTTCCTTTAGGACTATATTGGAAAACTACTTTTGGCAGTCCTGTATCATCCATTCTTCCAACATGTTCAAACCATCTTCTTCTGTACCTATCCATTCTTGAGGTGACGGCTTTCACTTGTAATTCATTTCTGACTCTATCTTCTCTTGTACATTCTTTTGTTCTTCTCAAGAATCTCATTTCACAACTTTGTATTCTGCTGATGGTTCTTTGTGTAGGTATCCAGTCTTCGCATCCATAAAGTAACATTGGGACCGCCATGGTGTTATAAAATTTTATTCTTGTTTCAGATCTTGTTTTATTCTTTAGGGTTTTGTAAATTGCTCCACAAATTGTTTGAAATCTCATTAATTTTTTGTTCGTAACTTTATCTTTCTCATTGCTGATTTCACACCCTAAATAATTGAAGGAGGATACTTGTTCCAATCTTTGTCATTAACAACTATTTTCGACCTTATTGGTATTTTGCCCTGTTTTGCCATTATTTTTTACTTTTCTATTGATATTTCAATATTAAAACGTTTGCATATTTGGTTAAGGTGCTGAATTGAACGTTGTAGATCATCTTCTATTTCCTGAATAATTACTACGTCATCTGCATATATTAAAATAGTTAAAATACTTTATTGGGCTACTTTTATGCCTGCGTCAATATTTTGTCTCCAATTTTGGATTATTTTATTAACATAGATTTTAAAAGGTGTCGGTGACATTGGGCATCCTTGTCTGATTCCTTTGTTAGTTACAATTTCTTGTGATTTCTCTGTCTTGAATCTTAAAATTATTTTAGTGTCCTCATATAAACTTTTCACCATCTCTACCAAATGTTTTGGGTAGCCTTGTTCTGTCATTATGATCCACAGCTTTTCTCGGACTACATTATCAAAAGACTTCTAGAAATCTATAAATGCTATATGTGTCTGCAGATTATGTTTTCTTTTCTCCAGTATCAGCTGCAGGGGCGGTTCCTCCATAAGGTTGCAGGTTTGCGCTACACCCACTGATTCTGGATATACAACAGGTGCATTTTGCACGATAAAGCTGTACTTGTTTGCATTGTTTTATATACAAACATGTTTCAATTACGCTTATCATCTGTAGCTGCCCATAACCACAGAAGTCGAAATAAACAGTGATTAGCTGTAGGAGCCGCAGGTTTGCAGTGAAGAGCTAACCTAAGATTTCGCCCAAATGTAGGCTCTCTGAGGGGTTTGCGGGAAGGTGAAGAGATGGGAGTGGCTTCTTATACATTGCTTAAATGGAGGTTTATAAACCTAGCACCTCCTACTCTTAGCACCGGCTATAGCGTGACCTTCAGGCTTAGCTTCTGTGTGCTCTGCTTTTCGAACACAGGGAGAATTTAATTAAATGCATGGAGGCTATTCAGAAGAGAGCTCTGTTAAACAACAACGCCACACTTGTTCAGACTTCTGGGTTTATGTCCACTTTGAAAGAATATAATTTTGTATTCTGGCTGTCTTTCTTCTACAAGATCATGCCACATGTGGACATTTTGTACAATCATCTGCAGAAACGAGACTGAAACGCAACGTTTGCTATCTCCCAGCTAAATGCATTTAAAAGGGAAGTGCAAAAGGTAAGAAATAGCGTGGATATCGAGGAACACGAAGAAACTGCAATTAAGAGGAGAAGAATAGAAGATCATGATGTAAAACAAGAGAAGCTCTTGAAGTATGTGACATTCTTAGAGAAGCAGAGCACAGATTTAGCTTCACGGGTCATCTGGTAGCCCCAAATTTGTTTCATCAAGAACATTTCTAAGACATTTCCAGAGGATTCCCTTAGAGAAACAATAAGGTTCTATCCTTTTATCATTGGAACAAAAATTCGTACAGAACTGACTGTAATTTACAGTCCAGAGGAATTTCGTGGAATGTCCGGCGATTTGTACTTGATGGACTTCAATAAGGAAAACAATTTATGTACTACATTCAGCGAAAATGTCAAACGCCTCCGAGTACTGTTAACTATGCCAATGTCTACCGCTGAAGCAGAATGCTGTTTCTCAACTTTAAAAAGAATAAAAACTTTCCTTAGGACCACAATGTCACAGGACTGATTGACAGCATTAGCAATGCTTTCAATTGAGAGAGATTTTGTTATAAAGATCAGCGACTTCAACGAAAAGTTATCGATAGATTCGCCAGGTCTAAGGAGAGTACAGCAGAGAATCTGTATGAATAGGTGAGTCATTACTATTCTGTATTTTATATTTCATTCGTGCACCACCGATAATTTAACCCACCAGCCGCCACTGACCAGCTGCAATATGAAAATATTATCTGTTGTCGATCTTCCTTTCCTGAAACCACTTTGTTCTTCACCTATCAGCGATTCAGCTATTATTTTCACTCTTTTTTATTATTCTAGCATACAATTTATAGATTGACCTCTGTAATTCTTGCATTTTCTTCTGTCACCTTTTTTAAACAGTGATATCACTTTTGCCACTGTCCATCTCTCTGGAGTTTTTCCTTTTATCCAAAATTTGTTCATGATATATAATAATCTTAAATGTAATAACATTCCTCCGTTCTTTAAAAGCTCTACATTTATCTTATTTTCTCCAGGTGCCTTTCTATCTTTCATCTGTTTCAATTCATCTTTTAGCTCTTCCAAATCTATTAAATGGACCGTTCCTTCTACTTCTTCCTCATCATTTTTAGACTAGATTAGATTAGATTATTATTTTATGGTGCTTCCTTATACCATAATTCTTTATAATGCTTTATCCAAGAGTCTTTTCTTATCAGTTCCATTCTTGCTCATAAGTTTTCTCCCAATCGTCTCAAAGGTTTTTGAGCGATTGCTCCTGGCCCGCCTGACTCCTCTCTTCGAGGAAAGGCACCTCCTACCGGATCACCAGTTAGGGTTCCGTCGGGTCCACTCCACGACCCTGCAGCTATTGCGATTGGTAGAAAAGACTGCCCTGGGTTTCCAGGACAACCTCAAAACCGTCGCGGTGCTCCTGGACGTGGACAAGGCCTTCGCCACAGCTTGGCACCAGGGACTGTTACACAAACTCAAGAAAGCACAACTCCCCTCCCCATACCACACCCTGATCAGTAGTTTCCTCCGAGATCGAACCTTCAGGGTGCGGGTCGAAGGCAAACTCTCCTCCGTCAGACCCATAGCGGCGGGAGTCACGGAAGGCAGTGTACTGTCGCCGTTACTCTTTGCTGCCTACATGTCTGACTTCCCTACAGAGCCTCGCACTGTTCTGTGCCAATATGCTGACGACGTCCTCATCTTGGCCCAGAACAAAAACGTCCGCTACTGCCTCCCTCCGCTGCAACGATCACTCCCAGCCATCGGCACGTGAAGTGAAATGTGGAATATGGCCATCAGCCCACAGAAGATCTCTGCCCTTTTGCTGGGGAAGGTCCTCCGCTGGCGCCCGTAAGGAGACCTGCGGTTAAGGCAGAGAAGGATTCCTTGGGTCCTATCTGCCAAATACCTGGGTGTCCGACTGGACCGCGGCCTCACATTCACTCCCCATGCCCGTGAAAAAATTAGCCTCGGCCATGCAGTACTTAGACAGTTGTACCCCATATTCCGTTCGACCATGCCCACTCGCCTGAAACTACGGGTGTATCGTGCGATCATACCGCCCCTGATCCTGTATGGATGCGAGGTCTGGGGATCGGTGGCTCGTACCACCATCCGCAGACTGCAAGCCGTGCAGAACAGGGCTCTTAGGATGATCTACGATAACGAACGTATGTTTCCTTCACACATCCTACACACCCATTCTGGCATACCTTACATTGAGGACGTTGTGCGTGAACGCTCGCGCACATTGTATGCCAGGATTACATCCCATTCCAACCACCTAGTGAACACACTAGGACAATATGACCACCTTGTGCCCAGGAGCAGAAAGAGCTACCACCTCTCCAAGGACGCCCTTGGGTGGTGAGACCAGCCTCTCATCCCCTCAACACTACACCCTGTCCAGGCTACACCAGGGCTGAATCTGGCCCGTCGGCTGACCCCCGGCAGCCAGGTGCCCCTGTGTGACCTCGAGGAGAACCATAACCTAAACGGTCCCCAACCACCAGACCTCTCGCTCCTGGCCCCGTCACGCTGGACGGACACTGCAACGCAGGCCGCTCCTAGCGTGGCGGTTTAGGGCACTGGCCTCCTACTTGGAAACTCATCCCGCTGCCAGGAGCACTAGCAGAGGTCGAATCAGGTCCATCAGTTAACAAGAACATCCAAGCTTTGGAGGAAAGACAAACTCTATAAGACCGCACGGGTAAATCCGCACAGCGGATAGGTACCGTGGCGCTCTACCGTTCCGGGAGCACCCGGACGACTTGTTCTCGCTCTTGGCTACATCTCTTTCATCCTTAGTAAGTTGTTTTATAACTTTATAAGCGAAATTCTGTCTCCTATGTATGTCATGTTCTATTAGGCTAATAAATGTTTACTCATGATTGTTCATGAGCTTTTCTTAACGTTTGTTTTGCTAAATTACTTTTTTCTTTATAGGCGTTTCTTGTTTCTTCATCCTTCTTCTGTATCCACTGTAAATATGACCTATACAGTCATTTCGTAGTAAACACATCCACTAACAGAGCAGATCAAACCCCTCTACCCTTCACTTCTCTCTTGCCTACTTGTGGTGGGCAAACAGTACGTCTGCCTGGAAGTTGTTAATGAAGCGCGCAAGGTTAAGCTTTGGTAAAGGAAACACAATGATAGGATGCAAGGGTTCCTGGGTGGTAAATTTGTGGCCCTATTTGCTGAGAAAAGAATTGATCTGACAGAATGTGTTAAACATAGGTAATTTACCTCTGAGAAAGTTTACTATGGTCGTATATAAACCCGATATCTTGTATAAATCAAAGTGTTGAAACTGTAGGATATTTTTGATCTGCGTGGCACCAGGACGTTGCATGTCTGAAATTACTCAAAGACAATTTTAGGGACAGAAGCCCACGCTCTGACAGAAAGAGAAGCAGCATTACTTTAATTATAGTCTCCAGTAGACACCTCCCAACAGATAGCTCTGTCCGTATTGTGTCTTAATGCACTGCTCTTTACAATATCATTTGGAACGCGTGCGTGACTATACGTGACGTCGTTGTCAACCAATGTAGGAGAAACAAATCTCGCAAAGTAAACTTTAACGCTATAAAGCAGAATATTCTCACATTGTTCAGTTTCCACACTCACATCACTAAGTTTCCACTAACAGTTCACTAATATAATTATGTCCAACTTCACTCTTACTTCACTTCATTAGTTCAATCAGTCACTTCACTAATGTCACTTCACTGCTTCATTTTGTCACTTCACTAGTTCAAACTGACTGCTCATTAAATCAAAATGTCACTTCACGAATTCACGCTGTTAGTTCACCAAATCTACTTCATTGTCAACATACCTCACTAATATGATTTAGGAGATGCCTTCAAGCTACAGCACCTATTTTTTCAGCAGTGGGACCAGATAGAAACTTCTGTTTGTTTAAATACAAGTAAACACTTTGTGAATGAGTAACAGAGATAGCAGGACTGTACAGTGCATAGGACCCTAGTGGCCACAACCAGAGTAAGGACTGTCTTTGATACTTAAAATGCTGAGCTTTCATTGCAAGAACAGTGTGCAATCATTCGTTTTCTCCATTTTCTTCATGTAACACCTATTGAAATTCATCGCCAGTTGTGTGAGGCATGTGGTGATGGTACTATGGATGTGTCTAATGTGCGTTCCTGGGTGCGACAGTTTAATGAAGACAGAACATAGTGTGACAACAAACCTAGACAGTTGAGGGAGGCTTGTGGTGATGGTACCGTGGATGTGTATAATGTACGTTCCTGGGTATGGCAGTTCAATGAAGGCAGAACATCGTGTGACAACAAAACAAGACAGTTAAGTGAGGTATGTGGTGATGGTACCACGGATGTGTCTAATGTGCGTTCCTGGGTGCGACAGTTCAATGAAGACAGAACATCGTGTGACAACAAACCAAGGCAGTTAAGTGAGGTATGTGGTGATGGTAACATGGATGTGTCTAATGTACGTTCCTGGGTGCGACAGTTCAATGAAGACAGAACATCGTGTGACAACAAACAAAGACAGTTAAGTGAGGCATATGGTGATGGTACCATGGATGTGTCTAATGTACGTTCCTGGGTGCGACAGTTCAATGAAGACAGAACATCGTGTGACAACAAACAAAGACAGTTAAGTGAGGTATGTGGTGATGGTAACATGGATGTGTCTAATGTACGTTCCTGGGTGCGACAGTTCTATGAAGGCAGAACATCGTGTGACAACAAACCAAGACAGTTGAGTGAGGCATGTGGTGATGGTAGCATGGATGTGTCTAATGTACGTTCCTGGGTGCGACAGTTCAATGAAGACAGAACATCGTGTGACAACAAACCAAGACAGTTGACTGAGGCATGTAGTGATGGTACCATGGATATGTCTAATGTGCGTTCCTGGGTACGGCAGTTCAATGAAGACAGAACATCGTGTGACAACAAACCAAGACAGTTGACTGAGGTATTTAGTGATGGTACCATGGATATGTCTAATGTGCGTTCCTGGGTACGGCAGTTCAATGAAGACAGAACATCGTGTGACAACAAACCAAGACAGTTGACTGAGGTATTTAGTGATGGTACCATGGATATGTCAAATGTGCGTTCCTGGGTACGGCAGTTCAATGAAGACAGAACATCGTGTGACAACAAACCAAGACAGTTGACTGAGGTATTTAGTGATAGTACCATGGATATGTCTAATGTGCGTTCCTGGCTGCGACAGTTCAATGAAGACAGAACATCGTGTGACAACAAACCAAGACAGTTAAGTGAGGCATGTGGTGATGGTACCACGAATGTGTCTAATGTGCGTTCCTGGGTGCGACAGTTCAATGAAGGCAGAACATCGTGTGACAACAAACCAAGACAGTTAAGTGAGGCATGTGGTGATGGTACCACGGATGTATCTAATGTGCGTTCCTGGGTACGGCAGTTCAATGAAGGCATAACATCGTGTGACAACAAACCAAGACAGTTGCAGACACCGCCTCCAAAATCGGCATTTCCGTGGGATCTGTGCACCTAATCCTGCATGATGATCTTAAAATGAACAATCGGCGATCCTCCAAAACGACATTCTCCACTAGCTGGATCATGACGTCAGACCGACTGGTACGAGGCCGTGACTGACTCGGTTTGTCGCCACACGATGTCGATTGTCACCATTTCTGTCACCTATTCACAAAGGGTCCACGTGTATTTGAAAAAGAAACAGAAGTTCCTATCCAGTCCCAGACCTCAAAAATATGTGTTGTAATTTGAACACAAGTGGTACTTCAACCCTTAAGTCAGTAGATTGGCACTTCACTAAGTATTAAACTTGAACTTCCATACCAACTTCACTTACTTCAGAGTACCACTTCCTTAATATGACGCACTTCATTTTCAACATTCACTTCAGCTTTTGATGCTGCAGCCTTATACACGAAATGTTCAAGAAACTTCCTCTTTTTTAATGATCCACATATTGAACTTCAGTGATGTCACAGAATAGCCCAAAAGTGTCTTCAATGGCTCCGTATTTTAACATGCTTTAATTTCCCAGATATCCTTTGCTGTCATGTTTTGAATTTTGCAATACTTATATGATTCTAAAATAAGAAGTGTTATTATTCCTCTTTTATCTCTTGGACATACAAAAAGAATTTAATTACAAAGACCTCACCTCGGCAACCAGTTTTAAAACATTTGATTATCACTTTAGGATTCTGTATTCCCTTGAAACTACAATAAGATGATGTTTATCTTGAAGTAGAGGGAACAAAAAGTGTTTGTACAAGAGTAGAGAAGGTCATATATATATATATATATATATATATATATATATATATATATATATATATATAAAACATTTGTCTATCACTTAAAGTCTACCGTATTCCCTTGTAACTACAATAAGATAATGTTTATCTTGAAGTAGATAGAGCAATACGTGTTTGTACAAGTGCAGACAAAGTCAAGTATATAAAACATTTCACTATTGCTTAAAGTCTACTGTATTCCCTTGTAACTACAATAAGATAATGTTTATCTTAAAGTAGAGAGAGACATAAGTTTTTGTGCAAGAGTAGGAAACGTCATCTTCGAGTAACCTGAAGTTTTTGAAACAATTCAAATCCATGTTATGGGCAATTTTTCAAGAATTTTATCTCACAAAACCATTTAAGCTAGTTTTTCAGCTAACGACAATTAGAGGAATGCCAAGGAAGATCTTAAGTAACTTATATCCTAATTGTCATAGCAATTTCACTATTATTACGTTCAAATGGGAGTTTTATCTAAAGAAAAGTGTGATTTTTAGAAATGAAGTAAACAATACTGAAAATTTAATATCATATGATAAAACTTTGCACAATTTTTAAATAAATAAAGGAGCAAAGTAAGTTAGTGATATTTAATATAAAATTAATAAATGAAAGTTTGAATGAGAACATCAGATTTTCAGTTGCTTGTGCCCTTAATAAAACAGAAGCTGCGGAGCTACCTTCTCTGTTAAAAGTGTCGAAACCTAGAAAGACTATCTTGACTATGTTAACTATCACTTAAGGTCTACTGTATTCCGTTGTAACTACAGTAAGATAATGTTTATCTTGAAGTAGGTAGACCAATAAGTGTTTGTACAAGAGTAGAGAAAGTTATGTATATAAAACATTTGAATATCACTTAAAGTCTATTGTATTCCCCTGTAACTACAATAAGATAATGTTTATCTTGAAGTAGGTAGACCAATAAGTGTTTGTACAATATTAGAGAAAATCATGTATATAAAACATTTGCCTAACACTTAAAGTCTATTGTATTCCCTTGTAACTATAAGTTAATATTTATCTTGAGGTAGATGGAGCAATAAGTGTTTGTACAGGAGTAGGAAGGTCATATATATAAAACTTCTGCTACTGTACTCCTTTGTAACTACATGAAGATTAATGTTTATCTTGAAGTAGAGAGAACAATAAGTGTTTGTACAAGAGTAGAGAAAGTCATGTATATAAAACATTTGACTATCACTTAATGTATACTGTATTCCCTTGTAACTGCAATAAGATAATGTTTATCTTGAAGTGGATAGAGCAATAAGTGTTTGGGCAAGTGTAGAGAAAGTCATGCATATATAAAATTTGACTATCACTTAAAGTCAACTCTATTCCCTTGTAACTACAATAAGATAATGTTTATATTGATTATCCTAAAGCAGAGAAGGACATGTGGAGTTACTTTTTATATAAAATCAGGATACAGCCCATAAAACAAAACTCGTTCACTTTATAGGAGTAGTTTACGAGGTCGTATCGCTTCCTAGATGTACGATAAATATTAAGATTGGGCCGGCAGGACATTGCTCCTTTCCGAGGACAAAGCTGCCCATTTCCTGTATGTCCTTGCAGACCGTTTTCCTCGACGTCGATAAAGAAGTGCTTCCCTCGGGGACCGTTGAGCCTGGCCTCTTCTCTCGAAGATTGTACCATCTTTATTTATATGTTTGAGTTTTGTCCATCACACTTTCCCTTTTCTTATGATCGTTCTCGACTTCCTCCAGAAACAAAACATCTGAAGTTTGTGTCTTGTCCTTTGGTATGTCAGCAGTGTGTTATCAGAAATATAAGGTTTTCTTATATGAAAACTAGACAAGTGAATGTCTTAATGACAACTGCGAAGCGAGTTGGTTACCAGATGACGACATATTCTATAGAATCTCTTTTGTAGCTGTATACAACTATAGACAAACAATTTAAGGAAATATCAAGAATGAAGCACACATGTAAGAGCTACTGCGGCTGTGACAAGCTTTGAAGTAAGATACCGTCGTATACCTTAAAATTCATTTCAACTGCATGAATGTAATATTGCAAGGAAATGCATGAACACACATCGACCAGCGCACACAAAAGATAGCTGAGTGAATACCCAAAGGAAGCAAAGGTGAAATAAGGTTTACATAAAAGTCATAATATCTTGCCGCATATGAAGAAGATATTTCAGAAAAGAGAAATGTAAATACACACGGACGGTTGGAGGGGAAAAAGCTCTACGGAATACACAAGAAGTTGGATGACCTACATCTTGACTCTTTATTGTAGCAGCTCGAATATCCGGGTTTCCTGCACTCGCCCGTTTTCTCCGCCCATTACAGATTTTGCAAAATATTTTATGTATTACCTTTATCAAGTATGATGGTCCTGGTTCGTATAAGCTCCAGAATTTTGTCCCGAAGTTTCCAATCGTGACCTTGCAGTCCGCAGAAAGGTACCTGATAGAGTCAACATGAACATTTCAATGCCACAGCCGGGGATCTGAACAACGGATCTCCTGGCTTCCGTACAGTCGCACTTACCAATTGAGCTACCATAGCCAACTTGTCGCCATGACATTCAATTCTCCATTTGACTCGTATAATTAAGCATTAGGCGCTCTCGCATTCGAGATACACCGTTTGTGGGACTTACTCTTGTAAGTACTTGAGTCCCAGGCTTCTTTATTTAACGCTTATTATTTTAGTTAATTGATGGAAATTAATCATTCTTTACACTAGTCGTATATAATCATGTCGGCAAGCTGGCCATGGTAGCTCAACAGTTAGGAGTGACTGGACGGAAACCAGGAGATCCCTGGTTCAAATCCAGCCTGTGACATAGAGCTTTTTTATGTTTACTCTATCCATCAAAAACCTTAGCTTACATACGGCTAGTGTAAAGAAGTAATTAATTTGCATCAACTAACTAAAATAATAAGATATAAATGATGAAGCCTGGGACTCATGTACTTACGATAGAAAGCCGCCACAAACGGTTTATCTAGAATGCGAGACCCCCTAGTGGCTTAAAGGGGAAATATACGAGTCAAATGGAGAATTTAATGCCATGACGACAAGTTGGCCATGATAGCTCAATGGGTAAGAGCGACTGGACGGAAATCAGGAGAACCGTGGTTCAAATCCCGGCTATGGCATAGGATTTTTCATGTTGACTCTATCAAAAACCTTAGTCCATATGTGGCGAGGCTAAATTGATGTTCATCAATTAACTAAAAGAAAGGTACCTATTGTCTTGAGTAGATAGAGAAATAAGTGCTTGTAAGCAGTATAAAACCTTTGTCTAGCACCTAAAGTCTTCTATATTACTTTGTAACTACAATAAGATAATGTTTATCTTGAAGTAGATAGAGCAATAAGTGTTTGTACAAGAGTAGAGAAAGTCATGTATATAAAACATTTGACTATCACTTAAAGTCTACTGTATTACCTTGTAACTACAATAAGATAATGTTTATCTTGAAGTAGATAGAGCAATAAGTGTTTGTACAAGAGTAGAGAAAGTCATGTATATAAAAAATTTGACTACCACTTAATGTCCACTGTATTCCCTTGTAACTTGGGACAGGAATATTGAAGTATTCGTCGTTAATTTGTCTCCATCTTAATCAGCAACACGTTCAGGCGCAATTTGGTACGGGATCTCCATGTTTGAGATGGGATGTACGTTGACTTTTTGAAGACTTACGTCGATAAGCCAGATGTAATATGGTTAATTCGTTGTACTTTGATTTGTTTCTTGATGATTGTGCTTGAGAATCTTGATTTAAGGCGTGGTTCGGAATAAAGTTTCGGAGAAGTCAAATTTTGTATCTATTTAATTATGTATTATTTGAATTACATTTGACTTGAACTTCCTTTCCCAGTCACTTCCAACATATCGATAAATTCTTACTTTGTTATTTTTAAGCAGTTCCAAATATTACATAAAAGTTCTTGATCCTGCATTACTATTCATCACACTCGCCATTAGAACAAATCTCTACCAAGATTATTGATTTTTCATAACTATCGTTACTCCTATCTTAATTTTGTGATTGGCCGATTTAATTCCACGTCACAACATTACGTAATACACTTATTACTACGGCCAATCACAAAATACATATATTTTTATATTTAAATGACTAAATAGATTTACATAATCATCCTCCTTTATACATCTATAAACTTTTCATACCTCCTCCAAACATAACCCAAAACTACTGTTACAAACTACAATGAGAGAATGTTTATCTTGAAGTAGCTAGAGCAGAGAAAGTCATGTATATAAAAATTTTACTATCATTTAAAGTCTACTGTATTCTATTGTAACTAAAATAATGTCATGTTTATACTGAAGTAAATAGAGCAATAAGTATTTGTACAACAGTAGAGGAAGTCATGTATATAAAACATTTGACTGTCACTTGAAGTCTACTGTGTTCCCTTTTAACTTCAATAAGAAGTAGATGCAGCAAAAGTGTTTGTACAAGAGTGGAGAAAGTCATGTATATAAACATTTGACTGTCATTTAAAGTCTACTGTATTCCCTTTTAACTACAATAAGAAGTAGATACAGCAAAAAGTGTTTGTACAAGAGTAGAGGAAGTTATGTATATGAAACTTTTGACTATCACTCAAAGTCTATTGTATTCCCTTGTAACTACAATAAGATAATGTTTATGCTGAAGTGGATAGAGGAAAAAGGTTTTGTACAAGAGAACAGAAAGTAGGTATATAAAATATTTGACTGTCCTTTAAAGTCTACGTATTCCCTTGTAACTACAATAAGATAATGTTCATGTAGAGTGGATAGTACAACAAGTGTTTGTACAAGGTTAGAGAAGGTCGTGTATATAAAACATTTGACTGTCACATAAAGTGTGCTGTATTCCCTTGTAACAACAATAAGATAATGTTTATCTTGAGTACATAGAGCAACAAGTGCTTCGAAAAGAGTAGCGAAAGTCACGTATATGAAATAATTGACCATCATTTAAAGTCTACTGTATTCCTTGGTAACTACAGTAAGATAATGTTCATTTTATCATATACCTGTACAAGAGTAGAGAAAGCACGTCTGATTTTCTAGACCTTTCACTCAGTAACGGAACCTCTGGAAGCAAATGTTCAAAACCGTCTTTTTTTAAAACTACTAAAGTAATTGTACGCAATATTACTGAGACTGTTGCAATAAAATCAGAAGCTTTAAAAACGAAATAATTTTGCATTTTCTCGTTGCGTTAGCGCATTGAGAATTTCGTCTTTGCTGGTGACGAGGGCGTTTTAATGGAGGAATTATAAGAAAATGTATCAAGGCACACAAAGGCTTTGCACGAAATGCGGGTTGGAGAGCGTTCATTGTTCTCGCTGTAGTGCGTGGTTTTGTCACTAGAGTTCGTTGTGAGCGGGCACCAACAAACATCACGCCTTGTGCATTTAAATAATTGTGCGTGTGTCTAGACGCAGCCGACTTGGAAGAGGGGAAGCTTTTGGGTTCTAGGTTTCGACACTTTTAACAGAGAAAGTAACTCCGCAGCTTCTGTTTTATTAAGGGCGCAATCAACTCAAAATATGGGGTTCTGAACCGAACTATTATTTATTAATTTCATATTATATATCACTTAATTCCCTTGCTCATTTATTTATTTCAAAATTGCATAGTGTTTTACCCTATGACATTAAATTTTCAATTTTGTTTTACTCGTTTCTCAAAATCACACCTTTCTTGAAATCAAACTCCTCTGCGAACATAATTTTACTCTTAATATCTTAATATCTTCGTTGGCCTTTCCGAAGTTGTCCTTATTTGAAAACAACTAATTTAATTGGTTCAGGGAATTAAAAATTCTTGAAAAATGTCCGATAAAAGTGTTTAAATTGGTTTATAAATTGGAACTGCTACCCTAACATAACTTTCTCTACTCTTGTACAAAAACTTATTGCTCTAGAAACGTAGAGTCAGACTGAAAAATTCAATGCCATAGCCGGGATTTGTACCACGGATCTTCTGGTTTCCGTCCAGCCGCACTACCATTGTGCTACTATGGCCAACGTGCCGATATGACATTAAATTCTCCAACTAACTCATATTTTCCCGGTAAACCACTTAGGAGTTCTCATAAACACGTGAGACAACTACCTTAATGGCGACTTACTACATGCAGTGCGGCTGGACGTTAACCAGATGATCCGTGTTTGAAATCCCGGCTATGGCATTGAATTTTTCAGTCTGAATCTACGTTTCCACAATTTCGCCTACACACGTCCAGTGTGAAAGAATAATTAATTTCCATTAATTGACCTAATAGTGGTTAACTACAAAGCCCGGGCCTTAAAGTGCTTATATGTAGTAAGTCGCCATTAAGGTAGTTGTGTCATGTGTTTATGAGAACTCCTAAGTTGTTTACCGGGAAAATATGAGTCAGTTGGAGAATTTAATGTCATATCGGCACGTTGGCCATAGTAGCACAATGGTAGTGCGGCTGGAAGGAAATAAGAAGATCCGTGGTTCAAATCCCGGCTACGGCATTGAACTTTTCAGTCTGACTCTACGTTTCCACAATTTAGCCTACACACGGCCAGTGTGAAAGAATAATTAATTTCCATTAATTAACTTATTGCTCTATCTACTTCAGGATAAAAATTGTCTTATTGTAGTTACAAGGGAATACAGTAGATTTTAAGTGATAGTCAAATGTTTTATATACATTACCGTCTCTACACTTGTACGAACACTTATTATCTACTTCAAGAAAGACATTATCTTATTTTAGCTACAATGGGATATGTTAGACTTTAAGTGATACTCAAATGTGGTTGCTGGATTTGCTATGTGAAAATTGCAGAATCATACATAAACACAATTTCTGGGGAAACATACCAATGAATCTGTATCTAGCGAGTCAAGTTTCCGAGAACGTTACTTAAGCGAATGTTACAATGACACAATAAAGGTCATTAAATATAAAAGGAAAATTAAGAGGATGTGTATTTCTATAAACAAAACAACATGTACAGTCCATAATTTTTAATATATGAAAACCTAATCATTCCTTAATAAGCAATAACGCCTAAAATTTGAGTCATCCACAATTTTACCTAAATGTAATGAAAACCTCTCAAAAAAGTATTTAAAGTGCTCTACCTTTAAGCAAAAAGTCGCCAAATTGATAAAACTGCATCACTGAACGCTTTTTCCGCCTGTATACCACAGTGGTAGCCTGCTACGTTCAAGACTTACTGAGATCGAATCTCAGTCATGTTGATAAGGCTTTACACGCGGTTTTCTCTTATTCTGTAGGATGAATGTCTGGAACTCTTAGCTCTATGTAACCTGGACTCATTTAACCAACCTTTCATTCATCGCTCGGTATGACAACGTTGGAGTTTTCCGTTATACTGAAAGATGAATGTCTGGTAACTCTAAGCTCTATGTACACTGTACTCATTTGAATTTCAAAGCAGTGCCTTTTGCCCAATAAAATTTAAGAAAGAGATTCCTGGTTAATTGTATGCGAAAGCTTTAACGGCAGGGATCTTTCTAAATTTATTTTGAGCTTACCGGTAGCTTCAGCCAATGGTGCAGCACAATTAGAGTTGGGAAGACATTCAACAAGAGTTAAAATTATCTCAGGGGCATTGAAATATCTATACAAAGTTGCTAATTTGGAGGAAAGCAATATTATCAAGGAATTTTTTCTTTTGCAGATGAGAAGCAAATGGGAGAGTCTTGGGCTCAAAAAGTAAGGGAACTGATGGAACAGATAGGTATGGGATATATTTGGAGAAATAAGGAGTATTATTATAGGGGCTTTTGGAAAGAGGTAGAATTAAGGCTGGAAGATTTAGATTGCCAAGTTATATTTACCAGTGTACGGGAGAAAAGACAATTGAGGATATATAGGGAAATAAAGACATTGTGGGGGAGGGAGAAGTACATAGATGTGTGGAATAAGTCAGGTCGAGAAGTATTTGCCTGGGCAAGGAAAAGAGTTATAAATTTGAAAGGTATTAGATATGAAAAGGATACAGGGAAATGGCCAATGTGTGGAGAAGAGTATACAGATTGGCATAGTATACTTTATTGCAAACAAACAAAGATATGGAGAGAACAATTTGGGCAACAAATGTGGGACAGTTTTAGTGATGGGGAAGGTATTAATAATAAAAAATGTGATACCGAAATTATGGTGTGCCAGAAACAGTCATGATAGATGTCGAAGGAATGTTGGTTCTTTGTTACAACAACGGGCAAGGCCAGTTCAGTTGGGGAAAGTGTTATAACAAAGCCATGAAAGACGCAGTGTCCTTAAAAGGTTTCTAAAGGAATGGTCACTTGACGTATATGAATAGGGATTTCTTTGGATCATTTACAATGGCGACCAAAACAGCCACAAAGGAACCTTGGTTTGAAAAAGGAATTTGGAGAGTGAAAGTTATATAAGTACACACGCGCAGCTATGGTAAAGAGAGGAGTCTGAGACGTGAAGCCTATTAGAGCGGTCAACTTGTTCTGTCTTGAGTATTTGTCGGGTCATAAAAAACTTATCGAGTAATAAAAAAATTAGCATTCAGTCAATCTAAACCGTGATTGGTAACCCTCGGTCGGCGACTTCCATTTCGAGGTTTGAAAAGAAGAAGCAGTGAATAAATAATTTAGAGACGGGCATTCCAGTGTTGTAACATTTCCTTCTCACACCCATCCACGCATACCCTGAGAGAAACCTCATTGCTCGCCGACTTCTGTGTTCGCCATTATATTATATTTGCATAAATTGGCGTTACAACGTGGACTTGTGTCCACCCATAATCATATTTGCTTCAAACTGGCGCACAACGTGGAGCTGTGGTAACCCTTGATCGCCACCATCATTATATTTGCTTCAAATGTTATTGGTAAAAGGAGAAAAGAATGTAAGAAATATAGGTGAATATCTGGGGAAAGTTAGAGAGAAATGGTTAAGATTGATGAAGAATAAATAACAATTAAGGGCTGGAAAACTAGAACGAAGGATACAAGGGGGAGGAGGGTCATCAATACACGGAAAACCAGGGGTTATGTGAATTGAGACCGAGACTCAAGGCAAGCAGGTAGGAAGGTTATGTTAAATGTGAATAAATCATTTTGTTATTGTGTCAAAGAAATGTTATAAATGTCAATGTATCAATGAAATTGTATGTAAAAGAGAGATGAGAAATAAATGCAATACAATACAAAAATTAAGTAAGGCAATTCATAGGTTTTACACTGACTGGAGATTAAGAATAAACTGAGAAAGATAAAAATATAATTGTATATAAAAGAGTACATAGGAGATCAAAAGGTAGAAGTGTTAAACGAATATGAAAATTTAGGTGTAAGAATGTGCAGCAGTGAATGGTGGGACGTACAAGCCAGAAAAGTGATAGCTAATGGCAGGGTGGCAATGACAGGGATAAGAATATGTAAACATAAACTGAAGATGTCAGTTAGATGGTTAGAAAGAATGTATGAAGCGGTCGTTGTAGCCAGAACAATGTATGCAGTGGAGGTATGGGGCACATCAGAGATAGGATCACAATTAAACCAGATGTATGATCAACTAGGGCTGCCAAAAGAAGTGGCATTATTAGAGTTGGGTAATACAAAAAGGAGGGGAATAATAATAGAGAATACTGAAATTCTGGTTTAAGTTTATTAAGGTACAGAAAGGGGAATTATTGAAACTGTGCGTGAAGCAACAGAAAAGCTTTAAGAACACAAACAGTTGATGGTCGGAATTGGGAAGAATGGTATCGAAGACAGGCATGGGAGACTTATGAAGAGCCGAGGAGTTAAATCAAAGCGGTTTTTGGATGGAAGATACAGAGTACAAGACATAAATAGGCAAGAAATATGGTATAGTGTGGAAGGAAAGAAACTTCGAAATTTTATAAATACCTAAAGACAGAACGGGGCAGAGAAAGATTCATAGATCAATGTGACAAAACTGGAAGAGAAGTCACAGTATGGATGATATATGTAAAAGGATTGAGAAGTAATGAGGTGGGGATATCTACATTTTATGGAGATGAAGAGAGCACTGTTCGTTATCTGATAGAATGTAAGGAGTTAACAAATTGCAGGAGAAAAATATGGGATAAGAAATGGGAGTGTGAGCAAAGATGTGATGGTGTCACGCATGTTAACTGGGATGAGTGAAAAGAAAAATATATGTATAGGAGAATTATTAAATAGTTTAAGAGGAAAAAGGATTAGAATAAAAGAAGACGAGGTCAAGATCAAGTGACAGCAAACTGCTTAGGAAAACCAAAGACTTATGTCCAGGGGACCTGAGTCAGCAAGTAAATCTTAGGGTCAGCAATTTAATATATTTGTACCGGATGTATAATAAGTACATGTACGATATCGAAGTCATTGTAGTGAAAATGCAATGAAAACTGTACAAATAAATACACTCCTGGAAATGGAAATAAGAACACATTGACGCCGGTGTCTCAGACCCACCATACTTGCTCCGGACACTGCAAGAGGGCTGTACAAGCAATGATCACACGCACGGCACAGCGGACACACCAGGAACCGCGGTGTTGGCCGTCGAATGGCGCTAGCTGCGCAGCATTTGGACACCGCCGCCGTCAGTGTCAGCCAGTTTGCCGTGGCATACGGAGCTCCATCGCAGTCTTTAACACTGGTAGCATGCCGCGACAGCGTGGACGTGAACCGTATGTGCAGTTGACGGACTTTGAGCGAGGGCGTATGGTGGGCATGTGGGAGGACGGATGGACGTACAGCCGAATTGCTCAACACGTGGGGCGTGAGGTCTGCACAGTACATCGATGTTGTCGCCAGTGATCGGCGGAAGGTGCACGTGCCCTTCGACCTGGGACCGGACCGCAGCGATGCACGGATGCACACCAAGACGGTCGGATCCTACGCAGTGCCGTAGGGGACCGCACCGCCACTTCCCAGCAAATTAGGGACACTGTTGCTCCTGGGGTATCGGCGAGGACCATTCGCAACCATCACCACGAAGCTCTGCTACGGTCCCGCGCACCGTTAGGCCGTCTTCAGCTCACGCCCCAACATCGTTCAGCCCGCCTCCAGTGGTGTCGCGACAGGCGTGAATGGAGGGACGAATGAAGACGTGTCGTATTAGGCGATGAGAGTCGCATCTGCTTTGGTGGCAATGATGGTCGTATGCGTGTCTGGCACCGTGCAGGTGAGCGCCACAATCAAATCTGCATACGACCGAGGCACACAGGGCCAACACCCGGCATCATGGTGTGAGGAGCGATCTCCTACACTGGCCGTACACCTCTGGTGATCGTCGAGGAGACACTGAATAGTGCACGGTACATCCAAACCGTCAGCGAACCCATCGTTCTACCATTCCTAGACCGGCAAGGGAACTTGCTGTTCCAACAGGACAATGCACGTCCGCATGTATCGCGTGCCACCCAACGTGCTCTAGAAGGTGTAAGTCAACTACCCTGGCCAGCAGGATCTCCGGATCTATCCCCGATTGAGCATGTTTGGGACTGGATGAAACGTCGTCTCACGCGGTCTGCACGTCCAGCACGAACGCTGGTCCAACTGAGGCGCCAGCTGGAAATGACATGGCAAGCCGTTCCACAGGACTACATCCAGCATCTCTACGATCGTCTCCATGGGAGAATAGCAGCCTGCATTGCTGCGAAAGGTGGATATACACGGTACTAGTGCCGACATTGTGCATGCTCTGTTGTCTGTGTCTATGTGCGTATGGTTCTGTCAGTGTGATTATGTGATGTATCTGACCCCAGGAATGTGTCAATAAAGTTTCCCCTTCCTGGGACAATGAATTCACGGTGTTCTTATTTCAATTTCCAGGAGTGTATCATATGAAGTATCATATTATATAATTGGAACATCATTTCGTTTCTCACTTTGGAGACGTTAATTAAAAAAATTGCTTCTATTATGTGTTTTAAATGGAAAGTTGTTTGTCCTTGAGCACTACTAGGTGAGCAACCAATCGGAGTCCTGCAGTGTTGTATTGCATTCCGCTAAGTGGTGTGTGACGGGCTCCAACCTAATCAATCTGTATGAAATACTATTCGTGCTAAGACAAAAATTCAGATTTTTCCAAAACTGATCCATGTGGAAGGTAGAGAGTAATGTATGTAACATAACCACGAAAACCCCATATTTTAGCTGAAATATTTTTTCTAATACAAATAAATAAACCACTATTACCTGCACTATAGCAATAAATCGCGACGTAAGCACTGTCTGAATATCTTTATTGGTTGGCATGTGTTCGTGTACGTATATTTGTTATTACTCAGAACTGAAACGTAAATGTTTGACATGACGTGATAAAAGAATTGCTATAAATAATCCAATTCGAGCGAGAAGAAACAATTTTACTGCTGCCCTGGCAGAACGTGTCTGGTCACATTATATCTTTGTTTATGAATGGTTCATAACCTCTATTTACTCTACAGAGTTCAAAGTGGTTGGTGTGTATGTATGTACATATACTTTTAATTACTTAGAATTGAAATTTAAGCTACTGACATTACAGATAAAAGAATTACTGTGAGTAATTCAAGGTGTTAAATTCGAGAAAGAGCAAACACTTCATTTCCTGTTCGCCTTTGGAATTCTGTATGCCTATGTTTATGAATGAATGCTGTATGAGAAGTGTTTATTTACCCTGGAGAGTTCACATCAATATCATTCAGTTGTTTTTTACACAACAATAGAGTAAGAGTTAAATAATAGTACAATGGCATCTTGCGGTAAATTTAGTGGCGAGGTATTGCGAAATCAGGCTTTAAGTACTATATTTAAGGTGTGCATGTTCTTCAAAAATTTTTAGGAAACAGAAACTAAAAATGAGTTATTGCAAAGAGTGCTTTCGTTTAAAAATACGGAAAAAGTGTATCAGGTGGATGAACTTGCAATTGAAACGGGACACGAGGTAATACGCCACCCACTTTACCACTGCCAATATAATCCAATTGAGTTGGTGTGGGCTCAAATAAAAAGGGGGATTGCAAACAGAAATAATACTTTTAACCTGACGGACGTTAAACGACTTGTTCACGAAGATACTGACAAGGTAACACAGCAGGACCGGGAAAACTGCGTGAGGCAGTAAACCTTCAAGAAGACGATTTTAAGAAAGAAATAGCTCAAGACGAGATTTTGGAACCTATAATCATAAATTAGCAAGACTCAGACGATGAAGACAGTGACACTGACGAATTGTCTCTTGACGTAAGTGACATTGACAGCGAAATTGATGAGCCACTGGCAGTTCCATTGGATTAGAAAAACAGGTAATTCATAAACTATAATTATATGATTATATATAAGGGCGCCCTTTAAAAAACTAGTCATGGCAAAATCCAGATATAAAACTTTCTAATAACTATACAAGTGTAACAAAACCTATTAAAAATACACGTACATAAAAAACATCAATCAAAACCTACTAAAAATTTCGTTCACTAAATCCTAAACTCTAAACTAGACAAGAATCTAAAAACCTTCTCCACGGGTCTCCACGCACGGCCTACACGTAGGTGGGCCTGTTGACCGTCTCCCTCAACCACGAAGAGGAGCCCACACGAGGGAGACTGTTGGCTCGGGACCCCGGGTGCGCCAAACCCGTACCTACCGAAGTAGGCTCCTGGGGAGTACTACTAGTTATATTATTTTAAAATATACATAATTTGCGAAAATGCTTTTTCCAATTTGGATTTTAGCAACTGCATCATTGTAAAAGTTTGAATAACATAATTTGCTTACCCTTACGTCTACACCAAGCAGACGTGCATGTTCTATGAGTGTGCGAGAGAGAGAGGGAAACAAAAGGAGTTGGGTAATAAGCTGACAACGCTGAGTGTGATACAGCATCTGATTAGCTGGACTTCAGAACCCTTCCCTTTTGAAACACATAATAGTTAAGCATTTGTATACAGATCCAGAAGCCAGGAAAAAACCCATTAGTCAGAATATCCACTATGGTATTCGAATACACGACCTGCTAAATGAGAGTTACACTGCAATAGAATGAGTAGGACAAGTAATACGTGGGCACAACTGTTAAGATCTCTTTCGACATTTATAGAACCTTTATACAAAAACGCAGTTCGTTTTAATTAAACATAAAACATTTTCCAACTAGGATTGCGAAGACAAAAGCGATGGCATATGAAGCCATTCAATTGTTTTACGGGCTTTCACAGACCATTGTCTAGCGACTTTACTGCTTCAAGAATGATTGTTAAGCATTCGAAGTCTGAACACATAAATACGCGGAAGGAGGCGATAAAACTGCCTCGGTTTTCCGTTACTTTCCTCTTCAACTCGAGCCAGAAATCTTATTCGGTTCGTAAAACAACAGTTGAACTGCTGGGATTAAAATTATTAAGATAGTTCACTTGTTATCGGCAAGTTGTTTCAAAGAAGCTTTATTCTCTCTTTATTTTAAGAGATAGCTAGTGTTATGTTTTGTTATCGATTTACTTAATTTGGATTAAGGCTTCAGGGGTGATCAGCCGCGTCAAATTTAAGAAGATCGAACTTTCGTCCATTTTACACTCAATGGCCTTCATCAGGAACTGTAATGTAATGCTTGATTTGGTTTATGCCCCAAGAGTTGGAAAATATTTAAATATATGGTTTAAAAATCCATATGGACATGTTAAACTGTTGTTAACGCCAGAGGTGCAAATCCCATTAGCCCTGGACTTGTAGGACAAAGGACCCGAGCCTCCTTCTACCTGGGAGCCAAAACTTCAGGGTCCTTTCCATAGGGCAATATCTGGAGTCTAAAAAGCCCACCCCCCATCGACTCGAAAATCATGACGGGTGTGAGTGGCTACAGCCACTTACGCGCGTCAACCCCGCAGGGAAGACTACCCTCTCGGCGGCCGTAACCTGGCCGGAGGTACCCAGTACCCCGTGGGTGTCGGTAACACACTGCCCCCTCGAGTCCAACCCAATCCGAACAGCCCCAATCAGGGACGGGCTCGAATGTTTGGCCCGAGGTTCCTCTAGTAACGTCAGAGGTACCACGAGTGCTAAGGGTCCGTAGCGCCCGCAACACGGTCGCTGAAGGGGACAGATCCCCTCCCCTACGGGGGCCGCGCCGTGGCTCAGTAGTTAGACCGCTTGGCTCTCACCAGGGCGGCCCGGATTCGATCCCAGGCGACCGCAAATTGAGAATTGTGGTGGACAACTCGGCGCTGGGCGGGTTTTCTCCGGGATTTCCGGTTTCCCCCACCATCTCATTCCACCCGTGCTCCATCTTCATCTCATGTACCATCAGTGCCGTATGTAGTAAAAGCGGGCGTTAAACACTACACATTCATTCCTCCCCTACGTGGAAACATGTTAAAATGAATAAAAAAGTAAATTGTTAAAATACAGTGGGTCAGGAGATGACGCAATATTCAAATGATTGGATGTGAATGTAAAAACCTGAAGCTGCTGACAGTGAAGTAAACTATATTTTAAGAATATCTAAACACTATTGTATCACAACGTCACTATACTTATCTTATTTAAAATACCTGCGTCCGGTTTCAAAGCAAGATCGCTTTATTTTCAACCTGTCAGCTTCACACTGACACACTGACTGACCTTGACCACTTCCAGAGTTTGAAGAATAGCTCCCTATCTTACTGCCACCTACCGGGAATAACACAAACATATTGATGACATCTAGTGGTGGGATATAAAATTTCATCTCGTGATCTTTATTTTTCACAATAAATATTTCCTCCCAAACCTTTAAATCTATCAGTTCGTTCAATTGTTTCAATAATTTAACTTCTGAGTTTATTTCATGATTCGATGACCAAAAATGATCAGCCACTGTCAATTTATCTGTCTGTTTATATTAAATATGTCTGAAATGTTCCTTTGCCCGCCTTGGTAGCATGGTGGTAGCGTGTCTCCTTCACGTTCAAGAGTTCCAGAGTTCGAATCTCGTTTAGGGTGAGTTACCTGGATAAGATTTCTCCAGGGTTTACTTTATCCTGAAAGAATGCCGGGGGTAACCTTAAGCTCTATGGACTCTGGGCTCATTTGAGCATTATTTCATCCACTCCATTCACCGTCCGATATGACTTACGTTGGATGACGTAAATTTAAAAAATTTGTTCCTTCTCTCTGGTTTCTAAATTGCTTTTGGTCTTACTAATGTAAATCTTATCGCATTCTAAACAGTTAACTTGATAAATACCAGATATTTTGTTACCTGAAATTTTGGCGTTTTCTAAAAACTGTAATTAGAAAACTTTAAATATCAAAAAATGTAAATGATATTGCCTTTCTTAAAAATGTAGAACATGATTATATTTTCAAAACAAATTACTTATCATCCATGGGCAAATAAAAAATTCCAAAAAGAAAAAAATTTCAAAGAGGTGGATATAATCCTGGCATTTCAAAATAAATACAGCATAAAATTTTACTATACTTTTCTAAAAAAAACTGAAATTCCGGTATTTATCAAGTTAACTGTTTAGAATGCGTTAAGATTTGCATTGGTAGGACCAAACGTTGTGGGCGAGTACCAGGGCAGTCCACACAGAGTGAAAACCGACCCCCCTTCTAACGACCAGAGAGTTACCGAGGTCCTATGGACTCAAGACTGGATGGAAGTGGATACGCCACTTACGCGCGCCAACCCCAAAGGGGAAGACTACCAATATAACCTCGGTAAGGCCGCCTGGTGATCTAGCATGCCTTCTAATAGCTATGTCCGTCCGAAGAGGTACCCGATCTCCCAAGGGTATCAGGAACCACTGTCCCCTCGAGTCGAACCCAATCCTAACAACTCCCATTCAGGGAGGGGCTCGGCAGTTCGGCTCAAAGTTCCTCTAGTAATGTTAGAGGTACCCTGAGTGCTAGGAGTCCCCAGCGGCCGCACCACAGCAGCTGAAGGGAACGGATCGCCTACCCTACGGGAAACCAAACGTAATTTAGAAACCAGAGCGAAGGAACATTTCAGAAATATTAAATATAAAGTGACAGATAAATCGGCAGTGGCTGATCATTTTTGGTCATCTAATCAGGAAACAAACCCAGAGGCTAAATTAATGAAACAATTGAACGAACCGATAGATTTAATGGTTTAGAGTAAATATTTAGTTTGAAAAATAAAGATCACGTGATAAATTTTGATATCTCACCACTAGATGCCATCAATAATTTTGTGTTTTCCCCGGTAGATGGCAGTAAGATAGGGAGCTATTCTTCAAACACCAAAAGTGGTCAAGGTCAGTCACTCAGTGTGTCACTGACAAGCTGACAGGTTGAAAAAGAAGCAGATGTTGCTATGAAACCGATCCCAAAGATTTTAAATAAAATAAGTATAGTGCAGTTGTGTTTCAATAGTGTTTAGTTATCCTTAATATGATGTGAATGTCTTTGTTTGGTACATTTAAAATGAGGTTATGCACTATGTGACGTGGATCAGCAAAAATTAAATTTGGTTAGTAGAGATGGCAACGAGAGGATGAAAAATCAATAATTTTGGTAAAACAACTAGGCAAGAAAGCGTCTTCTGATGCAATGCCTGTAGAGTTTCATATATCATTCCTGTGTAGGGTTATTCCTGTAAATTACTGTTGTTAGCATAATGTCAGAATAACCTTATCCAAGATATTTTTTTAAGGAGTTTGTCTTTTACAGTACTTATACATTTCTCAAATATAAGGTCATTTTTGTATCCCTTTGTTATATAAGGAGAACGGAATATCGCCGTCACACATATGAAACAAGGAGAAAGAATAGCTATATAGTTAAAAGTCACAGGCTAAAACATTTTGGAAATAAGCCCCAATAATTTGGTCCAAAACTACTTAATAAGCTTTCGGAAATCCTAAAAAATACTGTGTCAGGTGCTAAGTTTAAATCTAAACTGGCTAAGTTCTTATTAAGCAGAGCCTGTTACAGTATAGAAGAATATTTTGCTGACGACTTCGATGATTTTGAATAATTATGTTTTGTACATATACATATATGTTTGTGTGTGTTTGAGAGAGATAGAGAGAACATGGATCACAATTTTTTTGACATTTCTAATCGCTTTACTTTTAAGCGAGAGTATGCATAGAAAATGACATGGCTTGATTGTGTTTAACACCGTATTAAGTTGCAATAAATATCAATATGAATAAAATATTTTACTATCTCTTTGGTTTACTGTAATGCCATATTCCCTTGTACCTACAATTAAACTAACAGTGACATATGTATCTCGAAGTAGCTACAGAAATAAGTATTTGTACCAGAATAAAGAAGGTCAAGCGAGTAGAAGACATACAATCATAGGCCATTTTAAAAGACACTCTGTAAAATGAAATTGTGTCGCGTAGTAAAGCAATTCCGGGGTATTCCTTGTTGTCTGTCCCATTTTCCAATAACTTTTTCAAATAGGAGACGTTATTCATTAGTTTATCTCTTATGCATACAAAGACAATGTATTTAAAAAGGACGTTACCTAGACAACGAGTTTTAAAACATATGACCAACACTTAAAGTCTACTGTGTTCCATTGTAGGCTACAATAAGATAATGTTTATCTTGAAGTAGATAAAGCAATAAGTATCTGTACAAGAGTAGAGAAAGTCATGTATATAAAACATTTGACTATAACTTAAAGTCTATTATATTACCTTTTAAATACAGTATGATAATATTTATCTTGAAGTAGATAGAGAAATAAGTGTTTGTACAAGAGTAGAGAAAGTCATGTATGTAAAACATTTGACTATCACTTAACGTCTACTGTATTCCCGTGCAACTACAATAAGATAATGTTTATCTTGAAGTAGATAGAGCAATAAGTGTTTGTACAAGAGTAGAGAAAGTCCTGCATGTATAACATTTGACTATCACTTCAAGTCTATCGTATTCCCTTGTAACTACAATAAGATAATGTTTATCTTGAAGTAGATAGAGCAATAAGTGTTTGTACAAGAGTAGAGAAAGTCCTGCATGTATAACATTTGACTATCACTTCAAGTCTATCGTATTCCCTTGTAACTACAATAAGATAATGTTTATCTTGAAGTAGATAGAGCAATAAATGTCTGCACAAGAGTAGAGAATGTCATGTATGTAAAACATTAGACTGTCACTTAAAGTCTATTGTATTCCTTTGTAACTACAATAAGATAATGCTTATCTTGAAGTAGATAGAGCAATAAGTGTTTGTACAAAAGTAGAGAAAGTCGTGTATATAAAACATTTGACTATCACCTAGAGTCTACTGTATTCCTTTGTAACTACAATAAGATAATGTTTATCTTGAAGTAGATAGAGCAATAAGTGTTTGTACAAGAATAGAGAAAGTCCTGTATTTATAACATTTGACTGTCACTTAAAGTCTATTGTATTCCTTTGTAACTACAATAAGATAATGTTTATCTTGAAGTAGATAGAGCAATAAGTGTTTGTACAAGAGTAGAGAAAGTCCTGCATGTATAACATTTGACTATCACTTCAAGTCTATCGTATTCCCTTGTAACTACAATAAGATAATGTTTATCTTGAAGTAGATAGAGCAATAAATGTCTGCACAAGAGTAGAGAATGTCATGTATGTAAAACATTAGACTGTCACTTAAAGTCTATTGTATTCCTTTGTAACTACAATAAGATAATGCTTATCTTGAAGTAGATAGAGCAATAAGTGTTTGTACAAAAGTAGAGAAAGTCGTGTATATAAAACATTTGACTATCACCTAGAGTCTACTGTATTCCTTTGTAACTACAATAAGATAATGTTTATCTTGAAGTAGATAGAGCAATAAGTGTTTGTACAAGAATAGAGAAAGTCCTGTATTTATAACATTTGACTGTCACTTAAAGTCTATTGTATTCCTTTGTAACTACAATAAGATAATGCTTATCTGGAAGTAGATAGAGCAATAAGGATTTGTACAAGAGTAGAGAAGGTCCTGTATGTATAACATTTGACTATCACTTAAAGTCTACCGTATTCCCTTGTAACAACAATAAGATAATATATATCTTGAAGTAATAGAGCACCAAGGTTTTGTACAATATTAGAACAAGTCATGCATATAAAACATTTGACTATCACTTAAATTTTACTGTATTACCTTATAAATTAAGTAAGATGATGTTTATTTTGAAGTACATAGAGCAATAAGTGTTTGTACAAGAGTAGAAAAGCTCATGTATATAAAATTTGACTATCGCTTAAAGTCTGCTCTATACAATAAAGTAATGTTTATCTTGAAGTAGATAATGAAATAAGTCTTTGTACAAATGTAGAGAAAGGCATGTATATTAAACATTTGACTAGCACTTAAAGCGTACTCTATTGCCTTGTAAGTTCAATTAGATAATGTTTATGTTGTAGTAGAGAAATAATTATCCGTACAACAGTAGAGAAGGATTTCTGTTACGTCTCGATTTACTGTGCCATTCGTGGATGAAGGTTTTTGTAAGTCCAGGTGAATGTGGGGGATTTCTTTGTAAAGGTAAGGCCGATCACTGGGTGCTAATGGGGTTTCGGGAAGGTAAATTGATTATCGCGTGAAATAAGCCCCGACTCCATTTCGATATCAATCTGCACGTGACACGCGGTCGGTTCTAAACCCGCCGGTCTGTCTGCTTCCAGCCGATAAGTGAAGGGTATTAAATCTGAACTAATCCGACCGACCCCGGGGGCTGAGTTATATCGCTGACATTTAGCTACCTTATACCTGGCTTAAAACACCATTCCCTTAATTACTTTGTTTTAAAAAGGATTACAATTTAAGACGCAATGTCAAGTGAGAAATAAATGAATGTGAAAAAGTTGCTTTCAAATGTTTAGCGTTATAAACGAAAGCAGATGGTACAGGGTTTTGTGACGAAATTTCGTACTACTGCATTTTTACGCCTTTCTCTAGTACTGTTGAAAATATTTACAGAATATGTGGAACACAAAGGATGCAAAAATTAATAAAGAGACAATCAGAATATATTACAATGCTACCAAAAACTAAAGAAGTAAAAAATGCGATACGTCAAGCTCAGTTTGAACTTTCAATATATTTTATTAATATAACCAGCTATAAATTTTACTTCCATAAGGGTGACAGAGAACAAAAAAGGACTTCAGAGGCTTTTTCATAAAAGTTCAAGAAATACTCTTCATTTGACTTGAAAGTATTGTTGAGTTGAGATAAATTAACTCCGCATTTTTACTGTGGGAGGGCCAAGACGTGCTGCTTTCACCTGGCAACCTCTGCTCCCCTAAAATTTTTCCCAAACTATGAGGGCTATTTAATAAGTAATGCTCATAATTTTTACGGTCATAATTTTTCACACTAAAATTCTAACTTATTATATACTGTTAGCTTAATGTGAAAGAAACACGCCGTAGTAGTTTCATTGTTGGTGCTCCTGGTTCCCGCCTGTGAGATCCAGGCAAGTTCAGACATGTTCAGTATCTCCTACCGCTGCAATGGAGGTAACACACGAGGAACAATATGCGCCTTTGAAATTCTGCTTTCGTCTCAACAAATCTTCAGATGAGGCATATATAATGCTACAGGAGGCCTATGGAGAGTCTGTTCTTCCCTACAGTACAGCTCGAAAGTGGTTTGAAATACTCAAAGAGGGGAGACAATCAATTTCAAAGAAAGGTTGGCCCGGTGCTCCAGTTACTGCTCTTACAGAAGAAAACATCAACACTGCTGCTGCCATTGTGGGAGAGGATCTTAAGATACCTTAAGAACACTTTCTGAAATACTGCACATTTCACTGTGTGCCACTCACACGTTGGTGACAAACATTACACATGAGACGTGTTTTTGCGCGATTGGTTCCAAGACTGTTGATTCCCGAACAAAAGGACATTCGCATGCAGTTAATGTTGATGTTAGAAGAAGATCCGGAGTTTCTTCCAAACGAAATCACTACTGATGAAACTTGGCTACACCATTTTTATCCTGAGAGCGAACAGCAAAACTCAGTGTGGAAATCTCCTTCATCACCAACCCCCAAAAAAGCTGAAGTGGTTGCTTCTGCTGGGAAAGTTATTCACCTCTTTCTTTGATATTCTTGGAATGGTTTATCAGCATGTTGTACCTGCACACACATCGGTAACTGAAAAATACTACAGGATTATCCTAGAAAAATTGCAATACCATATCAGGCGCAAAAGACCACATTTCCGAGAAGCAGGCTGGATGCTGAACCAGGATAATACGTGGCTGCATATTGCCAAAGTTGTTGCCTGAAGCGCATCCCTCACCCTCCCTATAGTCCAGATTTAGCCCCATGTGGCTTTTTTCTATTCTCTAACTTGAAGAAACGCCTTCGTGGGAGGCATTATCTATCATCAGATGCAGTGGTGAAGTGTCTCTCAAAAAATGGTTTCCAGCATGTCTTTGAAGACTGGCAGAAACGCTGGGACAACTTCATCGCACTCAGGGGAGAATATTTTGAGGACTATCAAAACTATGAGGATGAGTAAAGTTACGTTGTCAAAAAAAAATCGTGATCATTCTTTATTGAACAGCCCTCCTATAGGGATGTTAACTAAATCTTGTGGAGGTGAGAACGGGAGAGATTGAAATACTGTAACAGAAGACAATTTTATTGTTGGAAGGATGTTGATGAATCTTCATACACGGTATTATCCTGGGATAAAAAGTAAAACAAAACACTTAAGAACTTCCCTCCGCCAATCAATGGTTAAAGCCATATGATTACAAGATCATTATAGTTTGAGACACATAATAAATTTGTATTATTATCTAAGTATTTTCTTGCACCTCCAAAAGAAGTTAATTGACTTAACTCATAGTTGATGCTTAAAAATGGGCAACTACTTTCCACTAGAAGTAAAACATCTTTTAATATACAAAATGTTTGTTTTACACAAATCCTTTTAAGTAATTATAAACACCTTATAGAGTCTCTTTGGGTTAGTTGCGGGTTGTGCAAGAGATACGTAAGGCTGAAAACGTTGCTTGAGGAGTTCTGTCATATAGAAGAAAGAATTGGCTCCTTACTTGGACTGAAGCTGTAACCATAATGACACGTTTTGAAGTGTATAGACACACAAGTTTTCAAAAGCGCCCGTGGGACTGGAAGAAACTTTGTTGTGCAAGTTTGTTTGTTACTGCATTCCACCTGAGGACAAGTAAAACCAACAGTCCTACGTCAAAAGAAACCATTTTCCATAGGATACAACTCTTATGTTACACTTACATGACTTTCTCTACTCTTGCACAAACACGTATTACTCTGTCTACTTCAAGATAAACATTATCTTACTGTACCACGCGATCCAAATAAACCTGAACTACTTCAATAGGCCATAACCTTTGAATCAATAGTAGCATAAACGTGCAACTTTGGGAGAATATAATACACAATTTGGAGATAACATTACACTATTTACATCTCAGAGGAAATGTTGGAAGTTTCCTCCACCAGCATCTATACATGTTTGTACTCTTTCAGCATATTCTCTGAAGTTTTACGGAGAGTATACTTGCCATTGTTACTTATTTCGGTTCAAATGGATTCCTTGAGAACATCAAATGTCCGTGGTCTATTCTTGTACACTCTATATTTAGATACCCCCAGAATACAAAATCCAGTGAGATGAGGTCAGGGGATCTGGGTGGCCACAAACATTTTGTGATTATTTGATTATCAAAGACACTGGTTACAAGTTGCATGGTGTCATTAGATGTATGGCATGTTGCCTCCATCTTGCTGGAAATAACCTTCTCTCAATTGGATATCATCCCGTAAAACTTCAGAGAACATGGTGAGACGCGTGCAAGCATGTATAGATGCTGGTGGAGGACACTTCCAACATTTCCACTCAGATGTAAATAGTGCAATGTAATCTCCCAATTGTGCATTATAATCTGCCAAAGTTGCACGTGGGTCCTATTATTAGTTCAAAACTTATGGACTATTGAGATGATTCAGGTGTATATGAATCACACTACAGTTACATGGAAATACAGTAGACTATAAGTGATAGGCAAATGTTTTACATACAGGAGTTTCTCTGCTCTTGTAAAAACATATAGTCCTCTATCTTCTTCAAGATAAACATTATCTTATTGTAGTTACAACAGAATGCAGTACACTTAGGTGAAATTCATATACTTGATATAGTTGACCTTCTCTACTCATGTACAAACGCTTATTGCTCTATCTACTGCAAGATAAACATTATCTTATTGTAGTTACAAGGGAATACAGTAGACTTTAAGTGATAGTCAAATGTTTTATATACATGACTTTCTCAACACTTGTACAAAAACTTATTGCTCTATCTACTTCAAGATAAACATTATCTTATTGTAGTTACAAGGGAATACAGTAGACTTTAAGTGATAGTCAAATGTTTTATATACATGACTTTCTCTACTCTTGTACAAACACTTACTGCTCTATCTACTTCAAGATAAACATTATCTTATTGTAGTGCCAAGGAAATACAGTAGACTTTAAGTGACAGTCAAATGTTTTATATACATGAATTTCTCTACACTTGTACAAATGCGTATTCCTCCATGTGCCTCTAGATAAACATTATCTTATTGTAGTTACAAGGGAATACAGTAGGCTTTAAGTGACAGTCAAATGTTTTATATACATGTCTATCTCTACTCTTGTACAAACACTTATTGCTCTATAACTTCAAGATAAACATTATCTTATTGTAGTTACAAGGGAATACAGTAGGCTTTAAGTGACAGTCAAATGTTTTATATGCATGACTTTCTCAACACTTGTACAAACACTTATTGCTCTATAACTTCAAGATAAACATTATCTTATTGTAGTTACAAGGAAATACAGTAGACTTTAAGTGACAGTCAAATGTTTTATATACATGACTTTCTCAACACTTGTACAAACACTTATTGCTCTATAACTTCAAGATAAACATTATCTTATTGTAGTGCCAAGGAAATATGGTATACTTTAAGTGATAGTCAAATGTTTTATATACATGCCTTTCTCTACTCTTGTACAAACACTTATTGCTCTATCTACTTCAAGATAAACATTATCTTATTGTAGTTGCAAGGGAATACAGTAGACTTTAAGTGACAGTCAAATGTTTTATATACATGAATTTCTCTACACTTGTACAAATGCGTATCCTCCATGTGCCTCTAGATAAACATTATCTTATTGTAGTTACAAGGGAATACAGTAGGCTTTAAGTGACAGTCAAATGTTTTATATACATAACTTTTTCTACACTTGTACAAACACTTATTGCTCTATAACTTCGAGATAAACATTATCTTATTATAGTTAACAGGGAATACAGTAGACTTTAAGTGATAATCAAACGTCTTATATACATGACCTTTTCTACTTTCGTGCTAAAACTTGTTCCTTTATCTACTTCAAGATAAAAATTATGTTATTGTAGTTATAAGGGAATAGAGTAGACTTTAAATGACAGTCAAATGTTTTAAAACTGTTGTCCAGATGACATCGCCCGCCACGGTAGCGTTGTGGTAGGACGTCTGCCACACGTTCAAGGGGTCCCTTGTTCGAATCTGAGTCAGCGCGAGCTACCTGGATAAGGTTTTTCCGGGGTTTTCCCTCATCCTGAAGGAGGAATGTCGGGTAGCTCTATGCTCTAAGGTCGCCGGGCTCATTTGAGCATCATTTCACCCATTTCGGATGATTTAAATTTGGAGGACGTAAAATTAAAAAAAGGGTATAGATGACAGCATTGTAATTGCATTCTCTTTGTACTTCCAAGAGATCAAATAAATGAATAGCGAGAAAAGTTGTTTGAGAAAAGTACAAGTAAATATCAGGAAACATTTCGGAAATGGTTTTCCCTATAACAAATTTTTATTTACTATTTGTATGATTTAATGTATCTCTATTTTTGTATGACATATAGATTCATTTGCCATGAAATTACCATAAATTTCATAATTCTAAACAAAATCTTTAGTTTCATTTCAAATAAATAAATATTTTTGACAGTTGTTTCATGCAAGCGGAAGTCAGAGATGAGGCTGGAAGATGCTGAAGTTCTATTCTAAGTTTGCACCTTTTATTTTTGGAAGTCTCGAAGCAGAGTTTTGTGTGGTAAAGTGACAGTACCTTGTGTTAACGTATTTCTTTTAGGCTCTAATTAGTATACAGAAAACAGTGTAGACGCATTAAAAATGTAAAGTAGTTATGAAGAAAATATCTGAAATGTTTAACGTTGCGAAAAAGATTTCTTGGCATAATTGCTTGTTTTGACAAAATCTGCACTTTTTGTAGTAAGATTTTGCCTGTCTCTCACTGTTTGTGAGTTCTACAAAGGTCATTCAGAGTGAAGAGGGGTCGAGGGTCTATTCCCAGAAAATTGAAGATATAATGTGAATGTAACGGAGCCGTTGTAACCCTGAGCACGTCGGGGAGCTCGTTACCTAAGTTAGAGACAGATATCAAGTGGCCGGTAGTTATTTCTGCAAATGGACATGGCTTCAGGCAGTTCAACTTAATGGCATTTCACCCTAATTACAGTTTGAGCAGAGTACGTAAATTCGATAACCCGCCCGCCGCTACTCTACACACAAGAAAAACTGGTCTCTGGTTTTATGGCATGTTTAAGTACACGACCATTCATTTCCACCTTCCCGCTACAGTAGCAGTCCAAGGTACATTTTCACTTTAGTACAAATGTTGCACTGAGAGGAGCTTGTCCCTTGAAAATCTAAATACAGCACAAAAATAAATAAATAAATAAATTAACGAATTAAGTATTTTATACACATAGCTTTTAAATCGAATTAAAACTCAAGTCTGAGAGAGATTGTAGCAAATATCTGTGAATTATACCTTTAATAAATAAGAAAAATGCCTTAAATATATAACATTAGGAAGACAAACCTTGCTAGGATTACAAACAAACTAATGCAACTTTTTGTGCAAATAATGATAATTATAACTAATTATTAACACATGTATATTTACGAGGTTGGTCTGAAAAGCTTCCGACCTCTACATGAAGATGGCACCACTCGTAAATAAAAACTAGTGAATTCATTGTTCATCTGCTGACAGTTATTCACCAAACTTTCAGTCATTTTGGAGGGTCAGTTGTTGTGTTTCTGTCGTTTGAGTGAGTTGATGTGAGTGTTTGTATGAAAGTGGACAAAATGGAGTATCGAGCTGTCATTAAATATTTGCTTTTGAAAGGCAATCCGCCTACGCAAATCAAAGATGAGTTGGGTTCTGTGAATGATGACACTGCACCATCATTTACCACAGTGAAATTTTGGGCAGCTGAATTTAATCACGGCCGAAAGAGCTTGGGAGACGATGGACGTTCGGAAGAGCAAAAACTGCAACTACCAACGAAGACATCGCCAAAGCTCCCCAAATGTTGCTAGACGACCGCCGAATTAAAGTGGGAGAGATAGCAGAGGCTATGAACATGTCAAAAGAACGCGTTTGTCACATATCAAATAAACAGACATGAGAGAGCTGTACGTGCGTTAGGTACCAAGTTTGCTCACGTTAGACCAAAAACGTGTTCGAATGAAAATTTCCAGCGCTCTGTTGGTGCAGTTTAGTTGCAATAAATCCGAGTTCAGCCACCGATTAATTACTGTAGAAGAAACTTGGATAAATCATTATACGCCCGAAACCAAAATACAGCCCAAACGCACGCTTCGGCGGCGTAGATAGTAGCGTGCCTGCCTCACGTTCCAGAGGTCCCGAGTTCGAATATCTGCCAGGGAAAGTTACCTGGATAAGATTTTTTCCGGAGTAACTCTAACCTCCATTATCCCTGGACTCATATGATCATCATTTCATTCATTTCATCCAACGTCCGATATGATTTAAAGTTGGAGGACGTAAATTAGAGAAAAAAACAGCCCAAACAGTGGACTGCAAAGGGCGAATTGGCTCCAAGAAATGAAGAAAGTCTGTTTTATTGCCTGGGAAGGTGACAGCGATTTTTTGGGGGGGAGGGGATAGTCATGAAGTTATTTTAATCGATTATCTTCATAAAGAAAAAGTCATTACAATAGCATGCAATGCATCACTACTTGACAAGCTGAAGGCAGAGCTTGCGAAAAAAGAAAAAAGAAAATCCTGGTTCACCAAGAAAACGCACCGTCTCACTCTTCAGCGGTAGCAATGGAGAAAATCCACGAACTACGGTTTGGACTGCTTGACCATCAGCCTTACTAACCAGATCTAGCCCTAAGCGTCTTCTTTTTGTTCCTTCATCTGAATATTACGCTCGGAGGACAGAGATTTTCGTCAAATGAAGTGGCAATCACCTTCTTGAACAATTATTTTGCAGAGAAAAACGCCGAGAACTATTTGGGCAGGTTATAGAGATGGGAGCATCGTTGGGAGAAGTGTGTAGAGTTACAAGGAGACTGTGTTGAAAAACGCCGAGTACTATTTGGACGGGTTACAGAGATGGGAACATCGCTGGGAGAAGTGTGTACAGTTACAAGGAGACTATGTTGAAAAACGTCGAGTACTATTTGGACGAGCTACAGAGATGGTAACATCGCTGGGAGAAGTGTGTAGAGTTACAAGGAGACTATGTTGAAAAACGTCGAGTACTATTTGGACGAGCTACAGAGATGGTAACATCGCTGGGAGAAGTGTGTAGAGTTACAAGGAGACTATGTTGAAAAATAAAAAAAATTCTGAAAAAAAAAATGTTTTATCTTTATTAGGTCGGAAACTTTTCAGACCACCCTCGTATAATGAAAGCATAATTGCTTAAGGAAACAAATTAAAATTGTTTCATCACTCTTCTTTTGTTTATAGGTGTTTGTAATGTAACTGGTGTTGTTTTAGAAAACAAATTATAATCGTTGGATCGCTGTTCTTTTGTCTGTGGGTTATAAGAACGTATCCAGAATATCTTATGATTTCTTTTAACAGAGTAAAGGTTGACAGAAATTACCTACTTAGCTGTGGCATTCTTAATGTATTCTCTTCCCTGTTTCACTTCATCATATTGATTTTCCAGTATGAGCAAAACACTAAGTATAATTTTAACAGACGGTTTGAAAAATCACAATAAAATTTTATTAATTATTCGTCCTCTTATCACACATGAGTAAAATATTCTCCATCAGCTACATGACAGTATAACATTTTATAACAATAAATTATTCAAATATGGATAAGTAAAGCTCTATAAATGTAAATATGTAATATTATTAAGGTTTTAATGTATATGTTTTTGTTTTTGTTGCAGCACCTCCCCGAAAACCCACAATATTTGATGACAGGGGCAAGGAAGTGCCCAGTGTGGCTGGACCTTATGAAGAAGGCCGAGAAATGAAACTTCTATGTGTGGTTTCTGGCGGTGAGTAACATATTTAAGAAGTATTATTACAAAAAATTATTTCCAGGCTGTTTTACCGTGTCTGCTGGCGAAACGAACATCCATATGTTTCGTTCACAACTGCGGCGGACATCTTCAGTGGCGTGGTCGAAGTTTCTTCGGAGAAGGTTTCGCTGCGTCTTGGGTCCATTATAAGAGCCAATTGTCTTTACTACAATAACTTCCTGATTGTTTTGCAACAGTAAAATTATTGTAAAAGGCGTGATGAAGGATGTTTAATTATTCTCACTTTTGGTGACGATCTGGTAGAATTCTTATAGATGACTCGGCACTTTGGAGCAGTGAGTCTTATCTCAGGTCGCGGTATCGCAGTGAAAGTATTTTATGCTGTATTTATGGGGAAATATCAATAATTTTTCTCTTTAAATTTTGTGGGATTTATTCCGCAAAACTATTAATAAACTCTGCTACAATTTTAAATATCGTAGATACTGTCATTTCTTAAATTATTGTTGTTGTGTCGATGAGCTTTAAGTTTCTGGCATACGCCACTAGTGGGATAAAAATGCATTCATGCCCGCCTCGGTAGCGTGGTGGTAGCACGTCTGCCTCACGTTCAAGAGGTCTCGATTTTGAATCTCGCTAAGGGTGAGTTACCTGGATAAGGTTTTTTCAGAGGGTTTTCCCTTGTTCTGAAAGACGAATGTTGGGTAACTCTAAGCCCTATGGAACCTGGGCTCATTTGAGCATCATTTCACCCGTCCCATTCATCGTCAATATGACTTAACGTTGGAGAATGTAAATTACACACACAAAACAAAAACAAAAGAAAAACAAAAAACAAATACATTCACAACAAACTTACAGAGCGACACCAAAAGCATGTCTTACTCTCAGGACCGTTGTTTGCAAGTGAAACGGCACTCTCTTCCTCGAGTTGATTAATTAACTGTTAAGGAACATATAGAAGATTAATTGAATGTTAAAGGAATATATACATGTATTGAAACAAATATCTTGTGTGTGCAGTGTCAAGTTTGTTATAGTCTCTGCATTGGTAGGATTTTTCCTCCCCTAGGAAAGCTGACCGCAACCATAAATTTTTAAGGGTCGCACCCCGTTTAATTTCAAACATAGTTTGACAGGAAGGGGACATTTTGGGTGGTCTAGGGTGAGATTCTCGTAACTGGGATTCCATATGTGTTCTACCGACCAACTAATTAAAAATAATGAACTGAAGGGGGAAGCGAAGTGTCCTATGACCTATCTGGGAAAAAATACATATCTTATAGTTCAGTCGGTACCTGGTGGTCGAGCTAGATCGTCGTGCTAACGCACGCGGACAGAAATCGCGTCCATTAAAGCAGTTGGTGGCTGAGAGTCGAGCTGAACCGTCGTGCGACAGCACGAAGACAGAAATCGCGTTCTTTAAGGTTATTTTGGCTACTGTGGTGTAAACTGAACGGACGAGTAAACTAAAGAAATCACGTTCAATTAAAGGTAGTTAGTAGCTGGGTGCTAATCCAATGAGTCCTGTTACAGACACGGAGGTACAACCACGCCAGCGCGAAGCCTACCATTCAGAGTTCACCTAATTAACATGTATTTCGAGAGTAATTGAAATACAACCGATCCTAATAAGAGAATTAACCTGTGTTTCTTTCCAAGTACCCTAATTGATCCACCCAAAACGCCCTGAATCAAGAGATCCTCGTCACAGGCCCTATATTCATTAATATTAGGTTAACTCCGAGAGCAGCCGAGGACATCGATATTTTTCAAATTTTATTGACGATGCTGATGACCCTAGGAGTCAAGCCCCTGCCAAATAATTGAGCCGAACTGAGCGGCAATACTCGCTCGACACCCCGACTTGCCACACAAAGTGACACTAAGCTATCTGATTATGCTGGATTCTCTGCACACGATGTTTACATTGAGTAATATTTAAGATTCGAAAATTGCAGATCAGAGTGTTGATAAATGTTAAATGAGCTATTGTTATGTAACCATGTGAACAACTTTTATGAAATGTCTACCTATGTATCATGCAAAATTAATGTTGTGAAAGGAAATTGTAAACACAATTAGAAGTTGCTGACAAATGGTCTAATATTTTACGTTGGATTTGGGCAAGACATATTACTTTATTATGGGATAGTAAGAAAATATCTATGTGGGCATTTGATACCGAAATTAGGTAAAGAATCGTAATGGATTTCAAAGCAGTATTGTATATTTGTTGTGGAACGCCTGCAGGTGCACTTGAGTGGAATAGCAATTGGGTGGAATAATGTTTCAAGAGCGCCGGCCCTCGTAGCCATGGTCGCTAAAGCGCATGTCTCTAGTGTTCCGCCGCGTAGAGGGTTACCGGTTCGAGTTCCGCCTTGGGCATGGGTGTTTAAGTGTATAGTGAATATTTATGAAACTAGGAAGACAGATAAGAAAATAATCGGAAATAATGAAAAATCGGTTAAATAAGAAAAAGAAAAGAAAAATATATATCTATATACATATATTTTTTTTAAATAAAAAATGAAAAGAAACGTAAGAAACAATTTTCGTAGCAGGGTTCTAAAGGGACAGCTCTTGACTCTGTTTGAATAGGGTATTCTTCGGACCTTTAAAAATGGCATGACCGAGACAATAATCACAATGGACAAAATAGTGACAAAGGAAATCTTTGTGTGAAAAGAGGGCTTCCAGAAGTGAAAGTTATAGTATAGCAACGCAAAGAAAATGCCTGTAAGGAATGTGCTGTGGGTCAAGGACAACGAATGTGTGTGGCAGAGAACGCCTGCTACACAAGGAGCAGACCGTTAAAAAACATGTTCTCTAATCACTCTGTACATCAAAAACCGAGAAGATTCATTCACAAATGTAGAAGCCGTCAGAATGTTTTTGAATGCTCTGTAACTGTACTGACATGGAGTGTCATAAACCTGTCCAGGGAGGGTGTGGGAACCTTCTCTAACCCCCTTGCATCTCGTCCCTCGGAGACTTTCTCTTCTGTGGAGTATACACACTCACGCACAGCTGTGTATAGTGTGAGGACGGACGGTCCGCGGCTAGTGGCCGAGTAAGAAATTTTTTCTGTCTAGGTCGAAGGCAGATCAGAGCCGGAGGGAAGATCTGTCGGTTCATACGTAACGAATTAAGTATTATCGTGTAATAAGCATCCCACATACAGTGACTCTAAACAGTCATATTGGTAACCCTTAGTCGGCAAATTCGAGATTGATGTGGTGATACAAAGAAGCAGTCATTAAACCAGTTGAAAACGGGCATTCCAGTGACATTTAACCTATCCTTCTCACACATACTCACGCATACCCTGAGAGAAACCTCATTGTTCAACCCTGAACTACCCATATTAGTCGCTACAAACTGTAGCGTCAGAGTGCAACCCTTTGCGCGACCTTCTTATCGCTTCAAAGTATATATTTCTTTTCAATATATAAACTATTTATTACAACTAAACATTTTATCTGAGGTTTGGAACTTTTCTTTACTACACTGTTTTTACTATTAGACATCGCTATTTCCTTACCAAGCAGCTTCTAAATTGACAAATCAAGGAAAAAGGACATGCTTTAGCCGGGAACGGAACCTGAGTCTATGACGGATAGCGACAGTTTATGCGCGTAAAGCCTTGTTTGGGTTTTAAAAATCCTGATGAAGGGAAGTTGAGAACGACGAGTCATTATTCAGTAGTTTACAAAACTCTAAGGATAATTGCAGCTTGTTTGTGTCTGTTTCCAGACGAGAGATTTGTTTCAGTAACTCTGTTTTGCTTCGTCAGCCCAATATTAAATCGATAACGAATCAACAGTTGTGTGCACAGTATCATGACGAACCTTAGGTTATCCATAAACAAGATTTATCCGTGAGTCTACGTACCTAAAATAACTAAACCATTTTATAATTTTCCTCCTCCACAAATGGTAACCATGGCAACCTTTGCTTTACCTAGAAATTGCATCACAAGATTTAATATTTTGAAATGATCTGTAAAACCGGGAGTTTGAAGTGCCGTATTCAAAATTATACGGAGATTAGAGCAGAAATATACGTTCCTTGATTAATTAGAGCCAACTGAAAAATCCAATACCATGGCCGGGATTTGAACCACGGATCTACTGGTTTCCGTCAGTTGCTTACTCCATTGAATATAAACTATTTTAAAGATAAAACTAGCAATTGCCTTTTAAATATATCAAATTGCAAATAAATAACAAGGAATGACTCGGAGGTCTATCACTACACACAAAAAATGTATTTGGCACATATTGCTTCTTTTAACAGCATTTGCGTTTCTGTATAGTAATATTTTGTCCACCTTTTAAAACTTACCACTTGTATAAACCATGAACCACCTTCCTCGGTGGCTGGAGGAACTTTTGTCTCCGTTCAAGAGGTCCGGATTTGAAACCTCAATCAGCAAACATAAGGCTCCTTTCCGGCGTTTTCTCTTAACCTGAAAGATCAATCTCAGCTAACTCTAAGCTCTATGTATCCTGTATCCATTTGTACATCATTTCATTCACCGTCCGATACGACTTAATGTTGGAGGTTTTCCCTTATACTGAAAGATGAACGTCTGGTAACTCTAAGCTTTATGTATCCTGTAAAACATTTGTACATCATTTCATTCATCGTCCGATATGACTTAACGTTGGAGGTTTTCCCTTATCCTGAAAGATGAATGACTGGTAACTCTAAGCTCTATGTATCCTGTACCCATTTGTACATCATTTCATTCATCGTCCGATACGACTTAATGTTGCAGGTTTTCCCTTATCCTGAAACATGAGTGTCTGGTAACTCTAAGTTTTATGTACCCTGTAAAACATTTGTACATCATTTCATTCATCGTCCAATATGACTTAACGTTAGAGGTTTTCCCTCATACTGATA
>CM060947.1:252107032-252117032 GCA_030765055.1 Mantis religiosa | reverse complement strand
GAAGCAGATGTTTATACTGCAGGGTCCATAAACCAGGAGAAACACTTTTCTTCCCACAGGAGTTGTATCTTCTCTTAAGGAGAGACAAAGAAAACACCGTTTTTTATGCGCAGTCTCCCCGTCGCTTGCAGACTCTGTTACGTATTTATTCCATAAAGTTTCTCCGCGTTTATTACTTTCCGTTTAGCATAATTGCTGGTAACAATGCTTGTCCTGTCTTCCGCAAAGTTTGCTGCGTCTGTCATATGTTTCTGCTCCCTCTCTTTTATAAATCTCAGTGTGTGTGCACTTGTTTTTAAATCGACCTTGTTTCCCTGCAATTGTTTTTTTATGCGCGAGGATGCAGCCGACTTGAGGAACTTTTGCATTAAACATTAAGCAGTAATTGGCAATGCTGCATAATTGTTCCTTTTTCTGTTTTGGCTTCTTTCTTCCTCTATTATTGCTTCTCTTACATTCTGGAATGGTCAATTTCGCTGTGCTAAAAGCACCCATAACGTTCTCTGCTTAATAAAACGTTCGTAATTAAAGATTTTTTCCTTTCTATGATGCTATCTTACTTCTACTTTACTCTTTCTATATAGAAAATATAGTTAAAAACAATTTTAAGCAATTACCGTCCTAAATGATAATAAATAAGAGTACTCTTATATAGCGACTCTGAAATTAAATTACATTGTCAATTTAGGAAGTCACAGAGTAAGAAATCTTAATAACATTTGAATGAAACAATTACGAGAAACTAAGAAGGCTATATATATTAGGTAAACGAAATGAATATCCTGAAATTTCTGGTGAAGTCATCTTGTTTCAAAATATAAGTGTACAAATTAAATGTGTACCCCATTTTATGTGAAAGATATTTTTTGAGTTAATCATTTCCGAGATATTCCTTGTGATTTTCTGAATGTTGAAGCAATTATATTAGAAGGATTATGACGAGATCATCTCCGAGTTGATTATCTTGAAGCCCCAGTTTGGGAAGCTATCTTGAAGAAATATTTTGTGCTCATGAGATGTCTGATGATGCTACTGATGATGCACCACGTTGTGGCACCATCCTGAGGCCGGATTCTTTGGGATGACGGTGAACGCCGATTAATTTCTCACTTTGGTGACGATCTTGAATAAATTTGGAAGTTTCTCCTGCAACTCTGGATGATTAGACGTATCTGTATATCTTGAGGAATGATATCTTTTTCTTTCCAAGGTCGCGGTAATACTTTTCTTGTTCAAATACGGAAATTTAATACCTCTTAAACATTTTTAAATTCTTTGATACAATTCCAAATATTATTAGTATAGTCTTTTTACAAACAGCGGTAGATGCCACGATGAACTATTTCTTTTCTTGCGCACACACTACTTAAACATTTTCGATGCATACACAAAATTGTTTCTGCACAAAATCGGAGAGATACTAACACTTTCATAAGAGGAAGAACAAAATCTTTTAAAACATATAAAAACTTATCATTTTACGTTGCTATGGTTACACCATTACCTAAATTACACTACTTATTTATTTTATTTACTATTCCTAACTAAACATGAAATATTTAAAATAACTGATAAAAAGTATTAATACATATCGTTTTCTAAAAAAGGTATTCGTTATTTATTGTTTATCTATTGGACATTCAAAGAGCATATAATCAAAAAGACATCACCTAGAAAAGGAGCATTTAAACATTTGACTATCATCTAAAGTCTACTGTATTCCCTTGTAACTACATAGGTGGTCTGAAAAATTCCCCACCTTATCAAGATCCAACACATTTTTTCTTCATAATTTTTATTCTTCAACATAGTCTCCTTGTAAATCTATACACTTCTCCCAGCGATGCTCCCATCTCTGTAACCCGTCCAAATAGTACTCGGCGTTTTTCAACATAGCCTCCTTGTAACTCTACACACTTACCCCAGCGATGCTCCCATCTCTGTAACCCGTCCAAATAGTACTCGGCGCTTTTCAACATAGTCTCCTTGCAACTCTACACACTTCTCCCAGCGATGCTCCCATCTCTGTAACCCATCCAAATAGTACTCGGCGCTTTTCAACATAGTCTCCTTGTAACTCTACACACTTCTTCCAGCGATGCTCCCATCTCTGTAACCCATCCAAATAGTACTCGGCGCTTTTCAACATAGTCTCCTTGTAACTCTACACACTTCTCCCAGCGATGCTCCCATCTCTGTAACCCATCCAAATAGTACTCGGCGCTTTTCAACATAGTCTCCTTGTAACTCTACACACTTCTTCCAGCGATGCTCCCATCTCTGTAACACGTCCAAATAGTACTCGGCGTTTCTCAACATAGTCTCCTTGTAACTCTACACACTTCTTCCAGCGATGCTCCCATCTCTGTAACCCGTCCAAATAGTACTCGACGTTTTAAACATGGTCTCCTTGTAACTCTACACACTTCTTCCAGCGATGCTCCCATCTCTGCAACCCGTCCAAATAGTACTCGACGTTTTTAAACATGGTCTCTTTGTAACTCTACACACTTCTTCCAGCGATGTTCCCATCTCTGTAACCCGTCCAAATAGTACTCGGCGTTCTTCAACATAGTCTCCTTGTAACTCTACACACTTCTTCCAGCGATGCTCCCATCTCTGTAACCCGTCCAAATAGTACTCGACGTTTTTAAACATGGTCTCCTTGTAACTCTGCACACTTGTCCCAGCGATGCGCCCATCTCTGTAACCCGTCCAAATAGTACTCGGCGTTTTTCAACATAGTCTCCTTGTAACTCTACACAGTTCTCCCAGCAATGCTTCCATCTCTGTAACACGTCCAAATAGTACTCGGCGTTTTTCAACATAGGCTCCTTGTAACTCTACACACTTCTCCCAGCAATGCTTCCATCTCTGTAACCCGTAATTCTACCATCTCTGAAGATATATAAACCGTTAAAATAACTCCATGACTATCCAAAAAATCAGCCGCCATCACTTTCCCAGCCGAAAAAAAAAGCAGTTTTTGCTTTTTTTGGATCCGGTTCCCCCTTTGCAAACCATTGTTTCGCTGCATTTCTGTTTCGGACGTAAAATGATGAATCCAAGTTTCATCTACAGTAATTAATCGGTACCAAAACTCGGATTTGTTGCTCCTAAACTGCGCTAGCGTGCTTCATTCGAACACGCTTTTGGTCTAATATGGGCAACCGCGGAACTCAACTCGAGGACAGGATACTCATGTTTAAATGTTGATTTAATGTGTGACAAACACGTTCTGTTTACATGTTCTAGCCTCTACTATCTCTCTCACTTTTATTCGGCGTTCGTCTAGCACCATTTGGTAAACTTTGGCAATGTTTTCGTCGGTAGTTGCAGCTTCAGCCGACCCGAACGTTTGCCGTCTCCCAAGCTCTTAAGGCCACGGTTAAGTTTAAATTCAGCTGCCCAAAATTTCACTGTGGTAAATGATGGTGCAGGTCTATCATACACAAAATTCAACTCTTGTTTGTCTTGCTTTGGAGTGTTGCCTTTCAAAAACAAATATATAACACCTCGCTACTCGATTTTGTCTAGTGTCATAAAAACAGTCACATCAACTCACTCAAACGACTGTTAAATAGCAAATGAGCGTCCAAAATGCTGAAACTTTGGTGAGTAACTGTCAAGAGATGAACAAAGAAATTCACTAGCTTTTATTTATTAGTGCTGCCATCTTCATTTTGAGGTTGGAAACTTTTCAGACCACCCTCGTACAATAAGACAAAGTTTATCTTGAAGTAAGTGGACGAATAAGTGTTTGATAAAAGAGTAGAGAACGTAATGTAAGAGTAACATTGGGTATTTGTTTTGATTTTGTTCGGTTTAACTGGCGTAATTCTGATGAATTAGGATGTTGATGTAATAACGTAATCATGCGGAATGTTTCGAACAGTAGACGATCTACAGTTCAAACAGTTTTGTTTTGGGTAGGGAAGGTAACGCTAAGCAAACTTTTCTTGCAAGATTCCACAGTTAAAAGGACTCCGTAGACAAAAGGTAAGAGAAATTGGTGGAAAGGAAATCGAAAAGACCAGGTGCTTCAGCTTCTAGAAAACACTGCAACGGTGAGAGAAACGAAGATGAATAGCAAAGGCGAAGGAAACACAAAGAGATTCTCCAACGTTTACCCACAAATTGGAGTGCAACAGAACAAACAAAAACCTCGCTTTTGAAGTGAAGGTCGGAAAACAAAGAAAATGCAAATACGTGATCAGAACAGGAAAAAAGTTTGATTTTCACCGGAACACACTCACTCACTCACTCCTCCGAGTGACTTGTAAATCATTGAGTATCTTAGAGTCAGTTTACACTTCTTAGGCCCCTTTAAAGTTCTAACTATGAGTTATAGATATATATTAACATATTTGTGCTAAACGGTATACTAGAAGGTATATAGAGATGGTATTGTATTCCTCCCAGATTCCCCGGTGGTGGCTCATACAGGCGGCTCCCCTCCTGCGGGCTTAACGTCCCAGCGTACTTGACACTACACCCTATCCGATTTATAAGGAATTAATTAGAGCAAATATCCTGCCGAAATCTTCACTTAGAAAACCTGAATCAGCCAACCACAAAGAAACCTGAAGCCAAATGTAGAAATAAAAACTTTGAGGCATGTATGTATCCTTCCTAAAGACCAGAAAAACAACATAAAATACCACATATCGGTACATGTCTCTTACACACACACACACACACACACACACACACACACACACACACACACACACACACACACACAAACACATACACACACACACCACATCAAATAAACTGCTCAAAACTTATCGACACTCACCGCTCGCTGAACGACTAGGCGGTTCCTACATCAGACTCTCTGGGCAACTCCAGAACTCAACTATTTAGCTGATCTTAGTTCCATTCCGGACTTGTGGAATAATGCTTTGGAAACAGAAATTTCTAGAATGCCTGGAGTTGAACTCCATTCCCGAAATCGAACAGTCTGGAATCACCATCGCAACAAAGAGCAACAGATAATCTACCAAAAAATATAAATTGTATGTTTCAAAAATAAACACATTATCTGTAAAATAACAATTCTAAGGACGTTCCCTGAAAATTCAATATATACATTCCATTTGTCATTAAAGTATCTTAAAGATACGGCTGCTTAATTTAAATCATTCCAGTTGTTCTAAGAGAGAAGAAGAAGAAAATTGTCCTTCTGGGAGGGCCTTTTTTATTGCTTTTCTCTTTCTATTTCAATTTTCGTCTTCCAGCGCTAAGTCATATTGGACGATCAATGTAATGACCATCTTCAAATGAGCCCAGGGTCAATAGAGGTTATGTTACTGACATTCATTTTTCAGGATAAAGGAAAACCTACAGAGTTAAGTCATATAGGACATGAAAGAAATGGTGTTCAAAAGAGTACAGGGTACATAGAGCTTAGAGTTACCGAACATTCGTGTTTCAGGATAAGGGAAAACCTCCAACGTTAAGTCATATCGGACGATGAATGAAATGATGTTCAAAAGAGCCCAGGGTGCATAGAGCTTAGAGTTACCAGACATTCATATTTCAGGATAAGGGAAAACCTCCAACGTTAAGTCATATCGGACGATGAATGAAATGGTGTTCAAATGAGTACAGGGTACATAGAGCTTAGAGATAACACATATTCAGCTTTCAGCATAAAGGAAAGCCTGCAAATTTAAGTCATACTGGACGATGAGTGAATTGATATTCAAATGTGTACAGAGTACATAGAGCTTCGAGTTAACAAACATTTATCTTTCAGATAAAGAAAGTTACCAGACATTAATATTTCAGGATAAGGGAAAACCTCAAACGTTAAGTTATATAGTACGATGACTGAAATGATGTTCAAATGAGCCCAGGGAGCATAGATCTTATAGTTAGCAGACAGTCATCTTTATGGATAAGAGAAAGCCACCAACGACAAGTCATAGCGGACGATGAATGAAGTGTTGTTCTAATAAGTACAGCGTCCATAGAGCTTAGAGTTACCAGGCATTCATCTTTCAGTATAAGAGAAAATCTTCAACGTTAAGTCATATCGAACGATGAATGAAAATTTATTCAAATGAGTACAGGGTAGATAGAGCTTAGAGTTAGCACACAGTCGTCTTCAGGGATAAGAGAGAGCCACCAACGACAAGTCATAGCGAACGATGAATGAATTGTTGTTCTAATGAGTACAGCGTACACAGAGCTTAGAGTTACCAGGCATTCATCTTTCAGGATAAGGAAAAGTCTCCAAAGTTAAGTCATATCATACGATGAATAAAAGTATGTTCAAACGAGTTCAGGATACATAGATATTCTTCCTTCAGGTTAAGGGAAAGCCTGCAACATTAAGTCGTATAGGACGATAACTGAAATGACGTTCAAATGAGCCCAGGGTACATAGAGCCTAGAGAAAGCAGACAGTCGTCTTTAGGGATAAGAGAAAACCACCAACAAGTCATAGCGGAGGATGAATGAATAGTTGTTTAAATGAGTATAGCGTACATAGAGTTTAGAGTTATCTGACATTCCTCTTTCAGTATAAAGTAAAATAGAGGAAAAAACATCGTCCAGGTAACTCAGTCTTACCGAGATTCGAACTCGGAACCTCTTGAACCTGAGTCAGACACGCTACCACAACGTTACCTAGGCGGTCATTTTTTATGTGGTATATATAATAGATATATTGAATTTTCATTTTAGAGCTCTTTCTATATTTTTGCTATTTCGTAGTTTTAGTGAGCTTATATTTGAATACAAAGTGATTGCAAATCCGTTTTAATAGTTGGAAATGACATAACTTTTTACAGCACAGTAGTGGTTCTTGACGTTACCTAGCAACCACAAATGGATTTCCGCTCCATTCAATCATTATTATCGAAGAGGCGCGGTCTAGTAACTGTTATTGTTGGAGGTAACAGTTATATTGACTGTAATTGTATTACCAATGGAATCACTGTTACCTCCTTTCGCACTTTTCCCTGAACGCATTTATCTTCATCGGCAACCGACGCTGTCGATCTCCGAGCCTTAACTTTATTTCCATTCCGATATCTTCTTCTCGTCTCCTCCTACTCCTCTTATTCTCCTTCGCTTTAATGGCCATACTGTTCCATCACTGGAGGTTGGTTTTGACGGGTGCTGGAAGCCTAAGTGCCTTCTTCAAGTGCAGAAATAAAAATGACGGTAGCTTTGCTCATATGTTGAGCCGCGTCGTAAAGCTATTGGAAAGTCGCTGTTTGTCTCTGACGTCTGCGACATTCACACGCTTTCTGCGAAAAATACATATACAAGTTTATGGCAATGCAGCCTGCAGTTTGCTGTTACCTTTTCTATTCCACACAGAGCCTTATTGGAAATGCATGTTTTGAGGATATATTTGTGTCAAATGAGCATTTGTATCTGTGTGTAAACAGAATAACTAAAATTGAGAGAAAGCGAGAAACCAACTGTCCTACTTACACGAACGGCCCACGATTCTCGGAAAACAAATAATAATAGTAATGACAATAAAAATAACAATAACAATATAATAATAATAATAATAATAATAATAATAATAATAATAATAATAATAATAATAATAATAATAATAATAATAATAATAATAATAATAATAATAATAATAATAATAATAATAATAATAATAATAATAATAATAATAATAATAATAATAATAATAATAATAATAATAATAATAATAATAATAATAATAATAATAATAATAATAATAATAATAATAATAATAATAATAATAATAATAATAATAATAATAATAATAATAATAATAATAATAATAATAATAATAATAATAATAATAATAATAATAATAATAATAATAATAATGATAATGATAATAATAATGATAATAATAATGATAATAATAATGATGATAATAATGATGATAATAATGATGATAATAATAATGATAATAATAATGATAATAATAATGATAATAATAATGATAATAATAATGATAATAATAATGATAATCATAATGATAATAATAATTATAATAATAATGATAATAATAATGATAATAATAATGATAATAATAATGATAATAATAATGATAATATTAATGATAATAATAATGATCATAATAATGATGATGATGATGATGATGATGATGATGATGATGATGATGATGATGATGATGATGATGATGATGATGATGATGACTTATTTTCTGTAAAAAGTCCGTCGGCCACAATTAAGTTATATGGGACGGTGAATGAAATAGTTGAAATGATGCTCAAAGGAGCCCGAGGTCCATAGAGCTTAGAGTTACCCGAAATTCGTCTTTCAGCATATGGGAAAACCCTGTATAAACTTTATCCAGGTAACTGACCCTGACCGAGATTCGAACTCGGGACCCCTCGAACGTGAGGCAGACATGCTACCATCTACGCTACCGAGGCGCGCAGATGATGATAATGATGATGACGACAATGATGATGATCATATCTTCCAAAACTAATTTTTACATGGAAAATGTGTTCACGTATTTCTTTTTTCCAAAAATGAGCAAAATATGAACAATAGTTTAATATGGTTCGAAATGTAAATCTTAAATTTTCTGAGAATATACTAGAAGGTTCTCTTGGTTCTAAATGACTTTTGTAATATTAATAAACGATAACAGATAAACAAAATATTACAAAATAATTTTTGAATTTCGTTAAGGGAATCAAAACTTCATTTGCCGTTAACTACTTTAGATATTTTAGAGATTTTCAAGCACTCGTATGTTTTCAAGCAGAGATTTGCTGTTCGTTATTCTTTTATTTTTTTCGGTGGTAATAAAGGTATTAGAAATTTTAAACAAATATTTATCTGAATGTTTCTCTACGTACACTTGGTTCCATGCATACTGTCCCTACATATTCGAGTACACTTTACCAAATCTCTCAGCAGGTATACGAAGAAATTCTTTAGAAAAAAATGACTTTTCTGAATATTTTAATTATAGCATCCAAATATTCCGTAGACATATGCCATTCATTTCAATCAATTAATTCTTTCCACTTGACAATTTTAAAATCACAGTGACGCCTTTAATTTATCCGTGCGCTACCTTTAAAATTTCACTAACACCGTCCACTTCACCGTTTTTTAGGTGTCTTTTCTCCCTCCATTAGACTGTATGCAATTTATCACTTGCAATTTAGTTTTATTCTGATTTCTAAGGAGACATGAATTTTGTGAATTTTCAAATAGCTGGATGGCAAGAAAAACAAATCATATGTAGTTAGAAAGCATACTTTTAATACAATAAACTGCGTAAAAACTAACATTTATTTCACTCCAATGAAAACACATAGTTCATTCAAATACATAGTTATTTTAAGTGTAATGAACTTACAGAAAATGCCACTATCATGTTGTAAAAATAACACAAGAGAGTGTTTGAAAAACGCATTTTGTTAGCTCAAAGTATTTAATAATATGTGGAATATTATTCGAGCTAAAACCCTGAACTTTTCTGCCCATGTTTCTTTGTATGTTAGTTCTTGATAGTCCGTCAATTTTCAAGTAAATAAAAAAGGAGTTAGAGAATTCAGTCCCCGTGTCTGTCGTGATGTATGTTAATATTTTGGAGGGATCAGAGAAGAATCAATGTAATAGTCAACTGAAGACTTTGTTATCAGGTAATTCACTTGCAATTGTTCCCGGCTCTGGAACACATGTGGTGGCGTGTCAGAGTAACGTACTAATCTCGGCCAGGGTGATAACCAGCCATCGGATCCCATACGCCTTAGCAATCAAATTACGCGCATAGGTACTATACAAGTCCAAGCGAGACATCAACAAAAGTCTGTGTCAAAATGTATAAGGATGCGCTGTGTCCGTACAAAATGTAAGCTACGTTATAACTTGTCATCTCCCTCATTGCTTACGATGCGTGAATTACAGTGAATAACCATGTTCATTCATAAATTATCGAATGAGAATTTTTGGCGACTCGCACTGAAACAATATAACAATATTGGGAGAAAGTTCGTTC
>CM060947.1:251782032-252104532 GCA_030765055.1 Mantis religiosa | reverse complement strand
CTGGAACCTTACTATCCCTGCGTGTTGTTCCTGGGAGTGACCTCGTCATTCATATACTGCGAGACTGGTAAACTTCATATATCTTTAAAGGTGTGTGGTATCCGATTCATGGTGATAAGGCTTTTTCCATAGCTTTCCCTTATCTTGAAAGATGAATATCAGATAACTCTAAGTTCTATGTAATTTGTGTTCATTTGAACATCGTGCCATTTTTCATCTGATAGGAGTTAACGTTGGGGAAGTAAATTATAAAACAAAATAACTACACTGAATAAAATAAAGAAATAATAAAAAGTGTATATCATCTAGATTTCTGTGCATAAATGTTACGTCACTGCATTCATGAAAATGCAAACAGATAAACTCACTTTCTCTTGCCAAACACACTCCACTTGTAGAATGGCTCCCGAAGCTGCCATGACGGCATCAATGGAACCAAGTGTACGAGAAGTAATGTCGGAATAGAGGAAACTCGGCCGTTTCCAATCCTCGAAATGTCGGCGGCACCTCTGCTATTCTTTTTCCTATTCTCTTTGCCGGTATCTGTTCCCGAGCTAGTAGTATTAAACCTTCCAGTAAGCCGCTTTCATCGCTACGGCGTTCATTCAGGAGAAGAAGAAAACTGCTAGATTAAAAGACCCCTTCATTGGTAGAAGCAATTCATGCGTGTGTTGACACTCAGAAGAAACATCTGAATAACTCAAGTCGTTCAATCTCGACGAGAAAGGAAAGAAATGAATAGCGTTTTCCTCTAACATGAAATCTTACCTTTTCTTCTTGTTATATATACTAATTTAATTGGAAAACCTATCACACTCTTCTATTAAATTGCTACGAATTGCTACAAACACTTATTGCTCTATCTGCTACAGGATAATTACTTTATTGTAGTTACAAGGGACTACAGATTACCTTAACTGATAGTCAAACGATTTAAAACTAGTTGTCTAGCTTAAGACGTTCTCTTCGTATATCCAAGAGATTAAAACTGACAATTGAATAGAGACTTGGTAAAAATGAATGCTTAGAAACTGACCCAATAATCTTTCTCTTATTTTAGATTTTCAGAGTGCTTCAAAACTTATATTTTTGTTGAAACTTAACCTATCGCTTTTTTCAATTGTCGTAATGAAAAGACTCTCTACTTTCACACCTATATATAGTAAACAGAGTAGGTAGTACTTTCCACCCTAAAATTATATATCGAGATTTGACTCTAAAGGTACTTTTGGAGACTCTTGATAACCAAAAGAGGTACTTTGAAAACAATAGTTTGTATGATTCTCTAAGAATGTCAAATAAATAATGTTAGGAACCTTTTCCGAAAATTTATATTTCCTCAGCTATGGCTTGAACGACTTTAACAGTTTTATGTCAAATGAAATATATTTCTTGAATTTTTGTGAATGTCCGCAAAATACCTCTTCATTATATATGACATTTGTATAACTGGTAAATTGTAAGTTATAGACAAAATATTACCGCACAAATTTTCATTTTTCGTCAAAACACTTCATGTCAAATAAAGTTTTGTGTACAGTTAGCCACTTCCAATCTGCTCGTTGTTATTTTCCTAATTTTGTGATACTTGTGCTTTTAACAAACAACAGATCGTTATTCAAAATTTTATCTCTTGCACATGCAAAGAGAATATCATCACCTGCACAACCACTTTTAAAACATTTGACTACCACTTAAAGGCTATTGTATTCCTTGTACCTATAATAAGATAGTGTTTATCTGGAAGTACATAGAGCAATAAGCGGTTATACAAGTAGATAAAGTTATGTATATAAAACACTTCACTATCACTTAAAGGTAATTGTATTCCTTGTACCTATAATAAGCTAAAGTTTATCTTGAAGTGGAGAGAGCCATAAGTGTTTGTACAAGAGTAGAGAAAATCATATACGTTTAAAACATTTTACTATCACTTAAAGTCTACTGTATTTCCTTGTAAGTACTAAAAGGTAATGTTTATCTTGAAGCAGATAGAGCAAAGATACAAGAGTAGAGAAAGTATTGTATATAAAACATTTGACTATCACTTAAACTCTACTGTATTTCTTTGTAACTATAATAAGATAATGTTTATTTTGAGGTAGAAACAGCAATAAGTGTTGGTACAAGAGTAGACAAAATTATATATATATATATATATATATATATATATATATATATATATATAACATTTGACTATCACTAAAGACTATTGTATTCCTTTCTAACCACAATAAGATAATGTTTATCTTGAAGTAGATAAAGGAACAAGTGTTTTTACAAGACCAGAGAAAGTCATGTGAATGTAACTAATTTAGAACGACGTAAAATGCTTTGGTTACATTAGAGGTAAACATCTGGATCAAATAAAACGTTGATTCGCTTGTTTCTTGCAGCATCCCCAAGGATCTCATCTTATTTCCTTGAACAGCTTGTTCTGAAGATGCTACCATCATTATCATTACCATTATCTGCTATTGTCTCCATTCCCTCCGTTCTCCTGCGGGGAGAGAGATTAGCGAACGCATCTCGACTAATTTCACTATTTTTCCACCTTAATGACCCTGCACTTTGCATACAGTCAACTGTTTAGCAGAGTGTGCCGCCGGAAACCCAAATAAATTGTCCAATTTCATTTGTTTCCTTTTGAATCGCCACTTACAAGCCGTGCATTGTTTTTATTGCGCTTTGTTACAAATCCTAAGTTTCCTAGCAACGCCCTGTTTCTGGTAAACCAACCTAGATGCCCTCGCATTTGTTTGAGGCTGTTTTTCGGAAAATTCCTGCTCTAAATCCGGAGCTGTTGCAGTGCATTGCTTGTTGAAAGTTTACGCCTCGTCAGAAGGTAGCCTTTCGAATCTCATTCCCCTCATACAGCATTTTGTCAACGTCCTCAGTGGAGGTGTACTCTTGGTTACATGTATGCTGTCACTGCAGCTTCATATGACATTTTCCCAACCCTTCCATCTCTTTGGAATTCTGGAAATGCTACATGGCGTACACGTTTATTATGGTGGATCAAAATTCATCGGATTGTGGTGTAGCAAGTTCTATTAAATCATTTAGGTGATAACGTTTAAAACTTCTGAAAATTTCGTTTAATTCCTTTGTTTCCCATTTAGCTCTCTTGCTGCCAAATTCGAATACGAGGCGTGTCGGTAAAATAAGGTCTACAATTTTATTTAATATAGAAAACATGTTTATTGGCAATGAATGATACATTGAAGGAAAGGCGGAACTTACAGCTATTTTTCAACGTAATCACCATTGCGATCCATGTACTTTGGCATGCGCTGTGGCAGTTTTTGTATATCCTTGCCATAGCACTCCCCCGCCAAGTTGCGCAGGTAGCGCTCAACCTAGTTTATGAAATCATCGTCGGTCTGGAAATGAGTTCCACCCAGGTGTGACTTCAACTCAGGAAACAGATATAATTACTAGGTTCTAGGGGGGATGAGTGAGGATGTGGCATCCAAACTGGGCCAGGAGATCAGCCTTGCGATAATGTATGTATTTGTGTATGTATGTATTTATTTTTATTCACTGCAATGGGTACTACCCGGTGGCAGAGTTAAGAATACAGATCAAATTACAATACTAGATTTACAACAATAACACAATAAACAATACAAACATGATATTATTTTCACTTCACTTTCTAATTACTTCTCTATTTACATATTATATACCATTATAATTTAAAAGTTAAACTATAATCATCTAGATTTTTTCTAAATTTCTTCAGCGACAGGGTACAGCCCTGAAAGAGTGCTACAGGCAATTCATTCCATTCTTCAATGGTTCTATTAACAAAAGAAAATTTTCCTACGTCGGTTCTGTATCTTCTACCCTTAATTGTATACCTATGATCGTTTCGTCCATAATAATCCGGATTATCTAACCTTACACTAACGTCCACCCATGCCTTTACACCAGCGTTAGCTTTGAATAATGCTACCAACCTATGTTTCTACGCCTAATTCTTAATTCCTCCCATTTAGTCTCATTTCCTTTTACAGGCCCAAAATACTTGCCTCTTTTTATGAATTTTATTGCCCTCTTCTGTATTTTTTCTAATGGATCGATTTGCTTAGCTCTATACTGGTCCCAGCATGCTACTCCATATTCCATAAACCGGCCGCACTAAGGCCTTGTAGGCAATTTCCCTGGACCTAGCGCTCCCCCTTTTTCAATATTCTCATTACGAAATGTAATGCCTTCCACGCATTCCTAGATGTGGAATTTACTTGTTCGTCCCATCCAGCATTACTTGCCAGGTACACTCCCAAGTGTAATGCAAATGTTCGGTCAAAATTTTGTCAATCGTAGCCTCTCTGACTTCAGGGATATGTTCGCACAGCTCACGAAATGTCACACGCCGATCTATCAGCATTTCTTGCTCTACTTTTGCAATTGTTTCGGCTGAAACCGAAGTCCGGCCAGAACTCTATTCGACATGGACGTTTGTACGTCCGTCTTTGAAGTCTCTGACCCACTGTCGCACGTTTTTGACGTTTATACACTGTGGCCCATAGACTTCGCAAAACTGACGATGAATGTCAGTGGCAAAAAACAGATCACTGCACGCAAATCGCACTTGGCGGCGGAAGTGATAGGAAGTTCCAACGAAAACGGCTGCCCAGCTAAGATTTACTGTTGCAGCGAGTTCTTTGTCGTGGGGATTTAAAGGGGTGAAACCAAGCTACACGCCAGTAATAGCGTTCCTCACGGCTCCAGCGCTTTGGAGACCTTATTTTACGGGTACGCCTCGTAGATAAACGGTGCCAGCTCTATGTTTAAATGTTAAGCTCAAATACTGGGTAGTTAAATTATAAATAATCAAACCCACTCTTAGCTCTCTTTCTCCCCCCCCCCCCCCCGCTCTCTCTCAACAGCGTGAAACGTCCGCAGTCGCTAGGGAAGTTCCGCCGGCAGAGGCGTACTAGAACCTTGCCTTATAATAGATGCAGAAATGCTATGTGAGAAAATTCCATCAAGTACTTGGGAGTGAAACTGGTCAGTGGCCTAACTTTTCGGGAGCACATCTGGGAGCTATCGCCACGGTCGTGCGGTGCTTCGGCCTCGCTATACCTACTAGACTCGTAGATATTTTACTGAATATTGAGAAATTTAGATATTTTAAAGTTGTGAAAGAATATTAAGGTTTTAATGCAAGACAAAAGATAAGTAAAGCCAGTGTAAGGTCCAGCAGAAATCTGATATAACTTCCCCATTACTTGCAGAGCAGTTAAGCTGTTACAGACTTAAGGGAATGATCGCGCATAAATTATCATTTGAACTTACATATTTCTGCGAGTAAGATCATGAAGATACTAATTGTCAGTAAAGGTGGAGGCTCCTATTATAGGAGATCAGAAAAGTCTTGTGTTAGACGCAACAGGAAATTTTGTGATGGCTCTAACTGCCGCATAGCTGGCCTCAATTGCGTAGATTGTAACGTCTGATGTCCAAGGGACCCCGAGTTCAGGGTAACTCATCCGGATAAAGTTGCTCCACTTTTTCCCCTTTCCATGCAAGATAAATGGTAAGTGTAAGCTCTATGGACCCTGAACTCTTTTCAAAATCATTTCATTCATCGTCCGATATGAGTTAATGTTGGAGGATCTCTCTTATTCTGAAATATGAATGTCTAGTAACTCTAAGCTCTATGTACCCTGAACTCTTTTCAACATCATTTCATTCATCGTTCTATATGACTTAAGGCTAAAGAATCTCTCTTACCCTGAAAGATGAATGGTAAATCTAAGCTCTACGGAACCTGCACTCATTTCAACATCATTTCATTCATCGTCCGATATGAGTTAATGTTGGAGGCTCTCTCTTATTCTGAAACATGAATGTCTGTACCTCTAAGCTCTATGTACCCTGTACTCGTTTCAACATCATTTAATGCATCGTCCGAAATGAGTTAACGTTGCAGACTTTCCCTTATCCTGAAAGATGAACATGTGATAACTCTAAGTTTTAGGCTGTACTCGTTTGAACATTATTTCCTTCATCGTCCAATATGACTTAGCATTGGAGGTTTTCCCTTATCCTTAAAAATAAATGGCTGTTAACTCTGAGCTCTATGTACCCTATACTCATTTGAACATTATTTTATTCATCGTATGATATGACTTAACATTGTGGGTTTTCCCTTATACTGAAAGATGAATTTCTCGTAACTGTAAGCTCTATGTACACCGTACTCATTTGTACATTTTTTCATGCATCGTCTGATATGACCTAACGTTGGAGGTTTTCCCTTATTCTGAAAGATGAATTTCTCGTAACTGTAAGCTCTATGTACCCTGTAGTCATTTGAACATCATTTCATTCATCGTCTGATATGACTTAACATTGTGGGTTTTCCCTTATACTGAAAGATGAATGTCTCGTAACTGTAAGCTCTATGTACACTGCACTCATTTGTACATCCTTTCAGTCATCGTCCAATATGACCTAACGTTGGAGGCTCTCTCTTATTCAGAAGGATGAATTTCTCGTAACTGTAAGCTCTATGTACCCTGTACTCAGTTGAACAATATTTCATTCCTCGTCCGATATGACTTAATGTTGGAGGTTTTCCCTCATCCTGAAAGATGAATGCCTGTTAACTGTAAGCTCTATGTACCCTGTACTCATTTGAACATTATTTCATTCAACGTCTGATATGACTTAACATTGTAGTTTTCCCTTATTCTGAAAGATGAATTTCTCGTAACTGTAAGCTCTATGTACCCTGCACTCATTTGAACATCATTTCATTCATCGTCCGATATGACTTAATATTGACGGTTTTCCCTCCACATGAAAGATGAATGTCTGAAAACTCTAAGCTGTATGAACCATGTACTTATTTCAACATAATGTCTTTCATCGTCCGAAATGACTTAATGTTGGAGGTTTTCCCTTATCCTGAAAGATGAATGCCTGGTGACTCTAATCTCTATGGACCCTGTGCCCATTTGAATATTATTTCATTCATCGTTGATATGACTTAGCGTTGGAGGCTTTCCCTTATCCTGAAAGATGAATGTCTCTTAACTCTAAGCTCTATGAATCCAGTACTGCTTTGAACATCCTTTCAGTCGTCGTCCGATATAACCTAATGTAGAAGGGCGTAAATGTAAAGAAATTGTGCTGTTCTACGAGTGAGGTTGTAGCTTAAAGCAGCTGTAAGTGAATAGACAGCAGACTTCTTCGAGCTTTCTTCGTGTTTGTGCTCTGCTGGAGAACAAGTGGAGAGGGACTGAAAAGTGAGCAATATTTCATTGTGAAATGGCAGTCAAAAGTAAACCAGGGAATAGTACAAAAGCCACAGTGTTGCACTACGTTTCTGTCAAAGCATACGTGCGATAATATCAGTTAAGCTAACTGATATAGGCTAATAAATTATCTACTTGAAGGAGCTGTAGAATAAAGCTTTTATGAAAATATAATAACAATGATAGGTGTAAATTATAGTAAAGTAAAGTTTACATAACGGATTTTCCGTAACTTACAAATTTTTTAAATGCAGGTTTAACGTCTACCGAGGTTACTACATTGAGCTCGTTATTGGCACCTGAAACACGATTTTTTATTTATGTAAGTCAATAAATTCCTCTAAACATTTACGCAGGTGGTAAGCATCATATATTTAACGCCCAAGCAGCTTCAGGTTTACCAAACTCCCGGTAGAGGCAGCGTGACAGAATCTTTTTTTCAGCAAGACGGTGAAAGTAAACTACGAGACACACGTTCGCTGAAATATGTCTTACGTCCCATTAGACTCTGCTTTTTAATCCTGGGGGTCGTTTCTCGAGCTCGCACACCTTTACCTAATGCTTACAGACACAAAACACTACCTACCGCGGCATCATTTTTCTTCGGATTTAAAGCCACGCTGCAGAAAAGAGAAAGTGGCCCATTTCTTTTTCTTCCATTCCTGCTTTTGCTAAACTCAACTCTGGAAGGAATTCCCCTTTCTTTCTGCAGTAGGCTTTACAAATATAGGGAGCACTTGAAATGCCTTCTCGAGCAGCACATGCAGGGAGATTCAAATCTTTGTACAACTCCTAATTACATTCATATGATTTTTCTACTCCTGTACAAACACTTTTTCCTCTAACATTTTCACAATAAACATTCTCTTATTGAACTTACAAGGGAATACTTTAGACTTAAGTGATAACAAAATGTTTTATATACATGACTTTCTCTACTCTTGTGCAAAAACTTATTGCTCTATCTACTTGAAGATTAACATTATCTTATTGAATTATTTTACTGATTTTAAGCGAGAGTCAGAATTTTTCTATACATTACTTTTCCTACACTTGCAGTTACACTTATTGTATAATATACATCAAGATAAACATTTTCTTATTGTAGTTACAAGGGAATGTATTAGACTTTAAGTGATAGTGGAATGCCTTACATTCATGATTTGCTCTACTCTTGTTCAAACACTTATTGCTCTATTTGATCAACATAAACTTTATCTTACTTAGTTACAAGGGAATACAATAGGCTTTACTTGAAACCAAATGTTTTAAAACTGGTTGTCTAGGTGACGTCATTGTAATTACATTCTCTTTGTATGTTTAAGATAAAAAATTCAATAACGACTCAATTTGAGTAAAGCGTAAATACTGGAAAATTCAGGCAAATAACAAGGAATATCTCGGAATTGGCGCACTTTACAAGAAATACCGGTGATATAAATTGTATGTTTCAAATAGATCTATATTTTTATAGGAAAATTTCGTCTATTTGTTACTGTTTGCCAGTTACATTAAGGTCGTCAAGAATGGCTACCTGTTAGGTTAAGAATATGTTTCAATATCTATTTCCTTTGAAATGACGGCGTGAAAATTTTTCCTGCTTTACTAATTGTCGTATAAGAGGTAGAAAATAAAATCTTATATTTATGTGCAACTATGAAACTGAGACCATCTACCAATATCTTACTAGTTCTCAGGTTACAAGGTGATAATTATACAAGTTGCTAGTCAGAAAGATGACTGCACAAAAAATATAATTTGTAAAATTTTCTAAGTTTACAATACGAGAATGCACACGATTCAACACATACAGGAATCATTTAGACCGCAGTTAATACTGTTGGGTTTAAGTTTTTATTAACTGAGTGTCGGCAAACATGTTGTTAACCTTCAAATGATGATCAAAGTGTTTGCTTCCTCGGGTTGATGTAGATTTATCGTAACGCGTTTACCTCCAAAACGAAGGTTTAAAGGCCAAAATAAAAAAAAAACTGCAGAGAAGAGTAAAGCGGATGGAAGCTCAAATGTTGGTTTTCCGGAGCGAGGAAAGTTGTATCAGCTGCTGAAAAATTACGTAAAAACGTCCACGATGTTTACATCCGTGTTACAGGTATAGATAGAAATACATGGAAATAACTGTTAGACCTGGCGATTTTACGTGCAATGCTTTAACTGTTCTCTACTACACTTTCTTGCTTACATTATTCCATCCTTTCTATTTGCTATCTACATCTCCCCAATTCTTTTTCTACTATTTATTTCACCTAACGCCTATTTATGGTAGACACAGCAAATTACGATTTCTTACAATAAAAATGAGAAGAAAACTCAATTAATAATATAATACCTTGTAATCATATCAATAGACCGCACAGTGGCTCAGTGGTTAGACCGCCTGGCTCTCACCAAGGCGGCCCGGGTTCGATCCCAGGTGACCGCCAAGTGAGATTTGTGGTGGCCAACACAGCGCTGGGACGGGTTTTCTCCGGGACCTCCGGTTTCCCCCGCCATCTCACTCCACTGGTGCTCCATCTTCCTCTCATATATCATAAGTGTCACCGCCTGCGGTGCCGTATGTAGTAAAAGTGGGCGATAAATACTACCCATTTCACATTTGTACTCATATCAGCTTCTCTAATCCTGTAAAAATTATACTAACAAACATTTATTGTCATATCTACTTCAAGAAGATTATCTTATTGTAGTTACAAGGGAATACAGTAGACTTTAAGTAATAGTCAAATGATTTATATACATGACTTTCTCTATTCTTGTACAAAAACTTATTGCTCTATCTACTTCAAGATAAACATTATCTTATTGTAGTTACAGGAGAATTCAGTAGACTTTAAGTGATAATCAAATATTTTAAAACTGGCTGTCTAGGTGTCAGCTTTCTAATTATATTCTCCTTATTTGTGTAGAAGACAAAAAATAATCGGGAAATTAAAAAAAAAATAAAAAAAGAATATTTCAGAAATGGTGTCAAAGTTTGTGCAGCTTTGTATAAAAGTTTTAACGGAAGGAGTTATTTTTGTTAAATTTTATTTTGAGTATCACAATTTTAATTTATGTAACAGAAGTTGAAATATGTGTAAGTCAAATTAAAGGATACACAGCATTTTCTGGGGATGTTCTAAGAAGTCTTATTCATTCAATGACTTTTTATAACTTGTTAATTGTTAGAGCTAGGCAACGTCTTACCAGAGAGAAAAGGTATATCCTGTTAAAATGCAGATTTTGTATCACACATTGTTTCGTGGAGGAACTGTTTCTAAGATATTTCTTATTTGTTGGAAATTTCCAATAATTATTATTTTTTTAAATAGCAAGTCTTTTTTTTTTATCTTTGGACATAAAAGTAGAATAAAATTACAAAGACGTCAACTAGACAAATAGTTTTAAAACATTTGACTATCATTTAAAGTCTACTGTATTCCCTTGTAACTACAATAAGGTAATGTTTATCTTGAAGTAGATAGAGCAATAAGTGTTTGTACAAGAGTAGAGAAAGTCATGTATATAAAACATTTGACTATCATTTAAAGTCTACTGTATTCCCTTGTAACTACAATAAGATAATGTTTATCTTGAAGTAGATAGAGCAATAAGTGTTTGTACAAGAGTAGAGAAAGTCATGTATATAAAACATTTGACTATCACTTAAAGTCTACTATATTCCCTTGTAACTAGAGTAAGATATGCTTATCTTGAAGTAGCTAGAGGGACAAGAGTAGAGAAAGTCATGTGACTTGTGAAGGTGGGTCGGGTCGAGGTGTTTAAATGATTGAACCAAAAGGAGCCAGTTTTGGCGGGGGGATGCACTACATTAAAGGGTTATTACCACAAATTAGCATAAGGCCAGTTGCTGTATCAAATGAAACTGTTACGTGATACGCTAAGCTGCTCCCGTACAAAGCCAATTTCGTCAGAGTAAGAGATTACGCTTTGAAGTAGTTCCTGCCTTCGCCACCAGGAAGCGAGCAGTTTCCAAAACTGAATTAAACTCCAGATTTTGTGTGCGGTCGCAAAATGACTTGGCAGTTCCATTTTGTACGGCAGAGAGAGGGGAATCCGCTTCAAAGAGGAGATCGCAGACGGCGTTATAAACACCTCTCGTTTTTATTGTACTTTCATGCCTCAAATGTTAGCTAATGTCTACATTAGTTCATTGGAGAGATTTCCAGTTTTGTTGGTGTTATTTTCATACGTACAATAAGGGAGGTAAAATATTCCGATAAAATTTTTCATACAGAAGTTTTACTCATAAATGTAGGTTTTGGGGTCTCTAAACGCAAATAAAAATACGTGGGCTGTCAAATAAAGAATTATCATACCTTCTTTACGGTCATAATTTTTCGCACTAAAATTCAAACTTATATTCTGTTAGCTTAGTGTGAAACAAACACGCCCTTAGTAATCCTGCTTCCTGCCTGTGAGAACCAGGCAAGTTCAGGCATGTTCAGTATCGCCTACCACTGCAATGGAAGTAACACGCGAGGAACAATATGCGGCTTTGAAATTCTGCTTTCGTCTAAACAGGTCTTCAGTTCAGACCTATATAATGTTACAGGAGGCCTATGGAGAGTCTGTTCTTCCCTACAGCACAACTCGAAGGTGGTTTAAAATGTTTAAGGAGAGGAGACAATTAGTTTAAAAGGCGGATGGACCCGGTGCTCTATTTACTGTTCTTATGGAATAAAACATCAACACTGCTGCTGCCATTGTGAGAGAGGATCGACGAATCACCTTACACCACTTTCTGAAATACTGAACATTTCATTGGGTGCCATCCACACGTTGGTGACAGAAACATTACACATGAGACGTGTTTGTGAGCGATGGGTTACAAGACTGTTGATTCCCGAAACAATGGACATTCGCATGCAGGTGTGCATGCAGTTAAACTTGATGTTAGAGGAAGATCCGGAGTTTCCTTCAAACGTAATCACTGCTGATGAAACTTGGCTACATCATTTTGATCCTGAGAGCCTACAGCAAAGCTCAGTGTGGAAATCTCCTTCATCAGCAACCCCCCCAAAAGCAAAAGTGGTTGATTCTGCTGGGAAAGTTATGTTTATCTCATCCTTTGATATTCATGGAATTGTTTATCAGCATGTTGTACCTGCACACACATCAGTAACTGGACAATACTATAGGCGTGTTCTGAAAACATTGCAAGTCCACGTCAGGCGCAAAAGAACACATTTCCATTAAGCAGGCTGGATGCTGCACCACGATAATGTGTGGTCGTGTATTGTCAATGTTGTTGTTGAATATCTTGGAAAAATCAACGTGAAGTGTATCCCTCACCCTCGTTATAGACCGGATTTAACCCCATGGCACTTTTATCTATTTCCTGACATGAAGAAACGTCTTCTTGGGAGGCATTATCCAACATCAGAAGCAGTGGTGAAGGCTGCAGGGGAGATTTTGAAGGTCAAAAATGATATCCAGCACGTCTTTATTGACTGGCAGAATTGCTTGGACATCGCATTCATGGGAGACTCTTTTGAGAATGACTATCAAAATAATGAGGATGCGTAAAAGTACTTGTCAAAAAAATTGTGATCAATATTTATTAAAAATAAAATTAAAACTAGTAAATCAACAGTTTCACCTTTATTTACTTTACTTTAAGTCAAATGAATATTTGATTCGTCAGTTGGTAACCTGTGAAAAATTGGCGCTTACGATGACATCCGTCTGTGAGACAAACATTATCAAATTTTGTATTTTATGTGCATCTTATTGAGTACAGAAGATAAATAACTATATGGAAATATTAATTCTAATATTTTTATTCAGTTTAAAGATATGTTGATATAAAATATGAAAAAAATTACAAAAATAAATATTGGTCTTTCACATGAAATTGTTTCTGAAGTTGACTATACTTACGTAAAAGTCACAAAATGGTATATTACTGTTTCAAATAAAATTTCCTCTAAGGTTGGCATTTGTTTTGAGAGATATCTTAATCCCCATGCAAGTAAGGTAAACCATTACATACTTCTAAACACGTTTTACATAGTTTTATTGAACACTGTAAGCATTTGGATTTATCATACTTCACGCATTTGTATGCCGTCATTCCATTCAGCGTATTCGGACAGTAACGACGTTTTCTCTGTTTTCTAGCTTGTCGTTTCTTACTTCTAGTAGACTCATTTCTATGTGCTTCACCCACAATGTCCGAAATGATTTCCTGAAATCATCCGATAAACTTGGAATGTGTAACCTTCTCTGCACATGCCCTCTGATTAGATATATTCCTATCCTCTTCATAAACTCAAATCGTTACATCTTACCTTTGTGGAGATATGTAACATAGGCGCCCGCTTCGTTAGCGTGGTCGTAGCATGTCTGCCTCATGTTCAAGAGGTCCCGAGTTCGAATCTCGGTAGGGTGTGTTACTTGGATAAGGTGTTTTCCTGGATTTTCCCTTATCCTGAAAGACGAATGTCGGGTAACTCTAAGCTCTATGGACCCTGGGCTTATTTGTGTATAATTTCACCCATTCCATTCATCGTCCGTTATGACTTAACGTTTGAGGACGTATTTTAAAAAAAAAAAGACAATCATCAAGAAACAATTCAAACTACAACGAAGTAACCCTGTTACATCTGGCTTCCCGACTTGTTTCTTCGAAGCAGTAATTGTGAATCGTATCGGCAATGAATAGAGAATCTGGTTACAGGCTGAGGATGCATAACACTTTTACATGAAATCGCGATCCCGGACAATTTATGACAAAAGTATAATCATTTCTTATAAGATAAGTGAGGTTTTAAGTTACAAATTGTGACATTTGTGTATAATGTCCATCTACCAGATGGAGACAGGAACCCTACATTTACAGTAATATCCGATCTGAAAATTTCGCTCGGAGGACAGAGATTTTCGTCAAATAGCACTAGGGAACACGTTTTTTGTACCCAAAACAAAATAGGCTAATTCTTATGCAAAATGACTCGCTGATTCCAAAAATGCCTCTGAAAATTCTGTATCACGTAACGTTTTTGAGATATTCTTATTCTTTTATATAAAATTACAGAAATGAGGTATGATACCTTTTCATATTGACTTAATTTAAAATAATAGCCATTGACTCTTCCAAATACAGCTTAAAGGCAGTGTTGCTTCATAATGGCAATTTACTACCTTCAATTCCTTTTATTTCATGCCATAGGAATAAAGGAGACATACGATTCCATGTCCATAATTTTAGATGCTATTAGTTATCAAAACCATGGCTGGGAAATTTGTAGTGACCTCAAGGTAGTTGCATCGCTAACGGGACTGCAGGGAGGTTTCACAAAATATTGCTGTTTTTTGTGCTTATGGGACATTAGGGCAACTGACAAGCATTTTATAGTGAAAGAATGGGGGAAAAGGGAAGAATATACCCCTGGAGCAAGCAGTGTTAAGTATGTGCCTCCAGTAGACCCAAACAAAGTAATTCTCCCCCCACTTCACATAAAGCTTGCGTTAATGAAGAATTTTGTTAAAGGTTTGGACAAAAGTGGAAGTGCATTTGAGTATTTAAGAAGTATCTGTCCCAAAATAAGTGAATCTAAATTGAAGGAACGTATATCTGTCGGTCCTCAAATAAGACTACTTCTTAAAGACAGTGTTTTTGAATCAAAGCTTAAACGTGTTGAACTGGCAGCATGGAAATCATTTATATCGGTGGTGGAAGGCTTCCTGGGCAATAACAAAGAAGAAAATTATGAAACTTTAGTCTCAGAGCTATTAAGGAGCTACAAAGAAATGGGTTGCGTATGTCACTTAAAATCCACTTTTTGCACTCTCACCTTGATAGTTTCCCTACAAACCTAGGAGCTGTAAGTGATGAGCAAGGTGATCGTTTTCACCAGGACATTTCTCAGATGGAAAGACGTTACCAGGGTATCGCTGGGATTCAGCCATGTTCGGAGACTATTTTTGGTTCCTCAAACGGGAGAGTCAATACAAAAAAAAAAAAAAAAAATCAACAGTGAGACACTTCTGAGATAATTCTGGTATTGGTTTTCATCATTATCTTTTGTTTATTTATTTTAATAATAATTAATAATAATTATTATCATTATTTTCAATGCTATTTGGCAATAAAATACCTGTTATTTTCAATTAATCAAATATGAGTTATCACATCACAATTCTGTACGTTTTCATAAAAAATTATAAATACCTAAAAACCTTTACGTGATACAGCATTTTGAGGGGCATTTTTGGAATCAGCAGATCAGTTTACATAAGAATTTGCCTATTTTTTTCGGGTATATAAAAATATTTTTTGTTTTTTTTTTTTGTTCCCCAATGTAAGAGGCAATCGCCTTCGTGAATAATTATTTTGTATAGAAAAACGCCGAGTACTATTTGGAAGGGTTGCAGGGATGGAAGCATCGCTGAGAGAAATGTGTCGAATTACAATTATGTGAAAAATTAAAAATCTGAAGAAAAAAAAATGTCTTGCAACTATATTAGGTCGGAATCTTTCTAGACCACCCATGCACATACCTATCTGTCCCATTTATCCTCTTTTATCTACAATGAAAATTATGACCAAATAATGTAGCAAATTTTCCAAAACCTTGTATTATTGCGTGTTTCTTTTGTTTTCCAGGTCGACCGCTTCCTACAGTGCGCTGGTGGAGAGGGGAGATGCTGGTGGATGCTACAGACGAGGTTTACGCTCACCCTGGCACTGTAAAGCATAACCAACTCGTTGTACCGCAGTTACAGAGAAGTGATTTACACGCAGTGTATACCTGTCAGGCATCGAATAACAACATCAGCCAGCCGGTCGATGCCTCAGTCACCATAGAAATGTACTGTAAGTACACACCATGTATTTATGTTTAGTTTTGACGAACAAATGAGGCAAATATATCGATACTCGTCAGTACTGCAAAGGCGATAGATTGCATTAAATTTCCATTACTAATTTTATGTGTATGAATGCATGAAACAAGTTGTGTTTTAAATTATTCTTGCCTGATACTCTCCTGTTTGTAGCTGTGTTTCTATCTGGACACTACAGGGTCAAGTATCACTACTTATCTATCATAACAACTTTCGATAGTGGAAAACAAGAATTTAAACATATCGAAACTTTTTCTGAAAGCAGTAACAATTCGATGCCAAAAGTATGGAGATGATGGTGTATATTAGGGTGCTCAACTACGAGGGTCATCAACGCCCATTGAAAATTAAATCATGGCAATATCCAGAGATAAATGAAACTATAAATGGAAATAAAATGGCTTATCAAATAAACATGCACAATTAGGAAAGAAGGGATGAAAAACTATAACAACTAGTAAAATGCATAGGCATATACAAACGTGTGCGAATTATTAGACTCAATGGTGAAATTTTAACTCATACCGTTTATTTCCTATTTATTTAACAGAAATAATATTACAAAATATTTCTTTCAACTATTAGTATTTTTTATGTATTCCTTTAGCCTTTATTACCATTTTGATGTGTTTTGGCATGTTCTCTACAAGGGTGGCATACTTTTCCTTTATTCCTTCATCTCTGTGCCAAAGGCCCAAATGACCTTGTTGTCGACGGGCCCTAAAACACCACACACTCACTCACTCACTCACTCACTCACTCACTCACTCACTCACTCACTCACTCACTCACTCACTCTCTGTGCCAAATGCTTATCAGGCCCTCAAAAAGCTAAACTTTTGTTGTTATTTTAAATTTTTCAGTCTCTGTTTAACAATACCCCACAGATTCCCTATTGGATTTAAATCAGGGCTATTCCCCGATCATGGTAGTACTTTTACATTATTTTCTTTGAGGAACTGGGTTACAGATTTTGCTCTATGGCCGGGAGCACTGTCATGCATGAACATAAAATCACCATTTGGAAACCATTCTTTACTTTGCGGAAATAGTCTTGTTTCTAATACACTTTTATACTGTTTCTGATCCATAGATCCCACAACTATGTATAATCTTCCAGGCCCATGGACAAACATACAGCTGCAGAGCAGTTTTGATGTTGGGTGCTTTACTCCTTGATAGACACACTGGGGGGAAAATGCTTCTTTATCTGTCCTTCTCACATATTGGCTGCTCTCTTCTCATACTTAAAACATGGATTCATCTGAGAAAATTGCCTCAAACAATAAAAACCTCTATTAAAATTAAACAGTTGTAAAATTGCTCAAAGATAGTATAACAAAACCAGCAATTAGAGAAACAAAGTTTGGATTGTTTATTTCATTTCCATAAAAATACATGTACATATTTTAATTTCATGCTATATACAAGTTTCGTACTATTTACCTTTCTCCAAAATTCCACTGGATGTTTCTGCATCTCTTTTGGCCCATTCTAAACATTTTCTTGCCATTGCGGGTGACAGTTTAGCCTTTTTACGAGGCCTGCGTGCTGGTAAACCTGCTTCACATAATCTTCTCTGAACTATTGAGGCTGATATTTCTGAACCGTACTGCTTTAGTTGATTAGTATGGTAAATGCTGGTTGCTCTTCTATTTTGTTTTGCCACCTGCACAAGTTTTCTTTGCATCCTTGGTGATAGCTTCCTTTTACTCCCGCTTTTTCCATCCCTTTGTGAGGTCAACGTCTCACCGAATGTTAAAGCTTGATTAATGCGACTAACAAATTTTTGTGAAATACACAATTTCTTAGCTATTTCACGTTTAGCATACAGAGTTTCCTTCAAAAGACTCTCAGTTACAGCTACTTTCCTTGAGGTTAAGTCAGTATTTTTACCCATAACCTCACTTTTGAATCAATGTGAATTCTAAGGATAAGATACACGATGTTACCTGGCTTGAGATCAATTAATAATAAATACTGAGGATATGTTAGCCATAAAACACAATAAAGGTAAATATTAACAATCTTCAGTTACTACATTCACCAAATGAAAGCAATATCACCAAACAGTTGGATAAACAGACATGAGGAAAATGGCTGCTCTTAATTCAGAGCTACCACCATAGTACTATAAGTAAAAGAAAAATCCCCCAGCTATTATTAAGAGAGAAATTTCATTGAATATGCTTCATAGTATAGCAAGGAAAATAATCATTACAAATTGAAATATGTTACGGCAGTAAATAACTATTATTTTGAATGTTAAACTGAAGCAAAGTAAAAAAAATTAATGTGTCTAATAATTTGCACACGTCTGTAAAACGAATCTAAAATTTCAAAAAACATATTTAAATTCAGCGCCATTCAAAAAACTGTCACGGTAAATGTCCCATATTGCAGCTATAAATAACATAAAAAGAAATCATAAATATAATTTCAGACAAAATAAACTTGCATAATACACAAGTGCAGTAAAAAAGATATGATAATAATGAAAACGCTGAAGAGTATATAGAAGTTAATTCCCTTAATGAAAAGCTATAATTTAACTGAGAAAAGAAAATTAAAAACCCCAAAAGGCGTAAAAACTGTATTTGTTGTCTTTCCTAGCTATGTTCCCTAAAAGGCCAAATTCTGGCAAAATGCATAATAAAGTCAACTATAAATGACAAATCAAATAAACATGCGCAGTTAGAAAACAAAAGGGGCAATGAAAAATTAACTAAAAATTAGTATAGTATATAGTGTTAGCTATCAAACACCAAACTATTATGACTGTACGTGGTCTGTATGTACCTTTAAAAAATTAAATGCCCTAGTGTTGCATAGTAACATAGTAGCAACACTTAGTCTTCCTTCAGCTGTCTTGGAATCTATAAAGCCCACCTACCAATTCTTAGCACACCCAGACTTGCTAAAAGAATGTCTCTATGGAGAGACACAAAACCCAAATGAAAACCTCAACAGTTTGATATGGAAAATGTGTCCAAAACATGATTTGTGTCTTCCATAGTGGTGAAAATTGCTACATTTGATGCTGCAATAGTGTTTAATGATGGGAATTTTGGCAGAAAGAAAGTTATGCATCAGTTAGGGTATCGACCTGGTGTGTTTATGGAAACAATTTTGCAGTGTATCAACAACATTCTCATCGCTGCTGCAGAAAGAGCTACGAAATTAATGCAGAAAGAAGCAAGGCAGAAGAGGAATTTAAAAAGAAAGGCTGAACAAGACCAGAATGAGGATACAGACTATGGATTTCGGAAGTTCTGACTTAAAATTAAAAGGCAAACTGAATAATACTTATTGTATTTTTAATTGCCTTTCCCCGTAACTTACATTTTCTACAACTTCAACCCATTTCTCTCTCAAACTACTTCATCTACAGTGATGCAATTTAGCACACAGCTTTCTTATGCCACAATGAACATTTTGTAGGTTCTAGAATTTAAGATTAAGCTCCAAATGGAATGTGGATGCATATGACTAACTTTTCTTTTAAATTCCATACAGCTTCAATAAGAAATATAAATCTAACAAATTAATTTTTAATGTGTTTTAAAATAACATACAAAATTTCAGAAAGATAGCTTATGTGAATTTTGAAAAAATGGGCTTAAGTTTGTAAATATCTCTGCATAGAAAAAAAAATATGTAGCATTAGTATTAACCAATGGAAAATTATTTAAACAATTGTGCATATTAACTGTATTATCTTAAATGAGTATACTAAGTTTCACTTCTCTAACTTGAAAACTTTGGATGTTAAGTCTCTTTATGTAAGACCCTGCATATTTGCACACGTCCCTCCTTAATTCCGCAGACCTTTCCAATGCTCTGTATACATATGACGTACGAGAATACTTTCCAAAATTAATTTTACTTTAATCTGCATCATTTGTTTAAACCACCTGTTATTTATTACCTATGGATGGGACTAACTTAGCTTTCGGCACTATTTATACATTAAAAACGCAAACTAATGCTGCGTTGGTGTGGTGCATACGAAAGATAAACCTACACGGTCCAATTTCAAAGCTATTGATGAAATTTGGCAAGGTCATACGACCGTGAAATTAAGAGAGAATCCAATAAATGACACCGTGCTGTACGGATTTCCGTGTTGAAACGGTTCACCACGAACTGATAGCACTCTGACCTGTCAACCTTCACTTGTTTTTGATTCTAACATAACACCTGCTTACCTGCACTTTCATCTAAAAGTTCATATAATATTGCACATTTCTTTGTTAACTTCTATTATTTTACAGAGTTTATCTTTAGAAAAATGTATTTGCAAACACAGAACAGATATTTACGTAAGCTAAGAATTTCCCAAAGATTTGCAAATATTATACCTTCCTCCAACTATCCCTAATATAGAAAAGCTTCCGAAATTAAAGTTTTAAAGAACAAAAACAACTTGAAATTCTTGATTTAACTACCATACTTTTAGAAAGCTTTGAGGAACATATATACATATATAATTGCATCAACGATCATGAGGTCTCCTGAAAAGAACTTTAAATGTTTTAGAGAGGTACTTCTTGCGGGTGAGAGGGGCTGGAGAGACCACAGAAGACCAGTGTCCAAGAGTCGGTGCGAACACTAGAGTCAGAGGTTACTAGCAGTACAAGTATGTGCTTATTGGAGAGACACAAAGAAATATTAAAGAGACGTGCTGAAGTTGCGTATTTGTACACATAGTCGACGTGTAGCTCCGTGTAAGAGAAAAACCTGTATATACCTCAGTGACATTACTAGCACTACAATGTGGTACTTACTAAAGAGACGTGTTGATTATGTATTTGTATACATAGTCGACAAGTAGCTCTATGTAAGAGATAAACCTGTATATACATCAGAGATATTACTAGCAGTACAAGTTGGTACGTATTAAAGAGGCATAAAGAAACATTAAAGAGACGTGTTGAAGTTGTGTATTTGTATACATAGTCGACGTGTAGCTGCGTGTAAGAGATAAACCTGTATATACGTCAGAGCTATTACTAGTAGTACAAGTTGATACGTACTAAACAGACATAAAGAAACATTAAAGAGACGTGTTGAAGTTGTGTATTTGTATACATAGTCGACGTGCAGCTTCGTGTAAGAGATAAACCTGTATATACGTCAGAGATATTACTAGCACTACAAGTTGATACGTACTAAAGAGACATAAATAAACATTAAAGAGACGTGTTGAAGTTGTGTATTTGTATACATAGTCGACGTGTAGCTTCGTGTAAGAGATAAACCTGTATATACGTCAGAGATATTACTAGCAGTACAAGTTGATACGTACTAAAGAGACATAAAGAAACATTAAAGAGACGTGTTGAAGTTGTGTATTTTTATACATAGTCGACGTGTAGCTCCGTGTAAGAGATAAACCTGTATATACGTCAGTGACATTACCAGCAGTACAAGTTGGTACGGACTAAAGAGACATAAAGAAACATTAAAGAGACATGATGAAGTTGTCAATTTCTTTGCATGGTAAGTAGGGATGTCTCAAGGTTTGGTTAAATTGCTTTATTTATTGAGAATAGGTAGCTCACGTTATTTGGAAAAAAAAATCCTGTGCCATCTTCAAAATTCAATCAAAAACATGTTATATTCCTGTGGTGGGCATCGAGGTATTTTGTAGAGATGTCATAGTTGCAGCAATACACTCAGGGTTCTCCTTATAAGTTCCTCATCTTTAAAAGTTGTGATAAACGCTTAAAATGGATGTTTTTGAAGTACAAACTGCTTCTGAAGTACTTCAGTAGCACTTATCCGTGGAATGTCTTCCAAACCTCTAAGGGAATTCTCAATATTCGGAACCACTGTAAATTATCGATGTTTTCATCTCCGTTACTGAAACTTTGATCCATCATTGTGCTACTCGGCAGCCAACCACACATTCACATGCTTTACGAGCCGCGGCAGTGATTTTATGTTGTTTCCAATACGTCAACGAAAGGGAGAAATAATCTCGTTGAATTTTTAGAAATAAAATCATGATACAGATGTCCATAAATGAGTAACAATTCTTACCAGACAATCTAACATATAATATCAGCAATGCGTATTCAAATGTTCGTGAGGATGGACACAAACAGGTGCTGTAAATGCGAGGGAAACAAAACGAGGAAAAAAGTAGTAATGTTAATTAGAAGAGTTCAAACAGCGAAACAATACGGGCACAGTGTTCTGTCCGCCTTTGTGCCACGGCATTGTCTGCAGAGCGGATTTGCGTCATAGATACCCAATTACTGAAAATAGACCAGAAAACACACGTGCGTCAAAAACACGCTTATGTTTTGTTACAAGGCTTGTTGAGGTTTGCGAACAGAATCACGTCCAGGAATGAGCTTGTTCTGGTTTTTGCACTTCGTCTGGCAAACTTCCTACGTGTACATTGCATAATTTATAATATCTCTTATTTCACTAAGTACCGAGAAACCCAAAAGCATCCGAACAAACGACGGCCAGCCTCTCATTTAATAACATGGGTAAATAAAGCCTATAAAATTAGTTTTAAAAATATTTCATGGTTTGATCCGCGTCTTTATACTGCAGCGGTTTTATTCTCACCTGATGTCGTCCCTCATTGCGACTGGTGTTGAGGGTGGTTTTCATCCCACCGGGGCGATGATGATGATGAAGCCACAATTTGGAAGCTCTCCTTGGTCCTATCTGGCACTCTGATGCATCTATGAATCTAAAATACCTCCGGATGCTTCACTGTGAGTAATGAGAACATTGCAGACATCGCCTCCATAATTGGCATTTCGGTGGGATCTGTCCACACAATCCTGTATGAAGATCTGAAGATGATCAATCGGCGATCCACCATTTTGTAATTTATACTGATGGCTCCAAGAACTCAAATGGTGTTGGTTGTGCTTACGTGTGTGGAACCGAACCGTATACATTCGGATTCCACACTAGCACTTCCATTTTTACTGCAGAGCTTTATGCAATATACCGGGCCATTTCACACGTACGTCGAAGAAAGTTGGGGGACTGCTTAATCCTAAGTGATTCCCTCAGTGCACTTCAAAGCCTACGGCAGCTGTACAACTACCACCCTATGGTGCAGCGTATACAGGATGCCCTCCATATTTTACACGCTTCTGGAGTTAACATGGTGTGCATGGATCCCTGGTCACGTAGGCTTGCGGGGGAATGAAATGGCGGATTTGGCAGCCAAGACGGCTACCATGAAGCCCAGGGTTCAAGTACCATCTGTGACATCGGAAGATTTTAGGGCCGTATTGCGGAGAGCTGTGTAAACCTGCTGGCAGGAAGAGTGGTCTGCTCTCCGCAATAATAAACTTAGATCTGTCAAAGAACTTTCGATTCCCTGGGTTACCTCCTGTCGGTCATCTCGTCGCGAGGAGGAGAGTTTGGCTCGGTTACGTATTGGGCACTGCTTTTTTACTCATAGTTTTCTTTTTAAAAAGGAGCATACTCCACTATGTCCGTTTTGGAATGAAGCGTTGTCTGTACGACACGTGCTGCTAGAGTGTCTTCACCTAGCAGACCTTTGGACGTCTCTGCAGCTGCCGGTCTGCTTTGCAGAAATATTAGCGGACGATAACGCAGTAGTGGAGATGGTATTTGGATTCTTTTCTATATTACACTTTAGGATTTAGTGAAGGAAATTTTTAGTAGGGTTTGATTGATATTTCGTTTTCTTTTTTTTTTAAATATATATCTGTGTGTGTGTGCAATTTTAATAGTTTTATTTATACTTATATAGTTTTTGGAAATTTTTATATCTGGCTTTTGCCATGTCTTGTTTTTGTAAGGGCGCTGATGACCACCGGCTGGTCAGACCGGCTGGTGCGAGGCCATGACTGTCTTTGTTTGTTGTCACACGATGTTCTACGTTCATTGAATTGTCGCACCCAGGAATACACATTAAACACATTCATTGTACCATCACCACATGCCTCATTCAACAGGAGATAAATTTAAACAATTGTTACATCACGAAAATGGAGAAAGGGAATTATTACACGCTGTTCTTGCAACGAAAACGTCGCCATTTTAAGTATCAGTCCTAACTGTCGTCGCTGCCACTATAGTTCTATGCACTGCACAGTGCTGCCATCTCTGTCACGCATTCACAAAGAGTCCACGTGCATAAAAAAATAGATATTCCTATCTGGTCCCAGTCTGAACAAAATTGGAGGTTTTATAATTTGAGCGCATCTGGTAATTGATTGTTCTTCAACACTAACCGTGTATAGGGCAAGGTTTTGATAGGTAGAGTAAAACCTTATTGAGATTTGAACCACAGATCTCCCGGTCTCCGTCCGGTTGCACTTCGCCATCTATGCTGTCATAGCAACTTGCCAGCCTGACAATAAATTTTGCAACTAATTGGTACTTTTCGCGGTGAAAGAACAATTAATTTGTATTTATGTATAGATATACTTTTATATCTTGACAGATGGAGAGTGATGCGCAGTGGTATCTGGACGAGTCCACTTCAGAACGATTGTTACTGGAGGAGAGGGCAGGTCAGTTGCAAGCAAGTAAACAAGTGCAGAGCTACTGAGTAATACTACAGCTTGTTTCAAAACGTGCGTGTTTCCTGGTTCCAAGAGAGCATTTAGAAATGGCGCCTCCTAACAGCAAATTAGGAAATAAAGTGCTACATAAAACACGAGAAGTAATCAAAAATATCTATTGATTTATGAAAAAGGAACAATGGTATGTGTCTGCTATGAAAATCTAGGAAAGGGTATCTGACGTAACAGTTGTGTCTGAAAGCAGTTTAAGACAGATATTAAGGAAAGAAGCGCCATTGGTGCTAGTGCAACGACGTCCTCCTCTATCCCTGGTAAACAAAGATTAAGAACATGCACAAAATCTAATTTGGATGGCTTTATTTCAGAAGTAATTAGGATAAATGGAAATTAATGGTTCTTTCACACTAACCGTGTGTAGGACGCACAATGAAAGGGTAGAGTCGGAATGAAAAATTCAATGCCATAGCCGGGATTTGAACTACGGATCTTCTGGTCTCCGTCCAGCCGCTCTAACCATTTGAGCTACTATGGCCAACGTACCAACATGGCATTACATTCTCCAACTGATTCGTGTTTTCCCGGTAAACCACTAGGAGTTCTCATAAACACATGAGACAACTACCTTAATGACGACTTACTATGCTGTAAGTACTTTAAGGCCCGGGCTTTATAGTTCGGAACACTATTAGGTACAACTGACTCGTGTTTTTCCCGGTAAACCACTAGGAGTTCTCATAAACACATGAGACAACTACCTTAATGGCGACTTACTATGCTGTAAGTACTTTAAGGCCCGGGCTTTATAGTTCGGACCATTATTAGGTCAATTAATAGAAATTAATTGTTCTTTCACACTAGCCGTGTGTAGGACACACTATGAAAGGGTAAAGCCAGACTGAAAAATTCAATGCCATAGCCGGGATTTGAACCACGGATCATTTTTTTTTTTTTTTTTTTTTTTGTAGTTTACGTCCTCCAACGTTAGGTCATATCGGACGATGAATGGGGAATGGGTGAAATGATGATAAAATGAGCCCGGGGTCCATGGAGCTTAGAGTTACCCGACATTCGTCTTTCAGGATAAGGGAAAACCCCGAAAAAGCCTTATCCAGGTAACCCACCCTGACCGATATTCGAACTCGGGACCTCTTGAACGTGAGGCAGACACGCTACCACCACGCTACCGAGGCGGGCTCGGATCATCTGGTCTCCATCCAGCCGCTCTAAACCATTGAGCCATTATGGTCAACATGCCAATATGTCATTAAATTACCCAAATGACTCGTGTTTTTCCTAGTAAACCACTAGGAGTTCTCATAAACACGAGACAACTAGCTTAATGACGACTTACTATGTTGTAAGTACTTTAAGGTCCGGGCTTTATAGCTCGGATCACTATTACGTACAATTAATGGAAATTAATTGTTCGTTCACACTGACCATGTGCATGATGCACTATGGAAGGGTAGAGCCAGACTGAAAAATTCAATGTCATAGCCGGGATTTGAACCACGGATCTTCTGGTCTCCGTCCAGCCGCTCTAAACCATTTAGCAACTATGGCCATCGTGCCAACATGTCATTCAATTCCCCAACTGACTCGTGTTTTTTCCTGTTAAACAACTAGGAGTTCTCAAAACACGAGACAACCACCTCAATGACGTCTTACAATGCTGTAAGTATTTTAAGGCCCGGGCTTTATAGTTCGGATCACTATTATTTGCAATTAAAGGAAATTATTTGTTCTTTCACACTGGCTGTGTGTAGGACACACTATGAAAGGGTAAAGCCAGAATGAAAAATTCAATGTCATAGCCGGGATTTGAACCACGGATCGTTTGGTCTGCGTCCAGCCGTTCTAAACCATTGAGCTACTATGGTTAAGTTGCCAAATGATATTAAATTTTCCAACTGACTCGTATTTTTTCGGTAAACCACTTAGGAGTTGTCATAAACACATGAAACAACTACGTTTATGACGACTTACTATGCTGTAAGTACTTTAAGGCCCGGGCTTTATAGTTCGGACCACTATTAGGTCAATTAATGGAAATTACTTGTTCTTTCACACTAGCCTTGTGTAGGATTCACTATGAAGGGGTAGAGCCATAGCCATAGCCGGGATTTGAAACACGGATCTTCTGGTCTCCGTCCAACCGCTCTAAGCCATTGAGCGATTATGGCCAACGTGCCTACATGACATTAAATTCTCCAACTGACTCATGTTTTTCTCAGTAAACCCCTTAGGAGTTCTCATAAATACATGAGAGAACTACCTTAATGACGACTTACTATGCTATAAGTACGTTAAGGCCCGGGCTTTACAGTTCTGACCACTACTATATCAATTAATGGAAATTAGTTGTTCTTTCACATTAGACGTGTGAAGGGCGCACTATTAAGGGGTAGAGCCAGAATGAAAAACTCAATGCCATAGCCGGGATTTGAACCACGGATAGTTTGGTCTCCGTCCAGTCGCTCTAAACCATTGAGCTACTATGGCCAACGTGCCACCGTGACATTAGATGGAAGAAAAAGGGAGACCAGAAAATCCGTGTTTCAAATCCCGGCTATGGCATTGAATTTTTCAACCTGGCTACACCATTTCAAGCAAGTTTATGTTAAACATTTGGGAGACACTCTAGAGTACCTGATAAAGCAAAAATTCCAATATACAATGTCAGTAAGTATCGTATTTTAATATATTTATTAAAGCAACTCTTGTAATCTTGGAATACCTCGACAGGGGAGATAAACAAAGGGTTGTTATGAATCATTACTGACAAGGGAGAGGTAAACCTTCGGAGAGGGTTACAAAAGCTAAACCGGAAGGGAGATAGGCACCGGGAATGATATATGAAGGTGCTGAACCGCGGTCGGGCAGATACACATTTCATATAGTACTGTTGATGTGAGGTAAAACAGATCGCTAAAAGTATTCCATTGTCGATTCGTGATACTGTGGGTAGACAGTATAACGTCACAAGGGCTACCAGCCTTGTGCTATTATCACGTACTTTCAGTGAGTAAACCAGGCATTTTGGGAAACCTCTTAACTTTCCCAGTAATAGGGTTCAAGATGCTTAATAAAATGCTATACAAATAAGATATTTCCATTTCAAATGAATTTATATCTTGAATTCTCTGAGTATATCCTCAAATAACCTGTTCATTCAGAATAACCTTTGTATAACTGGAAAACTGGAAGAGATAAACAAATACTACATCAATTTCTATACTCTTCTATAGAACGACCCATATAAACCTGAACTATTTTAATAGGCCATAACTTCCCGCGTAGAATGTAGAAATTTGCTTTAATGATCTAAGTGGCTCTGGAAGAATTGACAACCGTGGCAATACTTGACAATTTTTTGACACGACTCTTGACACCGAAGTCTATATGGGTATCTTCAAGACATTTGTAGAGCAGCTGGATGATATCCAATTGAGAGGTAGTTATTTCCAGCAAGATGGAGCAACGTGCCATACATCTAATGACACCATGGAACTTGTAACCAATTTCCTTCATAATCGAATAATTTTAAAAGGCCTGTGGCCCCGAGACAAATTAACCTAGCCTCACCTCCCATTCTTATGGGGGTGCCTAAAAATAGAGTGTACAGTCATAGTCCACGGACAGTTGATGTTCTCAAGGAATCCATTCGAAACGAAATAAGTAACAATGGCGAGGATACTCTCCGAAAAACTTCAGAGAATATGGTGAGAGGAGTGCAAACATGTATTCATGCTGGTGGAGGACACTTCCAACGTTTTCTCTGAGGTACAAATAGTGTAATTTAATATCCCAATTGTATATTATTATCTCCCAAAGTTGCACGTTTGTCCTATTATTGAGCCCAAAGTTATCGCCTCTTGAAGTGCTTCAGTTTTAGCTGGAGTACACATCTGTACTTCAAAAAAGACACATTACTCCATCTAGCTTACGTTAAACAAAATAAAACATGTCACTTTTTTCTTTCTATTTAATACCCTACCTGGTATGTCGTAATGAATGCTGTTGAAATGAGTCCATGGAACATAGAGCTTAGAGATACCTGACATTCATCTTTCAGGATAAGGGAAAACCTTCAACATTAAGTCACATCGGACGAGGAAGGCAATGATGTTCAAATGAGTACAGGATACATCGGACTTAAAGTTACCAGACATTAACTTTTCAGGATAAGAGAAAACCTTCAACATTAAGTCATATCTGACGATGAATGTAATGATGTTCAAATGAGTACAGGGTACAGAGAGGATAGAGTTACCATTCATCTTTCAGTATAAGGGAAAAGCTTCAATATTAAGTCACATCGGAAGAGGAAGGCAATGAAGTTCAAATGAGCACAGGGTACATCGGACTTAAAGTTACACGACATTCATCTTTCAGGATAAGGGAAAACCTTCAATGTTAAGTCACATCGGACGAGGAAGGGAATGAAGTTCAAATGAGTACAGGGTACATCGGACTTAAAGTAAGATGACATTCATCTTTCAGGATAAGGGAAAACCTCCAACGTTAAGTCATATCAGACGATGAATGAAATGATGTTCAAATGAGTGCAGGTACATAGAGCTCAGATTTACCAGACATTCATCTTTCAGGATAAGAGAAAACCTCCAACGTTAAGTCATATCGGACGATGAATGAAATTATGTTCAAATTATTACAGAGAACATAGAGCTTAGAGTTACCAGACATTCATCTTTCAGGGTAAGGGAAACCCTCCAAAGTTAAATCACATTAGACGATGAATGAAATCATGTTCAAGTGGGTACAGGGTATATAGAGCTTAGAGTTAGCTGACATTCATCTTTCATTATAAGGAAAAACCTTCAACGTTAAGTCATATCGGACGATCAATGAAGTGATGTTCAAATAACTACAGGCTACATAAAGTTTAGAGTTACCATACATTCATCATTCAGGATAAGAGAAAGCCTCCGACGTTAAGTCATATCGGGCAACGAGTGAAATGCTGGTTAAATAGGTACGGGGTACATAGAGATTAGAGTTATCAGGTATTCCTCTTTCAAAATATAGGAAAACCTCCAACGCTAAGTCATATCGGAGGATGAGGCAATGATGTTCAAATGAGTCCAGGGTACACAGAGCTCAGAGTTTTAAATGCTTCAAAACTGATTTATCTAGGTGACATCTTTTTATTGCATTCTCTTTGTAAGTCTAAAGGGTAGAAAGAGCTTAACGACTTTCTATTTCAGAAACATTTAAACAATAACGGGGAGGATCTTGGATGTGGTTCACAACACTAAACTTATTTGACAAAATTACTTTTTGTTAGCAAGACATAACCTTTTATGTAATAATAAATAGCTTTTTTTATCTCTTACAGTTTACCACTTATACAACATTCATTGGGAATGAAAGGCACTTCTGAAGACATTTCCAAGAAATTCAAAGCGTACTTCTAATTTGTTATGAAAATATGGCAAATATTTGTTATTTTAATTACTATAATTTAAGTAATATAATGGTAACTTAAATTCCAGGTGATACTTTGAGAATTTTCCTGTATCATTTTGGAGGCCGTTGAACAAGTTTCGTATTTAGTCGTAGTTTTTTATTTCGGTAGCTTTAAAACATGTATGAAAATGTTTGATGGCATGCGGTGTTTGCTGTAGGGAAGACGTGTGTCACATCATAGAGAAGGTGGCAATTTATAAAAGTGTGGAGAGGACAGAGGTAAACAAACGCCTTGGTAAGAAGTTATTACGTCAGCGAGATGTTTAAGTTTGGGATAATCTCCGCTTGTTTACCTTGTCGGGATCAAAACAAATCTGCTTTAATTAGCTTAAGACAAAGACCGCAACATGCTAATTACACCGGCAGACAGCGCTAGTGTAGCTCAGTGTTCTTAACACTTGACAGACGACAGCAAGTACTGCTCACGATGACAGTATAGAACAGAACTAAATATAGAGATGTCGTCCTGAAAATACAAATCACCAAATATATATTTTGAAACCGTTATGTTGCGCCTCAGTGTATGCCAACTGCGGAAATGTTAAATATTGGAATTTCATTTCAGTATATGCTTTTGATACGACGGTGGTCTGAAAAGTTTCCGACCTAATAAACATACAAGACATTTTCCAGATTTTTTTCACCATAGTCTCTTTGCAAGTCTACACACTTCTCTCAGCGATGCTCCCATCTCTCTAACCCGCCCAAATAGTACTCGGCGTTTTCAACATAGTCTCCTTGTAACTCTACACACTTCTCTCAGCGATGCTCCCAACTCTGTAACCCGTCCAAATAGTACTCGGCGTTTTCAACATAGTCTCCTTGTAACTCTACCCACTTCTCTCAGCGATGCTCCCATCTCTCTAACCCGCCCAAATAGTACTCGGCGTTTTTCAACATAGTCTCCTTGTTACTCTACACACTTCTCTCAGCGATGCTCCCATCTCTGTAACCCGTCCAAATAGTACTCGGCGTTTTCAACATAGTCTCCTTGTAACTCTATACACTTCTCCCAGCGATGCTCCCAACTCTGTAACTCGTCCAAATAGTACTCGGCGTTTTTCAACATAGTCTCCTTGTAACTCTACACACTTCTCCCAGCGATGCTCCCATCTCTGTAACTCGTCCAAATAGTACTCGGCGTTTTTCAACATAGTCTCCTTGTAACTCTACACACTTCTCCCAGCGATGCTCTCATCTCTGTAACCCGTCCAAATAGTACTCGGCGTTTTTCAACATAGTCTCCTTGTAAATCTACACACTTCTCCCAGCGATGCTCTCATCTCTGTAACCCGTCCAAATAGTACTCGGCGTTTTTCAACATAGTCTCCTTGTAACTCTACACACTTCTCCCAGCGATGCTCCCAACTCTGTAACTCGTCCAAATAGTACTCGGCGTTTTTCAACATAGTCTCCTTGTAACTCTACACCCTTCTCCCAGCGATGCTCCCATCTCTGTAACTCGTCCAAATAGTACTCGGCGTTTTTCAACATAGTCTCCTTGTAACTCTACACACTTCTCCCAGCGATGCTCTCATCTCTGTAACCCGTCCAAATAGTACTCGGCGTTTTTCAACATAGTCTCCTTGTAAATCTACACACTTCTCCCAGCGATGCTCCCATCTCTGTAACTCATCCAAATAGTACTCGGCGTTTTTCAACGTAGTCTCCTTGTAACTCTACACACTTCTCCCAGCGATGTTACCATCTCTGTAACTCATCCAAATAGTACTCGGCGTTTTTCAACATAGTCTCCTTGTAACTCTACACACTTCTCCCAGCGATGCTCCCATCTCTGTAACCCGTCCAAATAGTACTCGGCGTTTTTCAACATAGTCTCCTTGTAACTCTACACACTTCTCTCAGCGATGTTCCCATCTCTGTAACACGTCCAAATAGTACTCGGCGTTTTTCAACATAGTCTCCTTGTAACTCTACACACTTCTCCCAGCGATGTTCCCAGCTCTGTAACCAGTTCAAACAGTACTCGGCGTTTTTCAACATAGTCTCCTACCAAATCTACACACTTCTCCCAGCGATGTTCCCAGCTCTGTAACCAGTTCAAACAGTACTCGGCGTTTTTCAACATAGTCTCCTTGTAACTCTACACACTTCTCCCAGCGATGTTCCCAGCTCTGTAACCAGTTCAAACAGTACTCGGTGTTTTACAACATAGTCTCCTTGTAACTATACACACTTCTCCCAGCGATGCTCCCATCTCTGTAACCCATCCAAATAGTACTCGGCGTTTTTCAACATAGTCTCCTTGTAACTCTACACACTTCTCCCAGCGATGTTCCTATCTCTGTAACACGTCCAAATAGTACTCGACCTTTTTCAACATAGTCTCCTTGAAACTCTATACACTTCTCCCAGCGATGCTCCCATCTCTGTAACACGTCCAAATAGTACTCGGCGTTTTTCAACGTAGTCTCCTTGTAACTCTACACTTCTCCCAGCGATGTTCCTATCTCTGTAACACGTCCAAATAGTACTCGACCTTTTTCAACATAGTCTCCTTGTAACTCTACACACTTCTCCCAGCGATGCTCCCATCTCTGTAACACGTCCAAATAGTACTCGACGTTTTTCAACATAGTCTCCTTGTAACTCTACACACTTCTCCCAGCGATGCTCCCATCTCTGTAACACGTCCAAATAGTACTCGACCTTTTTCAACATAGTCTCCTTGTAACTCTACACACTTCTCCCAGCGACGTTCCTATCTCTGTAACACGTCCAAATAGTACTCGACCTTTTTCAACATAGTCTCCTTGTAACTCTACACACTTCCCCCAGCGATGTTCCCATCTCTGTAACCAATCCAAGTAGTACTCGGCGTTTTTCAACATAGGCTCCTTGTAACTCTACACACTTCTCACAGCGATGTTCCCATCTCTGTAACCCGTCCAGATAGTACTCGGCGTTTTTCAACATAGTCTCCTTGTAACTCTACACACTTCTCCCAGCAATGCTCCCATCTGTGTAACCCGTCCAAATAGTACTCGGGGTTTTTCAACATAGTCTCTTTGTAACTCTACACACTTCCCCAGCGATGTTCCCATCTCTGTAACACGTCCAAATAGTACTCCGCGTTTTTCAACATAGTCTCCTTGTAACTCTACACACTTCTCCCAGCGATGCTCCCATCTCTGTAACACGTCCAAAAAGTACTCGACGTTTTTCAACATAGTCTCCTACTAAATCTATTCACTTCTCCCAGCGATGTTCCCATCTCTGTAACACGTCCAAATAGTACTCGGCGTTTTTCAACATAGTCTCCTTGTAACTCTACACACTTCTCCCAGCGATGTTCCCATCTCTGTAACACGTCCAAATAGTACTCGACGTTTTTCAACATAGTCTCCTACTAAATCTACACACTTCTCCCAGCGATATTCCCACATCTGTAACACGTCCAAATAGTACTCGACGTTTTTCACCATAGTCTCCTACTAAATCTACACACTTCTCCCAGCGATGTTCCCATCTCTGTAACACGTCCAAATAGTACTCGACGTTTTTCAACATAGTCTCCTACTAAATCTACACACTTCTCCCAGCGATGTTCCCATCTCTGTAACACGTCCAAATAGTACTCGACGTTTTTCAACATAGTCTCCTACTAAATCTACACACTTCTCCCAGCGATGTTCCCATCTCTGTAACACGTCCAAATAGTACTCGACGTTTTTCAGCATAGTCTCCTACTAAATCTACACACTTCTCCCAGCGATGTTCCCATCTCTGTAACACGTCCAAATAGTACTCGACGTTTTTCAACATAGTCTCCTACTAAATCTACACACTTCTCCCAGCGATGTTCCCATCTCTGTAACACGTCCAAATAGTACTCGACGTTTTTCAACATAGTCTCCTACTAAACCTACACACTTCTCCCAGCGATGTTCCCATCTCCGTAACACGTCCAAATAGTACTCGACGTTTTTCAACATAGTCGCCTACTAAATCTATACACTTCTCCCAGCGATGTTCCCATCTCTGTAACCCGTCCAAATAGTACTCGACGTTTTTCAACATAGTCTACTACTAAATATACACACTTCTCCCAGCGATGTTCCCATCTCCGTAACACGTCCAAATAGTACTCGACGTTTTTCAACATAGTCTCCTACTAAATCTACACACTTCTCCCAGCGATGTTCCCATCTCCGTAACACGTCCAAATAGTACTCGACGTTTTTCAACATAGTCGCCTACTAAATATACACACTTCTCCCAGCGATGTTCCCATCTCTGTAACCCGTCCAAATAGTACTCGACGTTTTTCAACATAGTCTCCTACTAAATCTACACACTTCTCCCAGCGATGTTCCCATCTCCGTAACACGTCCAAATAGTACTCGACGTTTTTCAGCATAGTCGCCTACTAAATCTACACACTTCTCCCAGCGATGTTCCCAGCTCTGTAACCAGTTCAAACAGTACTCGGCGTTTTTCAACATAGTCTCCTTGTAACTCTACACACTTCTCCCAGCGATGTTCCCAGCTCTGTAACCAGTTCAAACAGTACTCGGCGTTTTACAACATAGTCTCCTTGTAACTATACACACTTCTCCCAGCGATGCTCCCATCTCTGTAACCCATCCAAATAGTACTCGGCGTTTTTCAACATAGTCTCCTTGTAACTCTACACACTTCTCCCAGCGATGTTCCTATCTCTGTAACACGTCCAAATAGTACTCGACCTTTTTCAACATAGTCTCCTTGAAGCTCTATACACTTCTCCCAGCGATGCTCCCATCTCTGTAACACGTCCAAATAGTACTCGGCGTTTTTCAACGTAGTCTCCTTGTAACTCTACACTTCTCCCAGCGATGTTCCTATCTCTGTAACACGTCCAAATAGTACTCGACCTTTTTCAACATAGTCTCCTTGTAACTCTACACACTTCTCCCAGCGATGCTCCCATCTCTGTAACACGTCCAAATAGTACTCGACGTTTTTCAACATAGTCTCCTTATAACTCTACACACTTCTCCCAGCGATGCTCCCATCTCTGTAACACGTCCAAATAGTACTCGACCTTTTTCAACATAGTCTCCTTGTAACTCTACACACTTCTCCCAGCGACGTTCCTATCTCTGTAACACGTCCAAATAGTACTCGACCTCTTTCAACATAGTCTCCTTGTAACTCTACACACTTCCCCCAGCGATGTTCCCATCTCTGTAACCCATCCAAGTAGTACTCGGCGTTTTTCAACTTAGGCTCCTTGTAACTCTACACACTTCTTACAGCGATGTTCCCATCTCTGTAAGCCGTCCAGATAGTACTCGGCGTTTTTCAACATAGTCTCCTTGTAACTCTACACACTTCTCCCAGCAATGCTCCCATCTGTGTAACCCGTCCAAATAGTACTCGGGGTTTTTCAACATAGTCTCTTTGTAACTCTACACACTTCTCCCAGCGATGTTCCCATCTCTGTAACACGTCCAAATAATACTCCGCGTTTTTCAACATAGTCTCCTTGTAACTCTACACACTTCTCCCAGCGATGCTCCCATCTCTGTAACACGTCCAAAAAGTACTCGACGTTTTTCAACATAGTCTCCTACTAAATCTATTCACTTCTCCCAGCGATGTTCCCATCTCTGTAACACGTCCAAATAGTACTCGGCGTTTTTCAACATAGTCTCCTTGTAACTCTACACACTTCTCCCAGCGATGTTCCCATCTCTGTAACACGTCCAAATAGTACTCGACGTTTTTCAACATAGTCTCCTACTAAATCTACACACTTCTCCCAGCGATATTCCCACATCTGTAACACGTCCAAATAGTACTCGACGTTTTTCACCATAGTCTCCTACTAAATCTACACATTTCTCCCAGCGATGTTCCCATCTCTGTAACACGTTCAAATAGTACTCGACGTTTTTCAACATAGTCTCCTACTAAATCTACACACTTCTCCCAGCGATGCTCCCATCTCTGTAACACGTCCAAATAGTACTCGACGTTTTTCAACATAGTCTCCTACTAAATCTACACACTTCTCCCAGCGATGTTCCCATCTATGTAACACGTCCAAATAGTACTCGACGTTTTTCAACATAGTCTCCTACTAAATCTACACACTTCTCCCAGCGATGTTCCCATCTCTGTAACACGTCCAAATAGTACTCGACGTTTTTCAGCATAGTCTCCTACTAAATCTACACACTTCTCCCAGCGATGTTCCCATCTCTGTAACACGTCCAAATAGTACTCGACGTTTTTCAACATAGTCTCCTACTAAATCTACACACTTCTCCCAGCGATGTTCCCATCTCTGTAACACGTCCAAATAGTACTCGACGTTTTTCAACATAGTCTCCTACTAAACCTACACACTTCTCCCAGCGATGTTCCCATCTCCGTAACACGTCCAAATAGTACTCGACGTTTTTCAACATAGTCGCCTACTAAATCTATACACTTCTCCCAGCGATGTTCCCATCTCTGTAACCCGTCCAAATAGTACTCGACGTTTTTCAACATAGTCTACTACTACATCTACACACTTCTCCCAGCGATGTTCCCATCTCCGTAACACGTCCAAATAGTACTCGACGTTTTTCAACATAGTCTCCTACTAAATCTACACACTCCTCCCAGCGATGTTCCCATCTCCGTAACACGTCCAAATAGTACTCGACGTTTTTCAACATAGTCGCCTACTAAATCTACACACTTCTCCCAGCGATGTTCCCATCTCTGTAACCCGTCCAAATAGTACTCGACGTTTTTCAACATAGTCTCCTACTAAATCTACACACTTCTCCCAGCGATGTTCCCATCTCCGTAACACGTCCAAATAGTACTCGACGTTTTTCAACATAGTCGCCTACTAAATCTACACACTTCTCCCAGCGATGTTCCCAGCTCTGTAACCAGTTCAAACAGTACTCGGCGTTTTTCAACATAGTCTCCTTGTTACTCTACACACTTCTCTCAGCGATGCTCCCATCTCTGTAACCCGTCCAAATAGTACTCGGCGTTTTCAACATAGTCTCCTTGTAACTCTATACACTTCTCCCAGCGATGCTCCCAACTCTGTAACTCGTCCAAATAGTACTCGGCGTTTTTCAACATAGTCTCCTTGTAACTCTACACACTTCACCCAGCGATGCTCCCATCTCTGTAACTCGTCCAAATAGTACTCGGCGTTTTTCAACATAGTCTCCTTGTAACTCTACACACTTCTCCCAGCGATGCTCTCATCTCTGTAACCCGTCCAAATAGTACTCGGCGTTTTTCAACATAGTCTCCTTGTAAATCTACACACTTCTCCCAGCGATGCTCTCATCTCTGTAACCCGTCCAAATAGTACTCGGCGTTTTTCAACATAGTCTCCTTGTAACTCTACACACTTCTCCCAGCGATGCTCCCAACTCTGTAACTCGTCCAAATAGTACTCGGCGTTTTTCAACATAGTCTCCTTGTAACTCTACACCCTTCTCCCAGCGATGCTCCCATCTCTGTAACTCGTCCAAATAGTACTCGGCGTTTTTCAACATAGTCTCCTTGTAACTCTACACACTTCTCCCAGCGATGCTCTCATCTCTGTAACCCGTCCAAATAGTACTCGGCGTTTTTCAACATAGTCTCCTTGTAAATCTACACACTTCTCCCAGCGATGCTCCCATCTCTGTAACTCATCCAAATAGTACTCGGCGTTTTTCAACGTAGTCTCCTTGTAACTCTACACACTTCTCCCAGCGATGTTACCATCTCTGTAACTCATCCAAATAGTACTCGGCGTTTTTCAACATAGTCTCCTTGTAACTCTACACACTTCTCCCAGCGATGCTCCCATCTCTGTAACCCGTCCAAATAGTACTCGGCGTTTTTCAACATAGTCTCCTTGTAACTCTACACACTTCTCTCAGCGATGTTCCCATCTCTGTAACACGTCCAAATAGTACTCGGCGTTTTTCAACATAGTCTCCTTGTAACTCTACACACTTCTCCCAGCGATGTTCCCAGCTCTGTAACCAGTTCAAACAGTACTCGGCGTTTTTCAACATAGTCTCCTACCAAATCTACACACTTCTCCCAGCGATGTTCCCAGCTCTGTAACCAGTTCAAACAGTACTCGGCGTTTTTCAACATAGTCTCCTTGTAACTCTACACACTTCTCCCAGCGATGTTCCCAGCTCTGTAACCAGTTCAAACAGTACTCGGTGTTTTACAACATAGTCTCCTTGTAACTATACACACTTCTCCCAGCGATGCTCCCATCTCTGTAACCCATCCAAATAGTACTCGGCGTTTTTCAACATAGTCTCCTTGTAACTCTACACACTTCTCCCAGCGATGTTCCTATCTCTGTAACACGTCCAAATAGTACTCGACCTTTTTCAACATAGTCTCCTTGAAACTCTATACACTTCTCCCAGCGATGCTCCCATCTCTGTAACACGTCCAAATAGTACTCGGCGTTTTTCAACGTAGTCTCCTTGTAACTCTACACTTCTCCCAGCGATGTTCCTATCTCTGTAACACGTCCAAATAGTACTCGACCTTTTTCAACATAGTCTCCTTGTAACTCTACACACTTCTCCCAGCGATGCTCCCATCTCTGTAACACGTCCAAATAGTACTCGACGTTTTTCAACATAGTCTCCTTGTAACTCTACACACTTCTCCCAGCGATGCTCCCATCTCTGTAACACGTCCAAATAGTACTCGACCTTTTTCAACATAGTCTCCTTGTAACTCTACACACTTCTCCCAGCGACGTTCCTATCTCTGTAACACGTCCAAATAGTACTCGACCTTTTTCAACATAGTCTCCTTGTAACTCTACACACTTCCCCCAGCGATGTTCCCATCTCTGTAACCAATCCAAGTAGTACTCGGCGTTTTTCAACATAGGCTCCTTGTAACTCTACACACTTCTCACAGCGATGTTCCCATCTCTGTAACCCGTCCAGATAGTACTCGGCGTTTTTCAACATAGTCTCCTTGTAACTCTACACACTTCTCCCAGCAATGCTCCCATCTGTGTAACCCGTCCAAATAGTACTCGGGGTTTTTCAACATAGTCTCTTTGTAACTCTACACACTTCCCCAGCGATGTTCCCATCTCTGTAACACGTCCAAATAGTACTCCGCGTTTTTCAACATAGTCTCCTTGTAACTCTACACACTTCTCCCAGCGATGCTCCCATCTCTGTAACACGTCCAAAAAGTACTCGACGTTTTTCAACATAGTCTCCTACTAAATCTATTCACTTCTCCCAGCGATGTTCCCATCTCTGTAACACGTCCAAATAGTACTCGGCGTTTTTCAACATAGTCTCCTTGTAACTCTACACACTTCTCCCAGCGATGTTCCCATCTCTGTAACACGTCCAAATAGTACTCGACGTTTTTCAACATAGTCTCCTACTAAATCTACACACTTCTCCCAGCGATATTCCCACATCTGTAACACGTCCAAATAGTACTCGACGTTTCTCACCATAGTCTCCTACTAAATCTACACACTTCTCCCAGCGATGTTCCCATCTCTGTAACACGTCCAAATAGTACTCGACGTTTTTCAACATAGTCTCCTACTAAATCTACACACTTCTCCCAGCGATGTTCCCATCTCTGTAACACGTCCAAATAGTACTCGACGTTTTTCAACATAGTCTCCTACTAAATCTACACACTTCTCCCAGCGATGTTCCCATCTCTGTAACACGTCCAAATAGTACTCGACGTTTTTCAGCATAGTCTCCTACTAAATCTACACACTTCTCCCAGCGATGTTCCCATCTCTGTAACACGTCCAAATAGTACTCGACGTTTTTCAACATAGTCTCCTACTAAATCTACACACTTCTCCCAGCGATGTTCCCATCTCTGTAACACGTCCAAATAGTACTCGACGTTTTTCAACATAGTCTCCTACTAAACCTACACACTTCTCCCAGCGATGTTCCCATCTCCGTAACACGTCCAAATAGTACTCGACGTTTTTCAACATAGTCGCCTACTAAATCTATACACTTCTCCCAGCGATGTTCCCATCTCTGTAACCCGTCCAAATAGTACTCGACGTTTTTCAACATAGTCTACTACTAAATATACACACTTCTCCCAGCGATGTTCCCATCTCCGTAACACGTCCAAATAGTACTCGACGTTTTTCAACATAGTCTCCTACTAAATCTACACACTTCTCCCAGCGATGTTCCCATCTCCGTAACACGTCCAAATAGTACTCGACGTTTTTCAACATAGTCGCCTACTAAATATACACACTTCTCCCAGCGATGTTCCCATCTCTGTAACCCGTCCAAATAGTACTCGACGTTTTTCAACATAGTCTCCTACTAAATCTACACACTTCTCCCAGCGATGTTCCCATCTCCGTAACACGTCCAAATAGTACTCGACGTTTTTCAGCATAGTCGCCTACTAAATCTACACACTTCTCCCAGCGATGTTCCCAGCTCTGTAACCAGTTCAAACAGTACTCGGCGTTTTTCAACATAGTCTCCTTGTAACTCTACACACTTCTCCCAGCGATGTTCCCAGCTCTGTAACCAGTTCAAACAGTACTCGGCGTTTTACAACATAGTCTCCTTGTAACTATACACACTTCTCCCAGCGATGCTCCCATCTCTGTAACCCATCCAAATAGTACTCGGCGTTTTTCAACATAGTCTCCTTGTAACTCTACACACTTCTCCCAGCGATGTTCCTATCTCTGTAACACGTCCAAATAGTACTCGACCTTTTTCAACATAGTCTCCTTGAAGCTCTATACACTTCTCCCAGCGATGCTCCCATCTCTGTAACACGTCCAAATAGTACTCGGCGTTTTTCAACGTAGTCTCCTTGTAACTCTACACTTCTCCCAGCGATGTTCCTATCTCTGTAACACGTCCAAATAGTACTCGACCTTTTTCAACATAGTCTCCTTGTAACTCTACACACTTCTCCCAGCGATGCTCCCATCTCTGTAACACGTCCAAATAGTACTCGACGTTTTTCAACATAGTCTCCTTATAACTCTACACACTTCTCCCAGCGATGCTCCCATCTCTGTAACACGTCCAAATAGTACTCGACCTTTTTCAACATAGTCTCCTTGTAACTCTACACACTTCTCCCAGCGACGTTCCTATCTCTGTAACACGTCCAAATAGTACTCGACCTCTTTCAACATAGTCTCCTTGTAACTCTACACACTTCCCCCAGCGATGTTCCCATCTCTGTAACCCATCCAAGTAGTACTCGGCGTTTTTCAACATAGGCTCCTTGTAACTCTACACACTTCTTACAGCGATGTTCCCATCTCTGTAAGCCGTCCAGATAGTACTCGGCGTTTTTCAACATAGTCTCCTTGTAACTCTACACACTTCTCCCAGCAATGCTCCCATCTGTGTAACCCGTCCAAATAGTACTCGGGGTTTTTCAACATAGTCTCTTTGTAACTCTACACACTTCTCCCAGCGATGTTCCCATCTCTGTAACACGTCCAAATAATACTCCGCGTTTTTCAACATAGTCTCCTTGTAACTCTACACACTTCTCCCAGCGATGCTCCCATCTCTGTAACACGTCCAAAAAGTACTCGACGTTTTTCAACATAGTCTCCTACTAAATCTATTCACTTCTCCCAGCGATGTTCCCATCTCTGTAACACGTCCAAATAGTACTCGGCGTTTTTCAACATAGTCTCCTTGTAACTCTACACACTTCTCCCAGCGATGTTCCCATCTCTGTAACACGTCCAAATAGTACTCGACGTTTTTCAACATAGTCTCCTACTAAATCTACACACTTCTCCCAGCGATATTCCCACATCTGTAACACGTCCAAATAGTACTCGACGTTTTTCACCATAGTCTCCTACTAAATCTACACATTTCTCCCAGCGATGTTCCCATCTCTGTAACACGTTCAAATAGTACTCGACGTTTTTCAACATAGTCTCCTACTAAATCTACACACTTCTCCCAGCGATGCTCCCATCTCTGTAACACGTCCAAATAGTACTCGACGTTTTTCAACATAGTCTCCTACTAAATCTACACACTTCTCCCAGCGATGTTCCCATCTATGTAACACGTCCAAATAGTACTCGACGTTTTTCAACATAGTCTCCTACTAAATCTACACACTTCTCCCAGCGATGTTCCCATCTCTGTAACACGTCCAAATAGTACTCGACGTTTTTCAGCATAGTCTCCTACTAAATCTACACACTTCTCCCAGCGATGTTCCCATCTCTGTAACACGTCCAAATAGTACTCGACGTTTTTCAACATAGTCTCCTACTAAATCTACACACTTCTCCCAGCGATGTTCCCATCTCTGTAACACGTCCAAATAGTACTCGACGTTTTTCAACATAGTCTCCTACTAAACCTACACACTTCTCCCAGCGATGTTCCCATCTCCGTAACACGTCCAAATAGTACTCGACGTTTTTCAACATAGTCGCCTACTAAATCTATACACTTCTCCCAGCGATGTTCCCATCTCTGTAACCCGTCCAAATAGTACTCGACGTTTTTCAACATAGTCTACTACTACATCTACACACTTCTCCCAGCGATGTTCCCATCTCCGTAACACGTCCAAATAGTACTCGACGTTTTTCAACATAGTCTCCTTGAAGCTCTATACACTTCTCCCAGCGATGCTCCCATCTCTGTAACACGTCCAAATAGTACTCGGCGTTTTTCAACGTAGTCTCCTTGTAACTCTACACTTCTCCCAGCGATGTTCCTATCTCTGTAACACGTCCAAATAGTACTCGACCTTTTTCAACATAGTCTCCTTGTAACTCTACACACTTCTCCCAGCGATGCTCCCATCTCTGTAACACGTCCAAATAGTACTCGACGTTTTTCAACATAGTCTCCTTATAACTCTACACACTTCTCCCAGCGATGCTCCCATCTCTGTAACACGTCCAAATAGTACTCGACCTTTTTCAACATAGTCTCCTTGTAACTCTACACACTTCTCCCAGCGACGTTCCTATCTCTGTAACACGTCCAAATAGTACTCGACCTCTTTCAACATAGTCTCCTTGTAACTCTACACACTTCCCCCAGCGATGTTCCCATCTCTGTAACCCATCCAAGTAGTACTCGGCGTTTTTCAACATAGGCTCCTTGTAACTCTACACACTTCTTACAGCGATGTTCCCATCTCTGTAAGCCGTCCAGATAGTACTCGGCGTTTTTCAACATAGTCTCCTTGTAACTCTACACACTTCTCCCAGCAATGCTCCCATCTGTGTAACCCGTCCAAATAGTACTCGGGGTTTTTCAACATAGTCTCTTTGTAACTCTACACACTTCTCCCAGCGATGTTCCCATCTCTGTAACACGTCCAAATAATACTCCGCGTTTTTCAACATAGTCTCCTTGTAACTCTACACACTTCTCCCAGCGATGCTCCCATCTCTGTAACACGTCCAAAAAGTACTCGACGTTTTTCAACATAGTCTCCTACTAAATCTATTCACTTCTCCCAGCGATGTTCCCATCTCTGTAACACGTCCAAATAGTACTCGGCGTTTTTCAACATAGTCTCCTTGTAACTCTACACACTTCTCCCAGCGATGTTCCCATCTCTGTAACACGTCCAAATAGTACTCGACGTTTTTCAACATAGTCTCCTACTAAATCTACACACTTCTCCCAGCGATATTCCCACATCTGTAACACGTCCAAATAGTACTCGACGTTTTTCACCATAGTCTCCTACTAAATCTACACATTTCTCCCAGCGATGTTCCCATCTCTGTAACACGTTCAAATAGTACTCGACGTTTTTCAACATAGTCTCCTACTAAATCTACACACTTCTCCCAGCGATGCTCCCATCTCTGTAACACGTCCAAATAGTACTCGACGTTTTTCAACATAGTCTCCTACTAAATCTACACACTTCTCCCAGCGATGTTCCCATCTATGTAACACGTCCAAATAGTACTCGACGTTTTTCAACATAGTCTCCTACTAAATCTACACACTTCTCCCAGCGATGTTCCCATCTCTGTAACACGTCCAAATAGTACTCGACGTTTTTCAGCATAGTCTCCTACTAAATCTACACACTTCTCCCAGCGATGTTCCCATCTCTGTAACACGTCCAAATAGTACTCGACGTTTTTCAACATAGTCTCCTACTAAATCTACACACTTCTCCCAGCGATGTTCCCATCTCTGTAACACGTCCAAATAGTACTCGACGTTTTTCAACATAGTCTCCTACTAAACCTACACACTTCTCCCAGCGATGTTCCCATCTCCGTAACACGTCCAAATAGTACTCGACGTTTTTCAACATAGTCGCCTACTAAATCTATACACTTCTCCCAGCGATGTTCCCATCTCTGTAACCCGTCCAAATAGTACTCGACGTTTTTCAACATAGTCTACTACTACATCTACACACTTCTCCCAGCGATGTTCCCATCTCCGTAACACGTCCAAATAGTACTCGACGTTTTTCAACATAGTCTCCTACTAAATCTACACACTCCTCCCAGCGATGTTCCCATCTCCGTAACACGTCCAAATAGTACTCGACGTTTTTCAACATAGTCGCCTACTAAATCTACACACTTCTCCCAGCGATGTTCCCATCTCTGTAACCCGTCCAAATAGTACTCGACGTTTTTCAACATAGTCTCCTACTAAATCTACACACTTCTCCCAGCGATGTTCCCATCTCCGTAACACGTCCAAATAGTACTCGACGTTTTTCAACATAGTCGCCTACTAAATCTACACACTTCTCCCAGCGATGTTCCCAGCTCTGTAACCAGTTCAAACAGTACTCGGCGTTTTTCAACATAGTCTCCTTGTAACTCTACACACTTCTCCCAGCGATGTTCCCAGCTCTGTAACCAGTTCAAACAGTACTCGGCGTTTTACAACATAGTCTCCTTGTAACTATACACACTTCTCCCAGCGATGCTCCCATCTCTGTAACCCATCCAAATAGTACTCGGCGTTTTTCAACATAGTCTCCTTGTAACTCTACACACTTCTCCCAGCGATGTTCCTATCTCTGTAACACGTCCAAATAGTACTCGACCTTTTTCAACATAGTCTCCTTGAAACTCTATACACTTCTCCCAGCGATGCTCCCATCTCTGTAACACGTCCAAATAGTACTCGGCGTTTTTCAACGTAGTCTCCTTGTAACTCTACACTTCTCCCAGCGATGTTCCTATCTCTGTAACACGTCCAAATAGTACTCGACCTTTTTCAACATAGTCTCCTTGTAACTCTACACACTTCTCCCAGAGATGCTCCCATCTCTGTAACACGTCCAAATAGTACTCGACGTTTTTCAACATAGTCTCCTTATAACTCTACACACTTCTCCCAGCGATGCTCCCATCTCTGTAACACGTCCAAATAGTACTCGACCTTTTTCAACATAGTCTCCTTGTAACTCTACACACTTCTCCCAGCGACGTTCCTATCTCTGTAACACGTCCAAATAGTACTCGACCTTTTTCAACATAGTCTCCTTGTAACTCTACACACTTCCCCCAGCGATGTTCCCATCTCTGTAACCCATCCAAGTAGTACTCGGCGTTTTTCAACATAGGCTCCTTGTAACTCTACACACTTCTCACAGCGATGTTCCCATCTCTGTAACCCGTCCAGATAGTACTCGGCGTTTTTCAACATAGTCTCCTTGTAACTCTACACACTTCTCCCAGCAATGCTCCCATCTGTGTAACCCGTCCAAATAGTACTCGGGGTTTTTCAACATAGTCTCTTTGTAACTCTACACACTTCCCCAGCGATGTTCCCATCTGTGTAACACGTCCAAATAGTACTCCGCGTTTTTCAACATAGTCTCCTTGTAACTCTACACACTTCTCCCAGCGATGCTCCCATCTCTGTAACACGTCCAAAAAGTACTCGACGTTTTTCAACATAGTCTCCTACTAAATCTATTCACTTCTCCCAGCGAAGTTCCCATCTCTGTAACACGTCCAAATAGTACTCGGCGTTTTTCAACATAGTCTCCTTGTAACTCTACACACTTCTCCCAGCGATGTTCCCATCTCTGTAACACGTCCAAATAGTACTCGACGTTTTTCAACATAGTCTCCTACTAAATCTACACCCTTCTCCCAGCGATATTCCCACATCTGTAACACGTCCAAATAGTACTCGACGTTTTTCACCATAGTCTCCTACTAAATCTACACATTTCTCCCAGCGATGTTCCCATCTCTGTAACACGTTCAAATAGTACTCGACGTTTTTCAACATAGTCTCCTACTAAATCTACACACTTCTCCCAGCGATGCTCCCATCTCTGTAACACGTCCAAATAGTACTCGACGATTTTCAACATAGTCTCCTACTAAATCTACACACTTCTCCCAGCGATGTTCCCATCTCTGTAACACGTCCAAATAGTACTCGACGTTTTTCAACATAGTCTCCTACTAAATCTACACACTTCTCCCAGCGATGTTCCCATCTCTGTAACACGTCCAAATAGTACTCGACGTTTTTCAACATAGTCTCCTACTAAATCTACACACTTCTCCCAGCGATGTTCCCATCTCTGTAACACGTCCAAATAGTACTCGACGTTTTTCAACATAGTCTCCTACTAAATCTACACACTTCTCCCAGCGATGTTCCCATCTCTGTAACACGTCCAAATAGTACTCGACGTTTTTCAACATAGTCTCCTACTAAATCTACACACTTCTCCCAGCGATGTTCCCATCTCCGTAACACGTCCAAATAGTACTCGACGTTTTTCAACATAGTCTCCTACTAAATCTACACACTTCTCCCAGCGATGTTCCCATCTCCGTAACACGTCCAAATAGTACTCGACGTTTTTCAACATAGTCTCCTACTAAATCTACATACTTCTCCCAGCGATGTTCCCATCTCTGTAACACGTCCAAATAGTACTCGACGTTTTTCAACATAGTCTCCTACTAAATCTACACACTTCTCCCAGCGATGTTCCCATCTCTGTAACACGCCCAAATAGTACTCGGCGTTTTTCAACATAGTCTCCTTGTAACTCTACACACTTCTCCCAGCGATGTTCCTATCTCTGTAACACGTCCAAATAGTACTCGACGTTTTTCGCAGAAAACTAATTATTCACATATATGGTTGCCCCTTCAGTTCACGAAAATCAAATTGGAGCCATAGAATTAATGAAAGAACAAAAGGGTAATGTTACCAGTTGATATAGATGTTTAAATATTTTAAATCCACAAAATATGAATTTCTAAACTTTCCAGTATAAAGATCTGATCTTTGCCGAAAATCGTCGTGAAGATCGCTGCAGGTAACTTCTTCTCATACCAAACAGTGTGATCCAGTGGAAACGATATTGTCGTCGATGTTAAACAAGAGGGGAGGATTAGACGCCGTTATGAGGGTCGTTAGACCCGCGCGAATAAAAACTCGTAAAAGAGGAAATTCGGTGGCGGCGATTCTAAAGGGAACGGAATGCGGACGAAAGAAACGACAAGTACAAAGATAATATCGAAATGACGGTTTGTTTGTGTATTTATGGAAGGAAACAAAGGGAAATTGGCATTTGAATAGCCGATTTTGTAAATTACCAACGCTTTGAGAACGGATCCCATTCTTACAGAGGTTTTATCGGCTGCCGGTTCTTGCATTCTAAATGAAAACCCTGTTTACAAAAGAGATGTCTGATGCCTATAGCTACATGATGCTTACCTTTCTAAACATGCTTGTGATTCTAAACAAATTACTTACAAACACTTATTTCTCTAGCTACTTGAAGATAAACATCATCTTATTGTAGTTACAAGGGAACACAGTAGACTTTAAGTGATAATCAAGTGCTTTATAGACATGACCTTCTCTACTCTTGAACAAACACTTATTGCTCTATCTACTTCAAGATAAACATTATCTTACTGTAGTTACAAGGAAATACAGTAGACTTTAAGTGTTATTCAAATGATTTATACACATGACTTTCTCTACTGTTGTACAAACACTTATTGCTTAATCTACTTCAACATTAACATTATCTTATTGTAGTTACAAGGGAACACAGTAGACTTTAAGTGATAGTCAAGTGTTTTATATACATGACTTTCTCTGCTCTTGTACAAACACTAATTACTCTATCTACTTCAAGATAAACGTTATCTTATTGTAGTTACAGGGGAACACAGTAGTCTTTAAGTGAAAGTCAAGTGTTTTATAACCGTGACTTTGTGTGTTCTTGTACAAACACTTATTGCTCTTTCTACTACAAGATAAACATTAATTTATTGTGGTTTGATACAATTTTCAATGGGTGAAACACAATTCCACGTTGCCGCTACTGTTTGAAGCAAATAGTGTTTAGCTCAGGGTAAGGCAATGAGGTTTCTCCAAGGGTATGCGTGAGTATGTATGAGTAGGAAGGTTTTAATGACACTGAAATGCCCGTTTCAAACTGGTTTAATGATTGCTCCTTTTTATCATTACATTAAACTCGAAGTTGCCGACCAAGGGTTACCAATATGACTGTTTAGAGTTATTATATGTGAAATGCTTATTACTTGATAAAACTTAATTCGTTATACACGTATATATTAATCGACAACTATCTTCTGTCATCGCTTCTGGTCTGCCTTCGACCAAGACAGAAGAAGAGGACTGCCCTAATCGGCTCCAAGCCACCAACTGAATGTCCACAGCTGCGTGTGGATGTGTGTGACCTTCACTTTCTCGAAGCCCTTTATTCAACCCAAAGATTCCCTTTGTGGCTATTTTGTCATGCTATTATGAAAGGTCCGAAGAATTCCCTATTCAAGCAAACTCAAGTGCTATCCTTTAGAACTCTGCTAAGGACACAGTTCCTTACGTTTCTTTTGTTAAAACAACTATTCACCCCAATTGCTATTTGACCCAACTGCCCCTGCACGTGTTGTAACAAAGGACCAATATTCCTTTGAAATCCATCATAATTCTTTATTTATTTCAATCCTCTAATTTCGGTATTAAGTTACAAGGGAGTACAGTAAACTTTAAGTGATAGTCAAATGTTTTATATACATGCCTTTCTCTACTCTTGTACAAACACTTATTGCTCTATCTGCTTCAAGATAAACATTATCTTATTGTTGTTACAAGAGAATGCAGTATACTTTAAGTGGTAGTCAAATGTTTGATATACATGACTTTCTCTACTCTTGTACAACCACTTATTACTCTAACCACTACAAGATAAACATTATCTTATTGTTGTTACAAGAGAATGCAGTATACTTTAAGTGATAATCAAATGTTTTATATACATGTATTTCTCTACTCTTGTAGAAATAATTATTGCTCTATCTACTTCAAGATAAACATTATCTTATTGTAGTTACAAGGGGGTACAGTAGACTTTAAGTAATAGTCAAATGTTTTATGTACATGACTTTCTCTACTCTTGTCCAAACACTTATTTCTCTATCTACTTCAAGATAAACATTATCTTATTGTAGTTACAAGGGGGTACAGTATACTTTAAGTGATAGTCAAATGTTTTATATACATGACTTTCTCTACTCTTGTACAAACACTTATTGCTCCTTATACTTCAAGATAAACATTAACTTATTGTAGTTACAAGGGAATACAGTAGGCTTTAAGTGATAGTCAAATGTTTCATAAACACAACTTTCTCTGCTTTTGTACAAACACCTTTTTTCCAACATCTCTCTTCACATACATGTTTCCATATGCGCTTTGGAAGTAGTACAAGGTCCATGACATCTTAATATTCCACCTATCACTAGTCTCATTTTTACAGCAAAGTTTAGGTCTGAAATGTATATTAGCTCAGATTTGTCCTCTTTAACGGGATAGTACGAATGTACTAAGCTGTCGAAAAAAATTAAAATTTATTATTCCATGACTAAAAGCACATAACCTAAATTAAGTTTAACGTGGTATTTTTGTTCTTGGTTCCATGTGCTGCTAAATCGTGTTTTAAAAATTCATGTTGAAAATTGGGACGTATCGAAGTTACTTTCGTATATTCGAAGTTGTTGCAGAATCGTTGTTGTAAATTTGCTGCTTAAAGTAAGATCGGATTCATATTTTAAAGGTTTTTTCAGTTAATTTTTAGAGCTATTTAAAAATCAGGTAGTCATATTTATTTTTAAATAAATGTTCTATGGGGAAGGAAAATTAGCTTTAAAACATAACAATCAAAAACCGAAATGGACCTGATAATGAACTTTAAACCCTTTTATATCTATATAAGACATTATTTATAAGCTTTCCCAGACCACTTCAGATATTTCCTAAGTTAGGTTTCCCTCAGTAAACAAATTTATGAGTGCAAACTGAAACGATGTGTGTATTATTAAAGACACTTGCTCCGATGACGTGGTGGAAGCTAATGACCGAAGCATATGGTGTAATGACATTAGATTATGATCTCACGATCGTTTATCTTGTATTGCTGGAAGTTAAATGATAGTAAGAGATGATAGAGCGATAAGATAAGAAGTAGCCCATGTGAGAAAACGCACGTGTATTTTCCAGCCGTTACTTTGGCAACTTATTTCCAAAATATCGTTGGTAAAGTTTTATTTTTGCTGGTTCAGAAGGGACGTGCAAAGTTTTGGCTCGAGTTAAGCCATTCTCTTATACATCCCCACGGAGCCGTTGTAGTCCAAACTTTACGTTATACCGCTAATAAATTCCTTAATACAAGTCTGCTCCGATAACTTGTGCGGTTTCACTTAATGTTGTCATGGAGAGAGACCTTGTGCCTCCTGCTTTTGTTACATATTTTGTTGTATGTCCATTCAAGCACGGTAGAATTTAGTGATAGTCAACTGTTTTAAAACCTGGTCGCTATTTATTTGGCTTCGATGTTCTACTCTTTTGCAGAATGCCTGCATCGAAACAAAGAGAAGAATGACATTCAATTTTAAAAAGTGTAACTATTTAAGGATTATAACCAGCAATCAGAAATACCTAAACATACCTTTGAGATGTACAGGCTGTACCTAAATGCATTTCGCGGTTTTAACATTTTATAATATTTATTACATTCAACTTACAGTTACAAATGATATGTCAAACGAAAAATCAATTGAAACAATTTTACCAAGAGTCTTATAAATGTTCAATGTGACTACCGTTTGTGACACGCACACATCAAGTCTATAGCCGAGTTCTTCCCAAACGTTAATAAGTGTGTATTCAGTAATTGTAGCAACAGCTGTATCAATCCGGTTTCTTAATTCAGAGAGGTGAGCTGGTAGCGAAGGCACGTACACACGATCCTTGATGAAGCTCCATATGTCAAAATTACATGGCATTAGGTCAGGAAAACGTGGAGGCCATGCATAGCAAGCCCTGTCATCGGGGCCCTTGCGGCCTATCCGGCGCTTGGGTACAGTGACATTCAGCCAATCGTGTACTTCGTTATGCCAGTGACGTCCACCATCTTACTGGAAAATGAAGTTTTCTAATTTTCTTCCAACTGAGAGAAGAGCCATTGTGCTGAGAGAAGTGCCAGTTACAGTAGGTTCACCAAAAGGAAAGGCTCATAAACTATTCGCTGGTATACGGCACAAAAACATTCACTTTAGGTGAATCTCGTTGCATTTGTACCATCTCGTGAGAATTTTCTGAGACCCAGATGATGAGTTTTAACATATCCACTAAGGTGAAAGGTCGATTCATCACTGAAGACAACACGATCCATGAAATCGTCATCGTCATGAAACATGTCGTTTGCGAAGTTGGCACGTAATCCGTCGTCTGTCGCCTTTAGAGCCTCTAATAACTGTAAACGGTAAGCACGTAACCATAAATTATCTAAGTGGATTTCACGTTTTTTTAGCTGCCCGATATTTCCTCGGAGATATAAATATTAAAACTTCTCCTAATTTGGTAAACTGCGTTCTTTAACAATGTTCGTCACAGAATGAGCACTCACGTGACAAGCTTGTAACATTAATTCTTCACTCCGAGCGAAGTTTGTACTTTCGAAAATGTCTTTAATTGACATCTGTTTGAAAAAGAAATACACATTAAAAAGAAAATTTTTAGCCTGCTTAGGTTTCGCAGTTACTACTAGGTGAACGTCCTAGACTTGCTAGGCAGCATACTTACTAATTTTGAAAAACACGTGTGCACCCTTAAAAGATCACCAATTTGCTGAATGCAGGATTCAAAATGCAGCTGCAGCGTAGCACATGTGTGCACTTCTTCACTGACAATTAATGATTCTTTTCTTTCTAGTCAAGCACCTTATCTTTCTGTATCTCCGTAACCATATTATATAGCAAAATTGGAATTCTATGGGCTAAAAATGAACATTTAAGATGGTTTATATCATATCTAAATGAAAGAAAACAGAGTGTTGAAGTAGCCGTCACTGATATCGCTTATGAAAAACAAACCGAACTGGAAAGTAGTAGCTCATGGAGTACCCCAAGGTTCCATTTTAGGGCCTTTATTATTTGTTATCTATATAAATGACCTCTCACTTTATATAAAGGACATTTCAAGTACAGTTCTTTTCGCTGATGACACTAGTGTTCTGGTGACCAGTACAAATTTAAACGAGTGTATAGTTAAAATGAATTATGTTTTGAGCTGTATGTCATGCTGGTTTAAAGCAAACCAATTATCTGTGAATCTAGACAAAACAAAAGTGGTCAAATTTGTAACCTGTCGTACATCACATACTGAAATAGAAATCGGGATTAATGATATGTTACTAGAAGAAATTGACAGCATAAAATTTCTGGGTCTTCAAGTGGACAGATGTTTAGATTGGAAAGCTCACCTAAGTTATATCTTACCTAAACTCAGCTCTGCCTGTTATGCTATCCGAGAGCTGGTTAATGTGAGTTCTATTGACACACTTAAATTAGTAATTTATACATACTTTAACTCTATTATGGAATATGGAATATTATTTTGGGACAACTCAGTAGAAAGTAAAAAAATATTTCTTATACAAAAGAAGGTTATAATAATCATTAATAACACCCACAACAGATGCTCCTGTAGAGATCTTTTTACAAGATTGAAGATATTAACGCTTCCTTGCATGTATATATTCTCGATCCTAAAATTCTTTGTATGCAATCGTGCCTTATTTGCAACAAATGATGTAATTCGCAAAATAAACACTAGACAAAAGTATAATATCCATTATCCCAGTGTTAAACTTTCTTGCTTTCAGAAAAGTGTGTATTATGAAACTATCAAAATATTTGGCGCACTACCTAATGTTCTTAAAGGAAAAGTTGATAATTTCGGTGCTTTTAAAAAAGCTGTTAGAGAGTACCTTTGCTCAAAATCTTTTTATTCTGTACAAGATTATCTGAATGACAAATTATCTTGATAATGCTTCTATAGCTCTGTAAGTAGTATCTAACTATTCCAATGACAAATCATTACTAATAAATATTTGATGCAAGTTGAAAGTTTATTTTAAATGTATATGTATTTAATAAATAACGAGAATGGTATCCACTGCAAAAAGGTTGAGACGTACTGGCATAAGCCAAGTGAAGGCTGGTTTAAAGAGTGTTTCATTTTGTATCATATATAATTATCCCTGCTTTGTTCTCCATATTGTTGTTCATATTGCCTGTATACTATAATATGTGTCTTATGTTAACTTTTGTACATATATATGCTGTTAAACTTTATATCTCGGGACATGTTCAAAGTTCACAGCCTTTTCTGGCTACAAGTGAACCTACTGAACGCAAATCAATCTAATCTAATCTAAACCAGATGTGATACAAACGTAGGGTTTTGACATTAATCCTCAGAAAAGATAGTTCTGTAACATGCAAAGAACAAAACAATTCTGTAATTAGCATCCTTAGAGCCTGCTAAGAAATTAGCCATATGGTTCGGCAAAGCAAGCCAGTAAGCGTACTTAATTGTATAACGTTGCACGTACCGCATTGCCTAGCAGCGATTGAACAGCCATGTCCAGCCCCGCTTTATCTTCATTCTTATTTTGTAGCTACCTCAGAATACGTTGAACGCGTATTTATACAATTTTTATGCTACAGGAAACCATTAATGGTCACGTAAATTGTAAGATATTTCAAGGTATACTCTTTCTCACGAAACTTAATTAGTCCCCAAGAAGTTGATACAGCTGTTAACACATATACGAAATATGATCCACAACAAGAAGAAATGTCACTACTTTTCATAAACCTTCATTCATCCGCACTCACCGCGTTAAAAGTCACTTATTTGTTTAGAATAAGATCAGATTTATTGTGCATATTACAAAATTTTACAATTTACAACTTTTAGCTACATTTATTTGTCTTTACCTTGTTCCTACCTCGGCTTACACGACACCCTGGTCTTCTGCTCTGCCAGGTAGCTCTTAAACTCCATGCCTCCTTGTTACTTAATTAGCCCCTTTCTTCACCCTCAACTTCCTTTCTTATATTATTTACATTTATTTGTCTTTACCTTGTTGCTACCTACCTTACATGACATCCTGGTCTTCTGTTCTGCCAGGTAGCTCTTAACCTCCATGCCTCCTTGTTACCTAATTAGCCCCTTTCTGCCCCCTCAACTTCCATTCTTATATTCTTTACATTTATATAGTTTTACCTTGTTGCTACCTTGGCTTACATGACACCCTGGTCTTCTGCTCTGCCAGGTAGCTCTTAACCTTCATACCTCCTTGTTACTTAAACAGTCCCATTTGCCCCGCATCTTCCTTTCTTATATTCTTTACATTTATTTGTTTTTACCTTGTTGTTACATTGGCTTACATGACATCCTGGTTTTCTGCTCTGCCAGTTAGCTCTTAACCTCCATGCCTCCTTGTTACATGAGTCCCATTCCCCCCCCCCATCCAACTTTCTTATATTCTATACATTTCTTTGTCTTTACCTTGATACTACCTTGGCTTGCATAACACCCTGGTCTTCTGCTCTGCCAGGTAGCTCTTAACTTCCATGCCTCCTTGTTACTTAATTAGTGCCTTTCTTCCCCCTCATCTTCCTTTCTTATATTCTTTACATTTATTTGTCTTTTTCTTGTTGCTACCTTGGCTTGCATAACACCCTGGTCTTCTGCTCTGCCAGGCAGCTCTTAACCTCCTTGCCTCCTTGTTACTTAATTAGTCCCTTTCTTCCCCCTCATCTTCCTTTCTTATATTCTTTACATTTATTTGCCTTTACCTTGTTGCTGCCTTGGCTTACATGACACCCTGGTCTTCTGCTCTGCCAGGTAGCTCTTAACCGCCATGCCTCCTTGTTACTTAATTAGTCCCTTTCTTCCCCCTCATCTTCCTTTCTTATATTATTTACGTTTATTTGTAATTACCTTGTTGCTACCTTGACTTACATAACATCCTGGTCTTCTGCTCTGTCAGGTAGCTCTTAACCTCCATGCCTCCTTGTTATTTAATTCGGCCCTGTCTTCCCCTTCACCTTCCTTTTTTATTTTCTTTACATTTCTTGCCCATGTTTCTTTTACTCTCTGCAAAAACTCTACAAGACTTCTTACCTTCTTTTCCTCCTTTCCTGTTAACATTTTTATAGCTACTTTCCTCCTCTTTTCTTTCTTCCATTTTTTCTCCCACAAGGTTTTTCTCCATATTGCAACCTCCTCGCATTCTCTTACAGAGTGTTCTATGCTTTCTTTTTCCCCATACAGTTCACAAATTCCCTTTTCCCTACCTCTTATCCCTCTTAGAAATATTTTTCCTGTTCTCATCCAAGCTAACCCTTCTCTCTCTTGTCTATTGCAGTAATCTAAATATGCTTCCCGTCCACAATTCCTTTTTATTTTCTTTAAAATTTTAATGATTTCATATTTTATAGACTTTTCCGTATTCCTTGTCTTTCTATATCTTCTATTCTGCACTTTACCAATTTACCCACATCGTTTAAATTCCATTCCTCTAATTTCCTTATATCTCCCATTCTTATTTTTTCCATAATTTCTCCTATCCCTGCCCACCAAATATTTGAGTTCTCTAATCCTTTTTGCTGTCTCAGGCATAATTTCATAATTTCCCCTTCTTCTTTGGCCAAACACCTATACCAAAATGTTATTATTCTTTCCATTATTATTCCATTTCTTCCCTTTGTTTCCTAATTCTACTAAAGCTATTTCCCTAAGTGCTGATCTTGGTAAGCCTAGTGGTTCTTTACAAAACCTACTGTAATTTTGGTCCACCGTTTTGTATGCCTTAGTTCCCCCCTCCCACCCAGATCTCCACTTCATACAACATTTTGGATTTAACTAGTGCTTCGTACATTCTTTCTAAATACTTGGTTGTCTTTTCTAGGATATATTTGCATATCCTAGCTTCATTCATTGCCGTCCCTACTTTTGCTTCAATTTTTCTCCTGTGTGCTCACCACTTTCCATTGTTATTCAACCTCAGTTCTAGGTATATCTTACTAGTACCAAAGAAAACTGTCACGCTTATACCCTGTCACCAGTTCATCACTGTAGCACACGCTAGTACACACTAGGGCCAGTATCTAAAACGGATTTATGCGGATATGGTATGCAGCATGTGGAATACGCTCTTTTACTGGGAAAGCCTTGTTTCGGAAGCCATTTCTAGTTATCGGCTTGATGAATACTCAAGTTCCTCTTCAAATGTATTACTGAAATAGATTGTATTCGCTTTCTGTCATTAAATTTTGGAGAAGGAGCTATGCGGAACCGCAGGATGTTTACCCATTTGAGTGGGGAGGGGCAATTGAACACGTTACAAGCCCTCCAGTGGGGGTCTGGCCCAGTCAAGTACGTCACAATTGTTACAGGGGAAGATGAAGTGTTCTCGACTGAAGTTTATTATACCACAGATTTTGCTATAGGCAACTCTCACAATACAATGTTTCCTGTGCACTTCATATTGGGGCTTAGAGAGATGCTTCTGGAAATATCCTTACGTATATCACTCAAAGTACATCTGCGATACTCTACTCAAAATATCTAATATCAAATTTCCATTGCTACCCTTGTTCTATTTCAATATCTGCTTTACGATAATTTTAGTTACAAGGGAATACAGTAGACCTTAACTCACAATCAAATGTTTTATATACATGACGTTCTCTAAACTTGTACAAACAATTGTTCCTTTACCTGCTTCAAAAATGCTTTATATTATTGTAGTTACAACAGAATACGGTACACTTTAAGTGATAGTCAAATGTTTTATATACATGACTATCTATACTCTTGAACAAACACTTATTGCTCTATCTACTTCAAGATAAACATTATCTTATTGTAGTTACAAGGAAATACAGTAGACTTTCAGTGATAGTCAAATGTTTATATACGTGACTATCTATACTCTTGAACTAACACTTATTGCTCTATCTACTTCAAAATAAACATTACCTTACTGTAGTACATTACCTTACTGTAGTTACAAGGAAATATAGTAGATTTAATTGATTAGTCAAATCTTTTATATACAAGACCCTATACTCCTCTGCAAGCCTTTATTGCTCTATCTACTGCATGATAAACATTATTTTATTTTAGTTACAAGGGAATATAGTAGACTTTAAGTGATAGTCAAATGTTTTATATACATGACTTTCTCTAATCTTACCCAAACACTTATTGCTCTATCTCCTTCGAGATAAACATTATCTTATTTTAGTTACAAGGAAATGCACGTATTTTATATACATGACATTCTCTACTTTTGTACAAACACTTGTTGCTCTACCTACTTGGAAATGTGCATTACATTATTGTAGTTACAAGAAATACAGTACACTGTATCTTTGTTGGTTCGTAGAATTTCTGAGTTGTAGAAATTAAAAATCTCTTTTAGTTCCGTAGAAATACTCTTATAGATCACAGCAGTATTATGTTACATACACCATCAGTCTACTAAGGTCGATGACAATAACAAACAGTGAGAGCAGATTACATCTTTAACTCTCCTTACAACAACACAGCTTGCTATCTCTCATTTCACAACTGACACTTCTGGAGTGTCACAATTCCTTTTATATCTCCGTTCATGATTACCAGACTGTTCTGTCAATCACTAGAAGATTCTGGATACAAGGCATCTTGTTACATAATTCGAACATTCTATCACCTTCCAGAAACGTAACTTAATCTGCCCGGTGAGGCTTTTGACTCAGTTATCTTGCTTGTCGGCGTTATCTGTTTATGCGAGCTCCTTATTACTACACTGCTCGCCTATCAGCTCCTTTTATGTGCGCAAGCCGCCTTATGGCGATCGGGTTCGCGACAGTACCGTAAGTGATAGTCATATGTTTTATATACATGACTTTCTCTACTCTTGTCCAAACACTTATTGCTAAATCTGCTTCCAGATATACGTTATCTTATTGTAGTTACAAGGGAATACAGTAGAATTCAGTAGTTAAATGTTTTGTGACTGATTGTCTGGGTGAGGTCTTTGTATTTATATTGTCCTTGTATATCCAAGAAATAAAAGGTGGAGGACGATCCACAGTTTGTTCAGATTATATGTATTTTAAAACTCATACGAATGAATAATATCGCCGAAATGGTTAACACTACAGAAAATGTATTTGATATGAATGAATTTTAACAAGATCTACATTGTTATTCTGTAAGGCTACGGTGTGCCAGTTGTAAGAAAATCATTCAGAACAAATGGTCCTATTAGAGACTTTTCCCAGACAATTTTATTTTGTAATTTTAATTGTCATATAGTAAGTGAGAACGAATAAAGATAAATGAGAAATTAATGACGACTTGTTTGAGAAAAGTATAACTGTTTCATAATTTAAATGGTTAACCAACGAATATCTTTGAAATGGTTCAGTCCAAAGGTAAATATGTATATTTAAAATAAGGATAATCTACAATTTTCTGTGCAGTAAGATTTGGTCTATTGTGTTACAGTTTACCAGTTACTTATTTGTTGTTACACTTAAACAGTTGGTATTTCACTTAAAATCTTTTGGAGCATTTTGAGAAAATAACAAATTTCGAAGTAGTTATCATGTCAAGTAGTTTAAGGATGGAGAATTTCATGATAATCTTTATATCGTGTCCTGGACAGATAATGAATTTTAGTTTTTAGTTTGAGTACGAAGGAATATGTAAATCTGTATTTAAGGTGTTTTCTCTGCACGTGCTGATAAGAGCAAAATCATATTAAAATAACCATAGAGTAAATTTCATTGCCTAATTTTAATTTTCGTAGCTACGTTATCTCAGATGTATATCCACTTTGTGACATACAGGAGTTAAAGTTGCATACAAAAGCAAAGCGATGGAACAAGAAGCCAGCCCTTGTTGCGACATTTTCTGCCCAGAGTGATAAATCATCTACCTTCGCGATTGCAAAGTTGCACCTACCTGGTGCTGTCGGCCACCCCGAAACAATGGCCCGCTATACCCAACGGTAATTGTTACAAATCGTCTCCCCGTGTGACGTCATCTCTATTGACGCCCGCCACACGTAGTCATAATGACGCGATCACTGTCACCGTCGGGGGCCAGATGGACGAACCGAATTTCCTCTGCTCCGCGTCCTGTTCCTACAACAGAAAAGTTAGACATTGTTCAGAGTAGTGCTTTAAATGCTCTATAATCTATCTCAACCTAGTTTGATCCTGCTGTAAACATCTGAGTGAGAAGAGAGATAGAGACAGACAACGGTTAAGCTGTTGATGATGATGATGATGATGATGATGATGATGATGATGATGATGTGTATAAGGGCGCTCAACTACGGCGGTCATCAGCGCCCTTTAAACAACTTGTGATGGCAAAAGCCAGATATAAAATTTCTAAAAAACTATATAACTGTAAATAAACCTATTAAAACTAAACGAACATAAAAAAATCAATGAAAACCTACTAAACATTTCATTCACTAAATCCTAAAGTCTAACCTCGAAAACAATCTAAAAATCTTCTGCATTACTGCGTTATCGTCCGCTAGCATTTCTGCAAAGCTGGCCGGCAGCTGCAGAGACGTCCTAAGGTCTGCTAGGTGAAAACACTCTAGTAGCACGTGTCGTACAGATAACGCTTCATTGCAAAACGGACACAGCGGAGCAGGCTCCTTTTTAAAAAGAAAACTATGAGTAAAAAAGCAGTGCCCAATACGTATCCGAGCCAAACTCACCTCCTCGCGACGAGATGACCGACAGGAGGTAACCCAGGGAATCGGAAGTTCTTTGACAGATCTAAGCTTATTATTGCGGAGAGCGGACCACTCTTCCTGCCATCAGGTTTGCACAGCTCTCCGCAATACGGGCCTAAAATCTTCCGATGTCACAGATGGTACTCGAACCCTGGGGTTCATGCTCGTCTTGGCTGCCAAATCCGCCATTTCATTCCCCCGCAAGCCTACGTGACCAGGGATCCATGCACATACCACGTTAACGCCAGAAGCGTGTAAAACGTGGAGGGCATCCTGTATACGCTGCGCAATAGGGTGGTAGTTGTACAGCTGTCGTGGGCTTTGAAGTGCACTGAGGGAATCACTTAGGATTAAGCAGTCCCCCAACTTTCGTCGACGTACGTGTAAAATGGCCCGGTATATTGCATAAAGTTCTGCAGTAAAAACGGAAGTGCTAGTGTGGAATCCGAATGTATACGGTTCGGTTCCACACACGTAAGCACAACCAACACCATTTGAGTTCTTGGAGCCATCAGTATAAATTACAAAATGGTCCTCATTTCGCGATAAAAATTCTAAAAAGACATGTGCGGATACTAGACATAGACATGGTAGATTTATCATATTTAGTCATGCCCAGATCAACGTAGGACGCTCTGCACAACCAAGGAGGGTATGTCCTCTCCCCCCTGGGATACATCTTGGGCATTTCAGTATCAAGTTGTCTAAGGAGCTCCCGGAACGAAAACCAGGTGGCTTTGGTTTAATAGAAGTGTTCCGATAACGCACGTCCATGAAGGTATTAAAGAACGGCGTAAACGTTGGATGTGTGGGCATGCAATTAAGTCCACAGCCATAATTTGCTAATAACATGTTGCACCTGTACGGTTATGCTGTTGACTGGTTTAGCGAACTTAATGGTCGTTTACTTTTATTTGCATACGTACGGTAAACCCCTCCTTTAAGTACAGTACTGTAAGTAGTTTTCTGATCACTGCTCTGTGCGAGCTAATTTCGGAGAGAGAAAAGAAAACAAATGTTTCGATTCTTATAAACGTAATAGTCACTTGTTTTATCTTTCTGCTTCACATACCACATAGATGTGTCATGTGCACCATATACAATTAGACAGAAGACAGTTGAAATTATACACACTATTAACTTATTATGTTAAATTAAGCTGCATTTTATTTAACAATTACTGAAGGACACTTGCATTCCTATACCAGGCAGCTCTCTCACAACGAGGTCTGTATCGAGTTGAACGCTGATTAAGAAGTTAATGTTTATAGTGTGGAGTTACTTCTGATATATAACACTGTATTTCCTGTACATATCGCGTACCTCACAAACCCAAGAACACTTATGTATATGCAATTTAAAATCAGTAAGCGTTTCCTCGTGTAGCAGGCCGGTGCCTCAGCCGAAATGAAACACAATCGAGGCAAAACTTTAAAAAGTGGTGAGAGGCGAATGATCGCGTATTTGTTTGAAGTGCTTAAAGAAAGAACGCCGTAATCGTCTATAAAAACATTGAGGAAAAGGCGGTGATCTCCTTGCTGATTCCGCAGGTAGTGTACACAATGTTAGAATGGAACAGCAAGCTTCCGGAGCCCTAAGAACACCGGGAAAATCGCGTAAATGCAAACAGCGTATGGAGAAATACGACGATTTTACGAAAAGTGCTATACGCAGTAAAGTTCGTGTTTATTTTTCAGAAATGATCCAACTGATAGATTTAATAAGTTCATGTATAACACAACTCTATATACTTATTGTCTAGAAGTCAGCGCTGCTATATATACTGCTAGTGTTGCAATACTTACGTGCGTGCATGTACCATAGCTCGTGGCGAGTTGAGTCAGCTCCGCCTTGTTGTTTACATCAAGACTAAACTATCTAGAGATAGAATACCACCAGACTATTGTGCAAGCTCACTTCTCTCCGCCTTTACCGAACATTCTATAGATGTTAAGAAAATGCCTTATGCTTCAATGTAGTTCATTGCTTTTACGCCAATGCCACCAATGTGTTGGAATTTAATCCCTCGGGTGTTTTTTTTAATTAACGTCTTCCAAAGATAAATCATACCGAATGCTGAATTAAATTACTTTCAAATGAGTCCAGGGTGCTTAGAGCTTAGAATTACTATATCTGTTTCAAGTGGGAAGAGCTCTGGCTTGTGGTGAATCAGATGCGTTAGAGCCTTCAGCGTCGCCAACTCGTTACCTCCATTGTTTTTATATTTCGTGCTTTCTCGCACACTTGCGAGTGATCGTGACGCTAGACGTAAGGAAACGTAAACTGAATTTTCAAAAGTTTAATGATAATGCAGTTGTTCAAATTACAGTTTGTTACATGGATTTTCGTGTATTATGCACATGTTTTAATATATAGTTTAAAGGTAATTATAGTTTATGAATTACCTATTTTTCTAATCCAACGAAACTGCCAGTGGCACATCCATATAGCTATGAATGTCACTTCCGTTAAGAGAAAATTCATCATTGTCACTGTCTTCATCGTCTGAGTGCTGGAAATTTATGATGATGGGCTCCAAAAACTCGTCACGTGCTATTTCTTTCCAAAAGCAGTGTTCTTCTGGTTTATATGCATGCCTCATGCAGTTTTCCCAGTCTTGTGTAACCTTGTCAATTTCTTAGTGAATACGCCGTTTAGCGTTAGTCAGTTTAAAAGTATTATTTTTGTTTGCAACATAATTTTGGCACACATTAACTAATTTGGATTGTTATGGCAGTGGTAAGGGAGAAGGTGGTTTATAATACCTCGTGTCTCATTTCAATTGCAAGCTGATCTAGCTGATACACTTTCCTCTGTTTTTAAACGGAAGGACAACTAAATAATACTGCTTTGAACCCTCTAGAGTAAATAGAGATTACGTACAAGCGTATACTTTGACGTATGAAGTCACTTTCTGCCGATGCAGCATTCTACAAGCCAGCAGAAAGTTAACTGTTTATTCTCGCTGGAATTTAACAAACACATTTGCTTATTTACAGTAATTCTTTTGTCACATCACGTCAACTGTTTACGTTTCAGTTCTGAGTAATTAGAAATATACATACACGCATATATGGCAACCAATAATGTTATTCTTTACAGTGCTTACTTTGCGTTGCATTGTTATGATATGATTGTACTTTATTTGTATTAGGAAAACCATTTGAGCTAAAAATTCGGGGTTATGCGGTTATTTTAGATACATTACTCTCTCTCTACCTTTGTTATGGATAAGTTTTCCCAAAATATAAATGTTTGTCTTAGCACGAATAGTACTTTTTAGGGATTGATTAGGTTGGCGCTCGTCACACCATTTAGGGGGAATGCAATACGACAACACCGCAGGACTCCTATTGGTTGCTCATCTAGTGGCGCTCAGGGACAAACATCAATCCCTTTTGAAACACATAATAGACGTTTATCTTTCGGGATATGGATAAACGTTATCACCCTGATGGAGATTAGAACTAAGGACATGTTGAACGTGGCTCATAAACCTGCGAAAAATGTTCATAGGTAAGAAAAGGCAACGGAAAAAAACAATAAAATGGCTGTCCAAATGTAATTTTACTCCAAGATAATGCTCCAGCACAGCTTTCTTCAGCATAGAAATCATAAAGTGGTTTGTATATTACTTAATGAAATGATATTACATTTAGTAACAGATATTTTATAGTAAAGGGCAAAAGCTTCGAAAAATGATCGCAAAATTAACTAAGAGTAGTTTTAATACGTTTTAACCTACGAACGCTCTTGAACCGCTGTGGCCTCAGCGTCTCGTTCTCCAACGGTCGTGATAGGCTGCTTGCACGCTTCTTTATGAGACTTGACAACTTGTACGTGCCTAAAACCTGCGACGCGGGAGCACCGACTTTTCTTCCCTTACGAAGGAATACATATGAGTTATTTGCACGCCCTAAACAATCCATTGCCTCTGTTGGATTTGTAGCCCCGGCCTCAGATCGCGCAGAACAAGTGAGAGTAAGAACTGAACTATATCATCTTAATTAAGTGGCACTAAAAAGTTGACAAACGGGCTGTAAGGGGCTTGGAGATTATAAACAATGAAAAACGGAGCTGAAGGTAACTTAGCAACCGCTTATTGGACATGATCCAGCACTTGAACTGTCCTTTGGGTTGATAAAGAACAATATGCGGCCGGCTTCTTATACCTCCCCCCCCCCTTTTTAACCTGTTGAAACCTTCGAAAATGCTGAACATAAAACCATTGGTCCATATCGCTAGCCTGTCAAGAGGTCTCGATTTCTGATCTCGGTCAGGCTGATACGTTTCTTTTCGAGGTTACCCTTATCCTGAAACATGAACGCCTGGTAACTTTAACCGCCATGTATCCTGTATTCATTTCAACATGATTTTAATCACCGTTAAATATGACTTGGCTTTGGAGGTTTCCTCATATCCTGAAAGATGAAAGTCCGGTAACTCTAAGCTGTATGAAACCTGTACTCTTTTGAGCATCATTTCATTCATCGTCCGATATGACTTAACGTTGGAGGTTTTCCCCTATACTGAAAGATGAATGTTTGGTAACTCTAACCTCAATGTACCCTATACCCATCTGAGCAGTTTTAAACTCGTCCGATATGACTTAACGTTAAAGCTTTTTCCCTTATACTGAAAGATAAATGTCCGGTAACTCTAGGTTCTATGTACCCTGTCCTCATTTGAACATCATTCATCGTCCACTGTGACTTAACATTTGAGGTTTTCCCTTATCCTGAAAGCTGAAGCTCTGGTAACTCCAAGCTCAATGTACCCTTTACTCATTTGAATATAATTTCATTCATCGTCCGATATGACTTAACGTTGGAGGTGTTTTCCATATTCTAAAAGATGAATATCAGGTAACTCTAAGCTCTTCAGACCCTGTAGTCATTTGAACATCATTTCATTCATCGTCCGATATGACTTAACGTTTGAGGTTTTCCCTTAACCTGAAAGATGGAGTTCTGGTATCTCAAAACGCAATGTATACTGTAATCATTTGAACAGATTTTCATTCGTGTGATATGACTTAACGTTTGAGGTTTACCCTTATCCTGAAAGATGAACGTGTGGTGACTCTAAGCTCTATGTACCCTGTCCACATTTGAATATTATTTCATTCATCGTCCGATATGAATTAACATTGGAGGTGTTTTCCATATTCTGAAAGATGAATATCAGGTAACTCTAAGCTCTACAGACCCTCTACTCATTTGAGAATGATTTCATTCATCGTCCGATAAGACTTACCTTTTAAGGTTTTCACTTATCCTGAAAGATGAACGTCTGGTAACTCTAAGCCCCATGTACCCTGTATTTATTTGAACATCATTTCATTCACCGGCCGATATGACTTAACTTTTGAGGTTTTCCCTTTTCCTGAAAGATGAATGTCTGGTAACTCTAAGCTCTATGTACCCTGTAAACATTTGAACATCATTTCATTCATCGTCTGATATGACTTAACGATGGTGGTTTCCTTTCTTCTGAAAGATGAATGGCTGGTAACTAAGCTCTATGTACCCTGTTCTCATTTAAACAGCATCTTATTCATTCTCTAATATAATTTAACTTTGGAGGACGTAAATTGAATAAGAAAATTATTTTCTAACCAAATATTCTCTTTTAGGTAAAGGTTGTGAGTAGACAAATAACACGCATTATGTAAATACCTCTCGGGATAAAGAACTTCTCAAAACATACATTTCCGCCACCACTTTGGTATTAATTTCTTTGAAGTTGCTTTTTTCTTGCGTCTGAGAACGATTGTTTTGGAAGAACTGGCAATGTAATTTTTAGTTTGAAAAATCTACTGTCGCTTAGCTATACTTGTCTTCAACGGCATTTTTAAAACTTTAGGATTTTTGGGTGATTAACGGGAATTATATTCTATAACTGCGATTAGAGAAAGCCGTATGAATAGCAATAGCTCAGGTTGTGTGTGCGTGTGTTTTATACTCCTAAGTCTGCGCGGTTGAAAACAGCTGGTGGAGTAGAGCAAATTCGGCGGGGAGAGTCGAGAATCTCCTCCGGAGGTGAGAGTGTGAAACTGATGGATGATCGTGTGACGTTCGCCTGCTCGCTCGGTCAGTTTGACCAGGAATTGTGGACAGACAATTTAACTTCATGTATGTCATATGTAATAACATCCAACACCACCAACTTTTTTTTTATCTTTTCAACGCCTCTCTGCAAGCTCTAACACCTCTTTTCATACATCGTAAGTCTTCTGGTAGGTTAGTTTTTACTTCCGACACAACCTTCAGACAAGCCATTACACGATTCTTCGGAGATCGTTTGCAGCGGCAAGGTTCGTAGGGTCATTGGGCCTGTAGAGAGGGAGGGGTGATGTGAGAGTGTGGTAAGTGCGGCCTGACTTAAACAGTGACCCTAAAGTGTTGGATTCCAAATACCTACAAATACCGTCCTGGCGAGGCTCGTAAATCCCGTTCCGCTAAGATCTTGCACATCCCTTGAGGGTGCCCGAAAACTCTCCAACCCTGAGACCGAAGATTTAGAAAGAGGAATTCCTTGCTCTAGTTCACGGAGGCCAAACGTAGATGCTACCCAGGAATTCCACTCTGCAACGAAATATAACGTGCGGTTGATCTAACCAACTGAGCTGCTATGACCAACCATACAGAGAGCGGGAGATCCGTGGTTCAAATCCCGTCTATGACATTGAATTTTATAGCATAGTTACACATTCAAACATTAGCTTACATACGGCTGGTGTGGAAAAATGATTATTTCTACGATATTTACTCGTGGACTTCTCCAGTGTACTATATATATTGCCTGAAGGCTAAACACTATTGACCTGGAACGTGCTGTACTCATAGACTTCTCTGCTCTGTCCAGAACTATCATCATAACCAACTCCACAGCTTCACACTTGACGTTCGCGTCGGGAAGGCTTTTGTAGTAAAATGTTCTCTTAAAAATGGCGCCAAAAATATGATGTACCTGTTTGACTCACACTTAAATTCACCCGGGCAGGAACCCGGTGTCGCCATGAGTGTATTTACTTTGATCAGCGTGTAGTAATTTGTAATTTATTTCTCATCTTTCCTTTTACATCAAATGGAAATACAAAATCAAGATTACAATTATAAAATCCATACTGAAAAATGCCATATATTCTTAAATCCTGAAAATCCGATCATGTTGCCCACCATTGAATAATACTTTGGTCCCCATATACCCAACCCTATCCCACTCTAGATTATTCTCTTAACTGTTCCTAGCTATCTCCCTTTAACTTTCCCTAAATATTTTCTTATATTTCTCCTGTTATTTTTCCCTTTTACTGACAAAATTTTTCTAATTACTACTTCACCACCCCCCAAATTGTCCCGTTTACGTAGCCAAGCCTGCCCTCTACATATCTTTGTTTGACTACAATATAATATACAATGGAAGTCTGCATTCTCTTCTCCACACAATGGACATTTATCTAGCGCCCTATCTTGGCCTATAGCTTTCTGTCCCATTTACGCAGCCAGGCCTGCTCTTTCCATATCTTTGTTTGACTACAGTATAATATACAATGGAAATCTGCATTCTCTTCTCCACACAATGAACATTTATCTAGCTCCCTATCTTCACCTATACCTTTCTGTCCCATTTACGTAGCCAAGCCTGCTCTTTCCATATCTTTGTTTGTCTACAATATTATATAAAATGGAAATCTGCATTCTCTTCTCCACACAATGGACATTTATCTAAGTCCCTATCTTGACCTACACCTTTCTGTCCCATTTACGTAGCTAGGCCTGCTCCCTCCATATCTTTGACTACAATATAATATACAGTGGAAATCTGCATTCTTTTATCCACACAACGGATATTTATCTAGCTCTCTATCTTGACCTATACCTTTCTGTCCCATTTACGTAGCCAAGCCTGCTCTCTCCATATCTTTGTTTGACTACAATATAATATATGTACAATGGAAATCTGCATTCTCTTCTCCACACAATGGATATTTATCTAGTTCCCTATCTTGATCTTTACCTTTCTGTACCATTTACGTAGCCCAGCCTGCTCTCTCCATATCTTTGTTTGACTACAGTATAATATACAATGGAAATCTGCATCCTCTTCTCCACACAATGGACATTTATCTAGCTCCCTATCTTGACCTATACCTTTCTGTCCCATTTTCGTAGCCAGGACTACTCTCTCCATATCTTTGTTTCACTACAATATAATATACAATGGAAGTCTGCATTCTCTTCTCCATACAATGGTCATTTATCTAGCTCCCTATCTTCTCCTATACCTTTCTGTCCCATTTACGTAGCCAAGCCTGCGCTCTCTATATCTTTGTTTGACTACAATATAATATACAATGGAAGTCTGCATTCTCTTCTCCACACAATGGACATTTATCTAGCTCCCTATCTTGACCTACACCTTGATCAGCGTGTAGTAAGGACTCGAATAAGTGCTTTTCAGAAAGAGCGGGTAATGAAAATCACTTGAGTGCTCACTCCATTTTTTGTCAATGCATTTTTTAACACAGAGTTATATTTACATTTCTGTCCTCTTGATTTTTTACGACAGCACTAATCAAGTTATTGAGTGCCATTTTAATGACGATGCTATAAAAACATAAAAATATATTGTTATTAATAGCCATGTAACATTATCTTCTGAAAATGTAAAGCATGACCATTCAAGCCTTCATTCCCGCTCGACAGAGGGAAGCACTGCACCAATTACGTGCGTTGTCTCGCACATGTTCTCAGTTTTAATGACCTAAATAAAAAACAGTGCTTGAATTGTGAAACAAAACTGGGCTCATGTCGAAATGAGTGCATTTTCCAATAATGCGAGCTTGTTAAAATTATTACCGATGTGTAGCAAAGTGATGGCAGTGCTGATACTTGATTCATCGGACCTTGTTAATTCAGTTGTTTCACTGGGACATGTGTTGTATGTTAATTATCTTTGTGCTTCAAGAACACATGCGTTATTTAATTTTTAAAATTTGTGTCCATGATATCCTATCACGAGTGTGAGGGAAAATTAATTAAGTAGATATTACAGAAGTGTCTGAAAAATGCACATAAACATTCAAATAAACATAAACACAGATGAGGGCACAAATATGCACAAAATGACGAAAGAAAATCGGGGAAGCGTTCACAAATACACACGCAAACTTAAAAAAGATACACAAAAGTTCAAAAACACACGAAACAAAAAAAAAAAGAGAAAAATACATTAAGAGGTTCTCAAACACAAACATAAAAACACGAACATTTACAAATATAAACACATACAAATACAGAAAAACATACACGAACATGCACAAATAAATGTGCAAGTATACAAATACACCCGCAAACACAAGAACACACACGAACATTGACAAATATTACCCACAAACATACAAGTACACGAGCAAACATAGCAAAACACGAACGAAAATTCAGAAATACATACAAAAAGGCACATAAACACAGAAAAAATACACGAACATGCACAAATACACGTGCAAGCAAACAAATGCACACGCAAATAGAAGAACACAAATGAACATTGACAAATATACGCACAAACATACAAATTCACGAGCAAACATAGAAAATCACACGAAAGTTCAGTAATACACAAAAAAAGGCACACAAAAACAGAAAACTACACGAAAATTTATAAATGCACACAGGAAGGCACACAAAAACACCGAAAAAGCATACAAGAACATGTGAAAGCATACAAATGCACTCGCAAACAGAAAAACACAGACGAACATTGACAAATGCACACACAAACATACAAGTACACGAGCAGACATAGAAAAAGATAAACGAAAATGTATAAATACACACAAAAAGGCACACAAACACAGACAAATACACGAAATGTCACAAATTTACACGCAAGCATAAATATAGCCACACAAACATAATAATACCTGGCAAACACGCAAAAAGAAACACGCGTAAGCACAGAAATAAACAAATACGTACACAAATACACATATAAACACATAAGTACACAAAATACATGGAACACACATACCCACACACAGGAGCAACCAGAAACCGGAGAAACCAGAAACCAGCGCGAAGGAGCATTTCAGAAATATTAAATATAAACAGACAGATAAATCGGAAGTGGCTGATCATTTTTAGTCATCTAATATGAAATAAGCACAGAAGTTAAATTACTGAAACAATTGAAGGAAGCGATAGATTTAATGGTTTGGGGGAAAATATTTATTTTGTAAAATAGAGATCGCGTGATGAATTTTGATATCCCACAAGTGGATGTCATCAATAAGTTTGTGTTGTCCCCGTTAGATGACAGTCGAAGCGATAATTCACAACTTCAATATAATATTGTTATTATCTTATGTCAGTGAATTTGAGAGAAGAATTGGTCCATCTACACTACACGTCAGTATTGGCTACACTGAGGAAGCACACTGCAAAGAAACGACCAGAGCTTTCTCGGACTGGGTGGTGACTTCATCATGACAATGCACAGCCTCACGTCGTAAATCAAGTGATGCAGTTTCTGGCTCGATTCAAAGTTACCTGTGTACCAAATTCAGCTTATAGCCCCAATCTTGCACCCCGTGACTGCTTTTTACTCCCACCACTAACGGCAAAGCTTAGGGGTGTTTGATTAGAGAACTATAAAGCAGTGCTCAAGAAAATTGAGCTGATTCTCAAGGACCTGACAAAGAATGGCCTGCATCACGTATTCAAGGACTGACAGATATGCTCTAAAAAGGGCATTGAAGTAGCGACGGACTACTTTGAGAAAGATCATGTAAACATTGAAGTGCAGTAATAGACATCTGTAAAACAAATCGGTCTCATTCTCAGCGCTCGTAAATTTCTTGGACCGAATTTTGGTTTAAGATACATAAATACCTTTGCCTTCTTAACTCCACATAGTATTTGAGGCATATAGAATTAAAATTTAATCTCTTCAGATTTAATTTATTAATTTGGTGTCTTTATTTGAGCATTTTCCTACTTTGAAATTTCCTATTTTATAAACATTTTATATGCAACATGATTATTATTGTAACCTTTGGAACTACGAGAGTTGACTGATAAGTCTCGGGCCTCTCAATAACAAATAAAACTTTTAAATGTTTTTCTTTATTTCTGAAATAACTTCAGAGAGACTAATAAATTTGTCATGCCGATGCTCTAATTTCATTAAACCATCTCTGTAGTGCGATTTATTATGGACCTTAAAACAGCTGTTTGCCACATCAATGACCTCCTCGTTGCTCTTTTATTTATGGTGGTGCAACTTTGTTGAAAACCTTCTTCTGTATCCTTAGCAGATTTTGAGCTCAAGTACCAACTGTGATTAAGATTACGTTGCTTTTTGTGAATTTGGTGTTTGAATTTATGTGGTGTGAACTGAGGTTTGGCGAGGGTGCAGTAATTATTAAAACTGTACTACAAAATGGGGTGTGTATCGACCCCCTGTTGATATGCAACACTCAGCCCTGTTAATGAGGAAGGCACGGACTGCATATAAATCGATGGGTCCCTGATTGACAAATATGTGTTGATTAGCCCTGTGCAGTTCGGGCGTGACAAATGATTATATGGCAGGGACCTATTAAGGGCCGGCATACCAATGTCCCTGCCTGACACGGGCAATAAACCTGTGACGTCTTATCAGACCGACCCCCTCTCTTTCTCTCTACAACTAATAAGGAAAGACGTTCAGGAAATTTCCTCCTTAAGCTTTAAATTCTGGTAGCTATTGTCGCGGTGACGGTGAATGCCTGATCTCGAGAAATTATATAGATACTCCAAAAAGTATTCGTCTATCATAGCACATAAAATATAACAAGTACACTCAGAAAAATATAGAAAATAAACGAACAATATGTATTTCCTTATATCGTTTGATATCTAGATTTAAAAATAAAGGCCACGCCGTGGCTCAGTGCTTAGACCGCTTGGCTCTCACCAAGGCGGCCCGGGTTCGATCCCAGGCGACCGCAAAGTGAGATTTGTAGTGGACAACACGGCGATGGGGCGGGTTTTCTCCGGGACCTCCGGTTTCCCCCGCCATCTCATTCCACCGGTGCTCCATCTTCATCTCATGTATCATCAGTGTCACCGCCTGCGGTGCCGTATGTAGTAAAAGCGGGCTTTAAACACTACACATTTGATTTAAAAAAAATAAACCACAATTTGGGTTCATATATTGATTAGTTAGTGAAAATCTATACGTTATTTAAAATAATATCCCATTTGATGTCAAACAAATACTCGTCTAGTAATCAAGATACCAGGTATGGTGCCTCGCTGACAGACACCCCTTCCCTTTTTAGTTGTGCTTCAGCCATTGTCGTTGACAGTTCCATCTCTGTTTCCAAAGCCATTGACTACTTTTTAAGTAATACGGGTCGAAAACGTCCAGAAAATACAAAAGAAGAGAGAGAAGTTTGCATTGGTTACTTAAGAAAGGAGAATAGTTTCAATAAATTGGAGAAACCATTGAAAGACCCATCAGTACAGGAAGACTGTTATATACAGGTTTGCTCAGAACAAAACTTATGAAAATCCATCAAGAAACGGTCGCCCAGCAGTCCATCCGCGATGCAGAAACGACAATTACTTAGAGAAGTCAAGAAAAATCCTAAAGTAAGTGCTCCAAAACTTACTATTGCACTACAAACACACACAGGAACGTCCGTTTCAGCACAAACTATAAGTAACGTGCTTTATGACGCTGAGTATGGAGGCCGAACAGCCGGTAGGAAACAATACATCAGTAAAATCAACAGAAAGAAGCGAGTTGCTTCTGCAAAAGAATATAAGTACGATGGGTTTGATTTCTGGAAGAAGGTTGTATTTACTGACGAGAGCCAATTTGAGCTCTCTAAGTCAAAATGGCGAATAATAGTGTAGAGAAGAAAGAATTGTGAGCTTTAATAGAAAATTATAACAGCTTCAGTTAAACATAGAGGTGATTCAGTACTTGTCTAGGGCTGCGTGAGTGCAAATGGTGTTGGGGATTTGTGTTCTATTGATGGAGATATGAACCATAAGGTTTATACCAGGGGCGGCCGGCGAGGCATTGTATTGGCGGCGCCATAATGAATGAATGAACGAACGAACGAAGGAGCGAACGAATGAACGAACGAAGCAAGGAACGAAGGAACGAACGAATGAACGAACGAATGAACGAACGAATGAACGAACGAATGAACGAACGAAACAAGTAACGAAGGAACGAACGAATGAACGAACGAATGAACGAACGAATGAACGAACGAAGCAAGGAACGAAGGAACGAACGAATGAACGAATGAACGAACGAAGGAACGAATGAAGCAAGGAACGAATGAACGAACGAATGAACGAACGAAGCAAGGAACGAACGAACGAATGAACGAACGAATGAACGAACGAATAAGGAACGAAGGAACGAACGAATGAACGAACGAATGAAAGAACGAATGAACGAACGAAGCAAGGAACGAAGGAACGAACGAATGAACGAATGAACGAACGAAGGAAGGAACGAAGGCAGGAACCAATGAGTAAACGAAGGAACAAACGAATGAACGAACGAATGAACGAACGAAGCAAGGAACGAAGGAACGAACGAATGAATGAATGAACGAACGAAGGAACGAACGAAGGAAGGAACGAAGGCAGGAACGAATGGGTGAACGAATGAACGAACGAAGGAACTAACGAATGAACGAACGAATGAACGAACGAATGAACGAACGAAGCAAGGAACGAAGGAACGAACGAATGAACGAATGAACGAACGAAGGAAGGAACGAAGGCGGCAACGAATGAGTAAACGAAGGAACGAACGAATGAACGAACGAATGAACAAACGAAACAAGGAACGAAGGAACGAACGAATGAATGAATGAACGAACGAAGCAAGGAACGAAGGAACGAACGATTGAACGAATGAACAAACGAATGAGGGAACGAAGGCAGGAACGAATGAGTAAACGAACGAATGAACGAACGAATGAACGAACGAAGCAAGGAACGAAGGAACGGACGAATGAACGAATGAACGAACGAAGGAAGGAACGAAGGCAGGAACGAATGAGTAAACGAAGGAACGAACGAATGAACGAACGAAGCAAGGAACGAAGGAACGAACGATTGAACGAATGAACAAATGAACGAACGAAGGATGGAACGAAGGCAGGAACGAATGAGTAAACGAAGGAACGAACGAATAAACGAACGAATGAACGAACGAAGCAAGGAATGAATGAATGAACGAATGAACGAATGAACGAAGGAAGGAACGAACGAATGAACGAACGAATGAACGAACGAAGGAATGAACGAATGAACGAACGAATGAACGAACGAAGCAAGAAACGAAGGAACGGACGAATGAACGAATGAACGAATGAACGAATGAACGAACGAAGGAATGAACGAATGAACGAACGAATGAACGAACGAAGGAATGAACGAATGAACGAACGAATGAACGAACGAAGGAATGAACGAATGAACGAACGAAGGAACGAACGAATGAACGAACGAATGAACGAACGAAGGAACGAACGAATGAATGAACGAATGAACGAACGAATGAACGAACGAATGAACGAACGAAAGAATGAACGAATGAACGAACGAATGAACGAATGAATTGAACGAACGAAGGAACGAACGAATGAACGAACAAATGAACGAACGAAGGAACGAACGAATGAACGAACGAATGAAGCAAGAAACGAAGGAAGGAACGATTGAGCGAATGAACGAATGAACGAACGAAGGAAGGAACGAAGGCAGGAACGAATGAGTAAACGAATTAACGAACGAATGAACGAACGAATGAACGAACGAAGCAAGGAACGAAGGAACGAACGAGTGAACGACTGAACGAATGAACGAAGGAACGAACGAATGAACGAACAAAGGAACTAACGAATGAACGAACGAATGAAGCAAGGAACGAAGGCAGGAACGAATGAGTAAACGAAGGAACGAACGAAGGAACGAACGAATGAACGAACGAAAGAACGAACGAAGGAACGAAGGAATGAACGAACGAATGAAGCAAGAAACGAAGGAACGAACGAAGGCAGGAACGAATGAATGAACGAATGAACGAACGAAGGAACGAACGAATGGACGAATGAATGAACGAACGAATGAACGAACGAAGCAAGTAACGAAGGAACGAACGAATGAACGAACGAATGAACGAACGAATGAGCGAACGAAGCAAGGAACGAAGGAACAAACGAATGTACGAATGAACGAACGAAGGAACGAATGAAGCAAGGAACGAACGAATGAACGAATGAACGAACGAAGCAAGGAACGAAGGAACGAACGAATGAACGAACGAATGAACCAACGAATGAACGAACGAATGAACGAACGAAGTAAGGAACGAAGGAACGAACGAATGAACGAACGAATGAAAGAACGAATGAAAGAACGAATGAACGAACGAAGCAAGGAACGAAGGAACGAACGAATGAACGAATGAACGAACGAAGGAAGGAACGAAGGCAGGAACGAATGAGTAAACGAAGGAACAAACGAATGAACGAAAGAATGAACGAACGAAGCAAGGAACGAAGGAACGAACGAATGAACGAATGAACGAACGAAGGAACGAACGAAGGAAGGAACGAAGGCAGGAACGAATGAATGAACGAATGAACGAACGAAGGAACTAACGAATGAACGAACGAAGGAACGAACGAATGAACGAACGAATGAACGAACGAAGCAAGGAACCAAGGAACGAACGAATGAACGAATGAACGAACGAAGGAGGGAACGAAGGCGGCAACGAATGAGTAAACGAAGGAACGAACGAATGAACGAACGAATGAACAAACGAAGCAAGGAACGAAGGAACGAACGAATGAACGAATGAACGAACGAAGCAAGGAACGAAGGAACGAACGATTGAACGAATGAACGAATGGACGAACGAAGGAGGGAACGAAGGCAGGAACGAATGAGTAAACGAAGGAACGAACGAATGAACGAACGAATGAACGAACGAAGCAAGGAACGAAGGAACGGACGAATGAACGAATGAACGAATGAACGAACGAAGGAAGGAACGAAGGCAGGAACGAATGAGTAAACGAAGGAACGAACGAATGAACGAACGAATGAAAGAACGAAGCAAGGAATGAAGGAACGAACGAATGTACGAATGAACGAAGGAAGGAACGAACGAAGGAAGGAACGAAGGCAGGAACGAATGAATGAACGAATGAACGAACGAAGGAACGAACGAATGAACGAACGAATGAACGAACGAAGGAATGAACGAATGAACGAACGAATGAAAGAATGAATGAACGAACGAAGGAACGAACGAATGAACGAACGAATGAACGAACGAAGGAACGAACGAATGAACGAACGAATGAAGCAAGAAACGAAGGAAGGGACGATTGAACGAATGAACGAATGAACGAACGAAGGAAGGAACGAAGGCAGGAACGAATGAGTGAACGAATGAACGAACGAATAAACGAACGAATGAACGAACGAAGCAAGGAACGAAGGAACGAACGATTGCACGACTGAACGAATGAACGAACGAAGGAACGAACGAATGAACGAAGGAACTAACGAATGAACGAACGAATGAAGCTAGGAACGAAGGCAGGAACGAATGAGTAAACGAAGGAACGAACGAAGGAACGAACGAATGAACGAACGAATGAACGAACGAATGAACGAACGAAGGAATGAACGAACGAATGAAGCAAGAAACGAAGGAACGAACGAAGGCAGGAACGAATGAATGAACGAATGAACGAACGAAGGAACGAACGAATGAACGAACGAATGAAGCAAGAAACGAAGGAAGGAACGAAGGAATGAACGAAGGAACGAAGGAATGAACGGATGAACGAACTAATGAACGAACGATGGAAGGAACGAAGGCAGGAACGAATGAATGAACGAATGAACGAACGAAGGAACGAAGGAACGCATGAATGAATAAGTGAATAAATTAATAAATAAGTAAATAAATAAATAAGGGTTATTAAAATGTAAATATATGTACCAATTTCGAACGATTTATGTAGTCTTATTCATATTCCATCCTATTTTATAATATACCGTATCAAATAGAACGTACATGGAAATGGAAATAGATATTTATTACATCCGTACTCTTGTTACGCACAGTAAAAGTTGGATAATACCTACAATTCATGGAGAATGTGATACGAAGCGTTCGTGTACGATTTTGTGAAAGAGAGACAGTTATCTGAAGTCCCGTGCTTCACTGCACTCTAGCGGGTAAAGCGTAAGTTATGCGCAAGAGAAATCTCGGCACTACCTTCTCCCATAAGAAGCCGTGTATAAGCAGACATCCTAGCCCTTAACACAGGCGCTTATGAGCGTAGACCGTGCCGTTCTGGATTCGGCACCAAGCCACGGAAAACAACCAGGACAGAGCGCTTGCGTTTAACGCGCCTATTCACACGAGGGAGCAAATACTCAGAAACAATCTTTTCTTTGTGCGCAATTCCTATACACTTCACTTTCTTTCGTTTTCATACAGATGGTGCCATGGCACAGCAGCACTATCTCAGAAGCCGCTCCTGGTTTATACAAACATCCTAAAAACATATCTGTTAAGAAGTGTGAATAATATGGGTCTTTCTGAGGTTTATATTTTCACAAATCATCCAAAACACACACTTCTAGATGTAAGGCTATGATTGTTGTAAAATACTCCACGATGGATGCCGACATCACCGCAATCCCCAGACATGAATCCAATAGAGAATTTGTGAAGTATACTGGACAAAAATATTAGTAATCGCCAGATATTTAATATAAAGGATCTAAAAACGCTCTACTACAGGAATGACGTAAAATTACAGTGGAAACAACACAATCTTTGGTGAAATCCATGTCAAGGGGAATGTAAGAGATTATAAAGAGGAATGGAGGGCCTACTAAGTACTAAGCGTAACATTCTACACCATTTTCAGTATGCAGACAAATACTTATTTTGCATCGTATATTGCATCTTTACTTTTGACTGTTTAACTATGTTTACGTGAATAGATACTGTACCTTTTTTATTGTATTCTCTTTTCCACCAATCAATAAGTAAGACAGTGTCCCTGTTGTGCTTTCTCTGATGATTTTCTACCATACATACATCCTTAAACATAAACTCATGCATTAGACGAATACTTTTTGGAGTAACTACATGTAAGTCCACTTAGCCACCAACTCCGTTGTTTGCCCGCAAGAAAAGCAAAGAAACCAACATTCAAACAACTGTTCCCGTGAAGTATTTGTACTAAACCATTTTAACTCCTGGAATTGAGAACATTCTCCTTCTAGGGTACTCTTCCCACCATAAGCTGACTATATACAATAGGCTGTGCAATTGCCAGCCTGCCCGCCATGGTAGCGTGATGGTAGCGTGTCTGCCTCAGTCAGGGTGAGTTACCAGGATAAGCTTTTCCGGGGATTTCCCTTATCCTGAAAGACGAATGTCCGGTAACTCTAAGCTCTATGGACCCTGGGCTCATTTGAGCATCATTTCACTAATTCCATTCATCGTCCGATATGACTTAAGGTTGGAGGACTTAAATTATAAAAAAAGAAATTGCCAGCATGTTAACAGTTCAGCCCTGAGCGGAAGATCCTGACTTCAGGGCAGTTATTTCGTCTGCAGGTCATACATTACGGTGCAATTCCGTAGTACTAGGTCTACGCGCGGTGTAAAAGAGAAACGTTGTGTGTTTGTCGGAGAAATCATTACCAGAGCTAGTTGGTGCTTAATAAAGGGACGGAAAGGAACATTAGGGACGTGTTAGAGTATTTGTGAAAGACGATGACTATAATTTAAGAGAAAGAGAACTTCGTTTGCATAAATTAATCATTGTACATTACCTAAGATATAAAAAATAACTGGAGAATAATTTTAGCAAATATAAAACTAAAATTAACCCAAGAATCATCAAAATATTCTGAAGTTCCCAGCTCGAAATCGAGTAAACCATTTTTGACGTGCCCGATTCGTCACTGCATCTTCTCCGTAAACAGCAGAAATTTTCCGTTGAGTTTGTGAGGCGGTTTTACCTTTACGGTAATAAAACAGCATTAAATGTCGAAAATATTCCTTCTTGCCTTCCATATTAACATTCACAAGTTACAACTCCACACTGTTGCATCCACAAACTGGTACTGAAGTTTGGTTATCAATTCTTAGATAAGTTGACCTATTTACCTTTGGCCGTGAGGTCCCTGTGGTTTGTGTTCATAGCATTCTTTTCAATTATTGTATTTGTAAACAAACCCCATATTGTTAGGCAACTTCTTTGACGTGAAAGTAATGGGGGCATGCAGTATTCTCAGGTGTTCTTAGTCGTAAACACGTAACAAGAATCGAACGAATTTTTGAGACAGCCCGATACATTACTTACGCGAATAAAAATACCTCGAGAATGTTTTCTGCAACTAGAAAACTAAAATTAACCCAAGAATCGTCAAAATATTCTGAAATAATTTACATTCAAGACACTGGTCTATCTCCAGAACGCTATTCTTTTCGAAAATGATGTGTAAACGAAAAAGTTAGGCGAATTTTACTTGATTTTTGTTAATTTACCAAGGTATATAGATTAAGGAATTATTGAAAACTGAGTTTTTATATTAATACCTCAGTTAAGTACAATTATTTGTTTAGAAATATCTTTGACGGTAACATTTGAAATTAAACCTAAATAAGAAACTGTATAAGATTGATTTTGCAAGCGATATTCATGCACAAACCGAGCGGTTGCTAGGGAAGCTACAAAGAGAATGTTGAAAGGTAATATAAATAGGTGTCAATTGTCACTGCCGAAATACTTACGTAAAATAACCGTTTTGTGTGTTAAACTTTATCTGCGATTAGTAAATATTTTAAATTGCGTTTTGTCAGAGTAACACGAGATTTTGAGTATATCCGCGAGAGTAAATTACAATCAAAGTCTGTATATTTATAGAACATATTAACACTTCCACGCTCTTAAGGGTATGTATGACTGAAATTTTCAAATTCTGAACTAATAATGCTAGCTTTTTCAAATTTACACCATAGGTGTAGTATATTGTAAGCATGTTACAACCTAAATTTAAACTACTTTTCTCCAGCAGTTTAGAAACTATGATACATTTTTTATGTTTTTTGTGACGTCACTAAAAAAAGTCCCTTGCGAGAAAATATTTTGAATTTTGGTCTAATATTTTAACCCTATGTTCATAATACACATACTTTTTGAAATTGCTCTGGGTTTTTCTGTGTCTCCTTTAGTTTAGGTCACAAAAGTTTTTTAATTTACAAATATTCTATTTTTGTCTAAAAAACTGTAAGTTTTGTGTTTGAAAATTAAAAATATATGCGTATATACATTTCACAATAAAACCTAGGGATATTTCCATTCTTCATGATATTCTGAACCTGTGTAGGAAATTTCATGAATGTAGTACAAAAGCTGCATCGCAAGGAGCATTTTACAGGAAGAAAAATGCTGAAAATATGAACATTGAGAAAACAGCGATTAAAGATTTGATTGCATAAGTCACATTAACATCCACCAGGCTGATAGGTTGAACCCTCAGATTTCTTTTTCCTCTCCTCTGTTGCTGCTTTTTCCACATTTTTCTTCTTTAGATGTTGCTTTTCTTCTGCACAACTTCGCTTCTTGCTTTGCAGGATACGAGTCTGATCTCGCTGCACTGAAGTTCTCCTTGCTGAGTCTACTACACTTTCACCTCTGATATTTTGCTGCAGCTCCAATGACTTAAGACTACCCATGTTAAACTCACTGATACTTTTAATAACAGAAAGATCCAATTTTTGTTTTGATATGAAAACTTCCTTTGGGCACTTATTCCATATGGCATGATGCAAAGATTCATTGGCATTCTGTGTTTTTCCTGTTTTGCACCTCTCTAGTAATTTTGTAGAAGCCAGCCTCTGATATATTGGCAACATTTTAGGAACTATTTTGTCTTCTAAAGCCTTATTTTTCTTTTCTTGAATTGAAAATTTAAGATCGGAAAACAGACAAAGAATGTGGATGTAGGCAAAGGAGGGCGTGACTCTGACAGAGTTTAAAGGCCACCAACATTTAAATAAGCATTTAAAAATGGCGTTCGGAGGCAAATTATGCATTTTTCACATTCGGGAATATCTAAATTATCTTATAGAATTAAAATAAAAAAGTCGTTATTTTCACGATTTTCATGAAATTTTAGTCATACATACCCTTAATAAGCAGAAAAAGATGAGTAACGACGAATGTGTTTCAGAAATCGGAGTTTAAGCTCGCACGTTCTATTTAACTTTTCGCCGTAGCAGTTAATGAGAGTTGCTCTGTGGAGCTAGCATATCGGGGATGTAACCAGCGCGTGCACTTTTGTACCAAGTAGTTTGAAATCCAATTTAGCTTCTCTCGTAATGCAACATGTCATAACGTAGGCCCAACTAATGTGGCCCCTAAGTTTACTGCGCCTAATGCACCGGCAGTTGTTTTCCCCACTGACAGCTACAACAAATAACTGCACCGCTTTTTATTTTCACAGAGTGCAGCGCTCGAACCGAAATTTCGTATGATCATTTCACCGCAAACAACGGCCATATTTGTGGTCTCCTAAATGACCGAAATAAAACAGGTTTTTACTTTCGGGACCACTTACCGCAATACAGGTTATGAAGCCTAATAAACTTAAATTTCACATGAGCTTTCCCACTCGTTTTTCTTCGAACTGCTGTTGTATAAACACATTTTCCACTCCTACTTCAAGATAAAAGTTATTTTATTGTTAATTTTACTGTAGTTACATGGCACTATGGGAGCTTTCGCCTCGACAGCGTAACTCTTAGCATGTCTGCGTTATGTTAGAGAGGTTCCGAGTTCGAGTCTCGGTAAGGGTGAGTTACCTGGATAAGGTTTTTACCCGGGGGTTTCCCTTATTCTGAAAGACGAATGTCGGGTAACTTTAAGCTCTATGCTCCCTAAGCTCTTAATTTTACTGTAGTTACATGTGACTGTGTGAGTGTCCGCTTCGGTAGTGTGTCTTTCTGACGTTCAAGGTGTCAGTTGTAAACTCACTTAGGGTAATAAGTTTTTTTCCTGGTTTTCCCTTAAACTGAAATATTAATTTCAGGTAAACTGCGTGTCTGCCTCACGTTCAAGAGATCCGGGGTTAAAATCTCGGTCAGGGTGAGTTACCTGGATAAGGTTTTCCGGGGTTTCCCTTATTCTGAAAGATGAATGTCGGGTAACTCTGAGCTCCATGGACCCCGGATGCATTGAGCATCATTTCACCCATTTCATCGATTGTCCGATATTGCTAAATGTTGGAGAACGTAATTTAAAAAAATAGGTAAACTGTAGGCTCTCTGGACCTTGGGCTTACTATACCCATTTCATTCATCGTCCGATGTGACCTAATGTCGGACTACAGGTTTTAGTTAAAAAAGGAAGAATGCTGGAATAAAGTAGACATTAACTGATAGTTATATGAATGGTCCAGGGAAAGAACCAGGCAAGTTACTCATTATAAGAAGGCCAGAAAACAAATATTTAATTTTAAAACACAATGGGTGATTGTCAAACAAAACTCTTCTTTCAAACATATTTTTTCTTTTTAATTTACGTCCTCCAACATTAAGTCATATCGTATGATGAATGGAATGTGTGAAATTATGCTCAAATGAGTCCGGAGTCCATGGAGCGTAGAGTTACCCGACATTGGTCTTTCAGGATAAGAGAAAACCCCGGAAAAAGGTTATCCAGGTAACCCACCCTGACCGAGATTCGAACTTGGGACCTCTTGAACGTGAGGCAGACATGCTACCACCACGCCACCGAGGCGGGCCTCAAACATAGTGAAATATTAATGCGTCACATGTAGTGAATCAAGTAAAGTGGTACTTCCTGTCCGTTAAGTCAGTAATATTCACCAAACAAAAAGTTCATTACAATAGCATTTCTCTCTAGTGCTGTAGATCGATCAAAATTTTTAATCGATAAACCGTGTTACATTAATCGAATAATCAATCGATTAATCGATATATTAGCTGCTCAAAAATTAGGTGTAAGGATTATATAAAGTACTTTAATAATCTGTACGTTTCTTTATTTATGAAGCTTATAAATATTTAGAATCTAAATTTCTGTTTGCATCAAGTGCACATGCTTTATATATGTATTGAATTATATCTATAATATTTTTACGTATTTATTTTGTAACGTATTATATCAATATCTACTAAGATTTGTGAGACTAATATGCAGTTGCTTTTATAACTTTACTTTACTTTAAGTTTTCTAACACAAAACGTTCATTCATTGTCACGGAAACAGAAACGTTACTGGCTTACTGCAGTTTACAGCAAAGTTACACGACTATCAGCCCTGAGAAGAGGAATCAGCCATTGTCTGCACAGCTGCGTAAGCGAAGTGTTCGGTTCAAGGTTGTACAGTTCAGTTTATGCTAGCAAGCGATAAATAATCAGTTGTATACGATATTGTCACCCAATTATCGGAAGGCACGACCAACTAACACCTGAGTGGGAAACAGGAGGCATTTAGGTCACGCCTACCAATTTATCTTGTAGCGCTAACTGAGGGGATGGTTGGAAGGGTATCGCGGGCCACTGAGTCATCCCTTTTCCCTCCCCCTGACGTCTGGAACAATCGGAATGATGTTCCGAGCCACGAAGCTTCGAGATGCCGCGATCTGGCTATATAAGCGGCGCGTTAGACGACTCAAGCAGTTCTTGGTGAGCAGCCGTGAAGAGCGCAGTGCTAGCGAACGGACTGGAAGACTGCGTACGTGTATCAGAGGAGTTTTTAGTCAGCTCTAGAGAATGTTGTACGTAATAGTGAATGTGGAGTGGACCTGTGACAGACGAACTGGTGGATTGTAATTGTGTGCGCTACGTAATTCTATGTAATCGGCAAGTGTACCAACTGTAATGTGGTGGAAATAAAGAACATTTTGAGTTCGTGCAATTCGACTTTTAATTCTACGAACCTACAAAGTCACAATATGTTGTCACATACAAACTGTAAGGAAAGAAACCTCTCTGTCAGCATCTGTATGTAGTTCTGTACCTCTTAGAATATAATTTCAAAACAGAAGTGTTCTTTAGACTCTCTCGGGGTTCAGCGTGCTTTCTTTTAGGTATCGGGAGTTATATTATCTGAAAGCACAGAGAGCATTACGTCTCTAGTGAAGGCTTGGTGGTTTGGAAAGGCTCTATTAATCGATTAAATTTGTTAATCTTGAATTGAAAATAAAGATTTAATCGATTAATCGTTTTGGTAAATCGACTAAATCACGTAGCACTATTTTTGTCAATGAAAAAACAAAACAGGTACGTCACCTGAAACAGAAAGAAAACCATTAAAGTCATCCACAAGATGTTTTTTTGCTATTACAATAATTGTGTTACTATCACAATATCATCGTCATTATTATTCTTGTTGTTATTTTGAGTTAATCTGGGCTTCATCTAGTAGTTTTTGTTGCAGTAAATATCGGGGAAGTAACGTTTGCAATGTCCACATTGTTCCAGGGTCCATAGACCTTAGAGTTACCCGACACTCGTCTTTTCAGGATAAGGGAAAACCCCGGGGAAACCTTATCCAGGTAACTCACCCTGACCGAGATTCGAACTCGGGACCTCTTGAACGTGAGGAACGCATGCTACCACCACGCTACCGAGGTGGGCGTCCACATAGATGACGAATTGTATTGAAGAACGCTGTGCTAGTCACGAATCTACAGTTATTCCTGAACCTTGCAATAATCAGTAATTTCAGCTTTGTTTTCGGATGACTGACGAAACAAAACAAATGAGACAAAAAGTTATATACAAAGTTTGTTCGAAGATGAACTGATGTATTTGAAAAGTCCGTGTTCGTGATGCCTCGTCCCTTTTTATGACAGGCACGAGCGTTTTTGTGGTTTAACTTTGTGTATCTGTTTGATCACGCAAACCGCGAGTCTTTTGTCTTTACTTCTTTCCCTCGGGATATCTCAGTGAAGTAAAGGGCAGGACCGAAATCGACAGAAACAGACAAACTTGCTTTCGTCACATTTTGTACTCTTTCTTAAGAAAATCCCTAAATACTCACAGCTTACACATTATAGTGTGTCAAATGTCAATATCAAGTTTAATGCAGTAACTTCGGTAGATTTTGAATGTGTATTCATAACACTTGTATGTGACACGAGTACTTAACTGCGACCAGGTTATACAAACTTGACAAGAGAATTCTCTACTTGACACTTGTCATTGTTATTACGTTAAGCTATTGATACATTTTAGGCGTCCCAGCGCCATGTTGTCTCACTTTGCGATCGTCTGGGATCGAATCCTCACCACCTTGGTGAGAGACAAGCGGACTCACACTCAGCCATGGCGCAGCTCTTACACAAATTATTATTACATAAAAATGTAGATGTCACTAAAGCACACAATGGTTGTCAAATATATTTTCTATTTGGAGTTAATCATGTCCCAGATATTCCTTTTTATTTATCTGCATTCTCCAATACTTAAATATTTTTTCTCAAATAGCCAGCCGTTTTTCATTTTTATCTTTTGCACATACAAAGACAATGTAATTACGAGGCCTGTTCAATAAAGAATGATCACCTTTTTTTTGACAACGTACCTATAGTCATCCTCATAATTTTGATGGTACTTCTCAAAATACTCTCCCTTGAATGCGATGCACTTGTCCTGGCTTTTCTTCCAGTCTTCAAAGGTATTTTTGAGAGATCCTTCAAAATTGCTTCCGCAGCCTTCACCACTGCTTCTGATGATGGATAATGCCCCCCACGAAGGCGTTTTTTTCAAGTTAGGGAATAGAAAAAAGTCACATGGAGTTAATCCGGACTATATGGAGTATGAATGTATAGTGTTTAACGCCCGCTTTTACTACGTACGGCACCGCAGGCGGTTACACTGATGATACATGAAATGAAGATGGAGCACCGGTGGAATGAGATGGCGGGGGAAACCGGAGGTCCCGGAGAAAACCCGCCCCAGCGCCATGTTGTCCACCACAAATCTCACTTTGCGGTCGCCTGGGATCGAACCCGGGGACTATAGGGAGAGTGAGGGATGCACTTCACGTTGATTTTTGCAAGATACTCAGCAACAATATTGCCAATATGCAGCCGCGCATTATCGTGGTGCAGCATCCAGCCTTCTTCACGGATATGTGGTCCTTTGCACCTAATATGCACTTGCAATGTTTTCAGGACAGCTCTGTAGTATTGTTCAGTTACTGATGTGTGTGCAGGTCCAACATGCTGATAAACCATTCCACGAATATCAGAGAATGAGATTACCATAACTTTCCCAGCAGAAGCAACCACTTTTGCTTAATGGGGGTGATGATGAAGGAGATTTCCACACTGAGCTTTGCTGTTTGCTCTCAGGATCAAAATGATGTAGCCAAGCTTCATTAGCAGTGATTACGTTTGAAACAAACTCCGAATCTTCCTCTAACATCAGCTTTAACTTCATGTTACCTCCATCGCAGCGGTAGGCAATACTGAACGTGTCTGAAATTGCCTGGTTCTCGCAGGCGGGAACCAAGAGTACCAACAATGAAACTACTACGGCATGTTTGTTTCACATTAAGCTAACGCAATATAATAAGATTGGATTTTAGTGCGAAAAATTATGACTGTACAAATATTATGATCATTCTTTATTGAAAAGCCCTCGTCCAATGACGTCACTTGAACAACAAGTTTTAAGACATTTGAGGGGTCCAGGGAAAATACCACGTAAGTCACTTTTTCTCAAAATCAGTTTGATATGACCGTGGAAAGTACCATGTTTTTAAAGTATGAAACAGGGAAAAGACTGGTTAGTCATAGGACTTTTTGTCATTTAAATTTTGGCGTACAGGACATTGACGGGCTAGGTGTTAAATGGACATTTTGTCACACAGTTCTCATATAAAAAAATTTCCATCCATACACCATTTCCTGACAGATATTCACAACAAAAACAGGTGAAGGTTTGATCCTTGAATTTGTAATCATGCTTATGAACTCCTCTGAGAGATCCCATTCTTTGTTTCAAATTCAAAAGACATTCTTATCACATTCCATGTAGGAATGACTGTATCTGAAGCACAACGAAGAGTTGATGGTGGGATACTGTCTTCCTCTTAGTTTGTAGCTACTGTAGGTCGGCGAATGCATTTTGTATAGGAAGGGAAAACATTTATCAAAAACGTGGAGCTGGCAGAACGCAATCAGCAGGTGATGATGTACATGTGAATGCTGTTAGAGCTCCGCTGGAAGAACTTCGTTGTTGGGTTTGTATTGAGCTAGCCAGGGAAGTTGATATTGCTCCTGGTACGAATCTTCACATAACACTAGGGAACACGTTTTTTGTACCCGAAACAAAATAGGCTAATTCTTATGCAAAATGACTCTCTGATTCCAAAAATGCCTCAGAAAATGCTGTATCACGTAACGTTTTTGAGATATTCTTATTCTTTTATATAAAATTACAGAAATGAGGTATGATACCAACTCATATTGACTTAATTTAAAATAATGGACACTGACTCTTCTAAATACAGTTTAAAGGCAGTGTTGCTTCTTAATGGCAATTTACTAACTTCAATACCTTTATTTCATGCCATAGGAATGAAGGAGACATACGATTCCATTTCCATAATTTTAGATGCTATTAGTTATCAAAACCATGGCTGGGAAATTTGTAGTGACTTCAAGGTAGTTGCATTGCTAACGGGACTGCAGGGAGGTTTCACAAACTATTGCTGTTTTTTGTGCTTGTGGGACAGTAGGGCAACTGATAAGCATTTTATAGTGAAAGAATGGGGGAAAAGGGAAGACTATACCCCTGGAGCAAGCAATGTTAAGTATGTGCCTCCAGTAGACCCAAACAAATTTCTTCTCCCTCACTTCACATGAAGCTCGGGCTAATGAAGAATTCTGTTAAATGTTTGGACAAAATTGGAAGTGCATTTGAGTATTTAAGAAGTATCTTTCCCAAAATAAGCAAATCTAAATTGAAGGAAGGTATATTTTTCGGTCCTCAAATAAGACTACTTCTTATAGACAGTGTTTTTGAATCAAAGCTTAAACGTGTTGAACTGGCAGCATGGAAATCATTTAAATCAGTGGTGGAATGCTTCCTGTTCAATAACAAAGAAGAAAATTATGAAACTTTAGTCTCAAAGCTATTAAGCAGCTACTAAGAAATGGGTTGCCGTATGTCACTTAAAATCCACTTTTTGCACTCTCACCTTGATAGTTTCCCTACACACCTAGGAGTTGTAGTAAGTGATGAGCAAGGTGAGCGTTTTCACCAGGACATTTCTGAGATGGAAAGACGTTACCAGGGTATCGCTGGGATTCAGCCATGTTCGGAGACTATTGTTGGTTCCTCAAACGGGAGAGTCAATAAAAAAGAAAATCAACAGTGAAACACTTCTGGGATAATTGAGGTATTGCTTTTCATCGTTATCTTGTGTTTATTTATTTTAATAATAATAATTAATAATAATTATTATTTTCAATGTTATTTGGCAATAAATTACCTACTATTTTCAATTAATCAAATATGAGTTATCACATCACATTTCTGTAAGTTTTCATAAAAAATTATGAATACCTAAAATACGTTACGTGACACAGCATTTTGAAGGGGCATTTTTGGAATCAGCAGATCAGTTTACATAAGAATTTGCCTATTTTGTTTCGGGTATATAATTTTTTTTTTTTTGTTCCCCAGTGTAATTAATTTAGATGAAACCTGGGCTCGGTGATACCAACCAAAATAAAAGAGACAATCAAATGAATGGCGACACATTGATTCACTATGGCCAAAGAAGTTTCGACAGGTACAGGATCCACTTAAGGTCATGGTCATTGTTGCTTATGATTTTGACGTGTTCTTATTACTCATTTAGTTGCTCAAGGAAATCGCGTGAATGATACATATTATGTCACTTTATGGAACAACATTTACGACCAGCTTTGAGTCCTAAACGTTCAAATCTCTTGTATTCTCATCTCATTGTATTACTTGATGGTGCTCGCTCTCACACGTCTGCCCCTGTTGCTAATTTACTTTCTTAGATGAAACTGGGGAATTCTGGAGCATCCTCAATACTCCTCAGAAATGAACTTGCGTGATTTCAACCTTTTTAATGATATGAAATTACCACCTAGAGGAGTTTGTTTAGAACAAGACAGGCAATTATAGCAGCAGTAGAGCAGTCTCTTGGAATATTAGGACAACAAGACGCTGTGGACGGCTTCCTGATGTGTGGAGGCAAGTTCTTCGTGTAGGTGATTACTCCTAAGCTTTTCAATTATGTAACTGCTGCAAAAAAATTTATTTTTTGTTAATACAAATGTTGCCTCTAATTACTGAATGACCTAAGCAGTATGGCAGTCACATGCATCCAAAATACACTCCTGGAAATGGAAATAGGAACACATTGACGCCGGTGTCTCAGACCCACCATACTTGCTCCGGACACTGCAAGAGGGCTGTACAAGCAATGATCACACGCACGGCACAGCGGACACACCAGGAACCGCGGTGTTGGCCGTCGAACGGCGCTAGCTGCGCAGCGTTTGAGCACCGCCGCCGTCAGTGTCAGCCAGTTTGCCATGGCATACGGAGCTCCATCGTAGTCTTTAACACAGGTAGCATGCCGCGACAGCGTAGACGTGAACCGTATGTGCAGTTGACGGACTTTGAGCGAGGGCGTATAGTGGGAATGCGGGAGGACGGATGGACGTACAGCCGAATTGCTCAACACGTGGGGCGTGAGGTCTCCACAGTACATCGATGTTGTCGCCAGTGATCGGTGGAAGGTGCACGTGCCCTTCGACCTGGGACCGGACCGCAGCGATGCACGGATGCACACCAAGACGGTCGGATCCTACGCAGTGCCGTAGGGGACCGCACCGCCACTTCCCAGCAAATTAGGGACACTGTTGCTCCTGGGGTATCGGCGAGGACCATTCGCAACCATCACCACGAAGCTCTGCTACGGTCCCGCACACCGTTAGGCCGTCTTCAGCTCACGCCACAACATCTTGCAGCCCTCCTCCAGTGGTGTCGCGACAGGCGTGAATGGAGGGACAAATGAAGACGTGTCGTATTCAGCGATGAGAGTCGCATCTGCTTTGGTGCCAATGATGGTCGTATGCGTGTTTGGCGCCGTGCAGCTGAGCACCTTAATCAAAACTGCATACGACCGAGGCACACAGGGCCAACACCCGGCATCATGGTGTGAGGAGCGATCTCCTACACTGACCGTACACCTCTGGTGATCGTCGAGGGGACACTGAATAGTGCACGGTACATCCAAACCGTCATCGAACCCATCGTTCTACCATTCCTAGACCAGCAAGGGAACTTGCTGTTCCAACAGGACAATGCACGTCCGCATGTATCCCGTGCCACCCAACGTGCTCTAGAGTAAGTCAACTACCCTGGCCAGCAGGATCTCCGGATCCCCATTGAGCATGTTTGGGACTGGATGAAACGTCATCTCACGCGGTCTGCACGTCCAGCACGAACGCTGGTCCAACTGAGGCGCCAGCTGGAAATGGCATGGCAAGCCGTTCCACAGGACTACATCCAGCATCTCTACGATCTTCTCAATGGGAGAATAGCAGCCTGCATTGCTGCGAAAGGTGGATATACACGGTAATTATGCCGACATTGTTCATGCTCTGTTGCCTGTGTCTATGTGCCTATGGTTCTGTCAGTGTGATCGTGTGATATATCTGACCCCAGGAATGTGTCAATAAAGTTTCCCCTTCCTGTGACAATGAATTCACGGTGTTCTTATTTCAATTTCCAGGAGTGTATTTACGTTTTTGTTTCCAGTTCACCTAGTGGCAGTGTTTGAATGTTGCCTTTTTTCCTCCACTCGTTCGGCTATCAACATAATTGCTGGAATGCTGTGACTAGCACTAGGGTAGGCACTCGCCGCCACCGAGGCATTCTTAATTGTTTTGAGGCAATGCATTACGTTGTATACTTGATGTAAGTATTTAGTAGAAATGGTTTGAAATAGAATTTTATAATGTAATGCGTAATCAATGTCAATGTATAATCTACACTTTTTCCTCTACCTGTTATAGTCAGTTAGCAGTAAAAGCAAATTACCTACTCTATTTCTGTGTAGATTTTATAAACATATCTGAAGAGAATCTATGTGGAGCAAGTCGGTTCTTTTTCCTTACAAAGTGTCATCAGTTTGTAAAGAAGGTTCATTCTAATTCAGGAACTGCACAACTCCGGACTGTAATTGAAATAACTTCTCTGCCATGAATTTCAAATTGGACTATCAGTTCTCTCTCTCTCCCTCTCTTCTCCTTTTCTGCAGCTAAATACTCAAACCGTAGCGAGAACATTTTCTTGCTTATTATTCGCAACAAACTCCCGCAGAAGTACTTACTCTTCGGAAATATCCCCGCACCCCGCCCGCCCCCGACGTAACATTTATGTTTATTACGCCCTTAGCTTCTTTTTGTACCCCAAGGCACAGAAATATCGCACTCAACTTAAATTTGAAATACACGGTAAGGCATTATTGGGCCTTCTGCACTGTGCGAAGGAGGCAGTAGTTGCTATGGATACGGCACAAAGAGAACTAGCTGCATCGTAAAAGCAAAATGTGACATTGTTGAGAGCAGGTACAGCGGCTGTTTCATACCTTGATTTAAATGGAAATATGATCCTTGATGTTGTTATGGTAGTTCAGTGGTCAACAGCAGCTGACCGAGGTCCAGGAAATACGTGGTTCAAGCATTCTTTTAAATATTTTCGTAGCAATTTTATTCAAATACTGAATATTCAAGACGCCTTCATTGAATTTTATGAGATTACGCATTTTTTTACATATGTCTAGGATTTACTGAGAACTAATTATTATTACGCCGAAACTCTTACATTCAACACCCAGCCCGCCTCTGTAGTGTAGAGATAGCGTATGTACTTCACGTTCAAAATATCCCGAGCACATGATGAACTATTTGGATAAGGTTCTTTTTTCGGAGACCTCCTGAAGACTGAAAGATGAATGTCTGTTAACTACAAGCTCTATGTACCGCGTGCTCATTTCAACCTCATTTCATTTATTGTCCGATATGACAACGTTTTAGGTTTTCCCTTATTCTGAAAGAACAGTGCCACCTAACACTAGGCTCTGTGTACCGTGCACTCATTTGAACATCATTTCACTCATCATCCGATATCACTTAACGTTGGAGGTTTTATCTTATTGTGAAAGATAAATGTCACGCAAATCTAAGCTCTATGGACACTGTACTCATTTGAACATCATTTCATTCACCATCCGATATGACTTAACTTTCAAGGCTTTCCGTTATACCGAAGAATTAATGTTATGTCACTCTAAGCTCTATCTACTCTGTACTCATTTGAACATCATTTCATTCACCGTCCATATTGACTTGAATTTGGAGGTTTTCCCTTATCCTCAAAGATGAATGTCTGGTAACTCTAAGCTCTATGTACCTGCACTCATTTGAACATAATTTCATTCATCGTCCGATAGGACTCAACGGTGGAGGTTTTCCCTTATGCTCATAGATGAATGTCTGCTATCTCTAAGCTCTATGTATCCTGTACTCATATCAACATGATTTTATTCATCGTCAGATATGAATTAACGTTGGAGGTTTTCGCTTATCAAGAAATATACATGTCAGGTGAATCCAAGCTCTATGTACCCTGTGCTCATTTGAATATTATTTCATTCATCGTCCGATATGACTTATCGTTGGAGGTTCTCCGTTATCCTGAAAAATAAATGCCACGTATGGCTAAGCACTATGTAACCTGTACTCATTTGAACATCTTTTCGTTCATCGTCCGATATGACTTAACGCTGGAGGTTTTGCCTTATCAAGAAAGATTCAAGTCAGGTAACTCTAAGCTCTATGTTCCCTGTACTCATTTGAACATAATTTCATTCACCGTCCTATATGATTTAACACAGGCGGTTTTACCTTAACCTGAAAGATGAATTTCTGTTAACTCTAAGCTCTATGTACTCTGTACTCATTTAAACATCATTTCATTCAGCGTCCGACTTATCGCTGGAAGTTTTCCATTATCAAGAAAGATGCAAGTCAGGTGACTCTGAGCTCTATGTACTCTGTACTCATTTAAATTTCATTTCATTCAACGTCCGATATGACTTAACGCTGGAAGTTTCCCCTTATTCTGGAAGATGAATGTCTGGTATCTCTAAGCTCTATGTATCCCGTACTCATTTAAACATCATTTCATTCAGCGTCCTCCTTAACGTTGGAAGTTTTCCCTTATCAAGAAAGATGCAAGTCAGGTAACTCTAAGCTCTTTGTATCCCGTACTCATTTGAACATCATTTCATACAGCTTTCGACTTAACATTGGAAGTTTTCCCTTATCAAGAAAGATGCAAGTCAGGTAACTCTAAGTTCTTTGTATCCTGTACTCATTTGAACATCATTTCATTCATCGTTCTATATGACTTAACGTTGGAGATTTTCTCTTATCCTGAAAGATGAATATCTGTTAACTCTAAGCTGTAGGTACCCTGTACTTATTTGACCATCATTTCATTCAACGTCCTATATGACTTAACATTGGAGGTGTTCCCTTATCATGAAAGATGAATGTCACGTAACTCTAAGCTCAATGTACCCTGTACTCATTGGACATAATTTCATTCATCGTCCGATATGACCTAACGTTGGAAGTTTTTCCCTCATTCTGAAACATGAATGTCGCTTAACTCTAAGCTTTATGTACCATGTACTAATTTCAATATCATTTCATTTATCGTTAGAGATGACAGCGTTGGACGTTTTCCGTTTTCCTGAGAGATGAATGTCACGTAGCTCTAAACTCTGTGAACCCTGCACTCATTTGATCAGCATTTCATTCATCGTCCGGAATGACTTAACGTTGAAGGTTTTTCCTTATCCTGAAAGATGAACATCTGGTAGACTCGTATCCTGGACGTTTTTGTACATCATTTCATTCATCGTCAGATAAGAGTTAACGTTGAAGGTGTTCCCTTATCCTGAAAGACGATTGGCTGGTAACTCTAAGCTCTATGTATCCTGGAATTTTTTGAACATTACTTCATTCATTGTCCGAAATGACAACGTTGGAGCACGTAGATTATAAAACTGAACACCGAAACAACGAAACAGTATATAACGGCGTTACAGGAACATCTGGGAATGTTGTTAAGCTTTCTAACGACCAGGGAAACGCACGAAAAGTACCACGTGTTAGGAAGGTCCCAAACGCACAACAAACATACCCGCTCCGTTAAGAGCCTTGTAACTAAACCAAAGGAAATAGAGAAATGCCGAGACTATAGAGGAGTTAGTAGAGTCTTGGATTGTGACGCAGAATTCTCAGCATTGCTTTTAGAAAACAAAAGAACGTGGGCGCGTTTTCTGTTCACAAAAGACTGGGTTTACGTTTACAATACGGGAACAGGGAAACAGCAGAATATCGAGCGAGTAAGTGTTTTGTTCCTGCAAATGGCGCCGCGCTCCATCAGCTGTTTTACTTATAGTTACCTCCGTCTCCGCTAGGAACCGCTAATGTTGGTAGCGAGTTGGTTCACCATCGGAAGCGTAACATGTGTCTATAGTTTCTCTACTGCGTGCACGCCCACCCCCCGGCTAAAAAAATTCATCTATATCAATATTTCACGCTAGGCCGTTCAAATATAATTTATCAAAGAAATTTCCTACAGCAAATTCCAAATTACATGGGAAATACTTTTTGTTGGGTTATATTTTTTAAACGTGGATATAATGACCCTAACGTATAGCAAGTCATTTAACGGATATTACCTTATATGTTTAAAGTGCCGGGAAAATGTAACATTCAATGAAATTCAATATAGTTAAGATACAAAAATTGTATATAGAATTGTTCGAGTTCCATTAGCCGATTTACATGACCCATAGGTTTTTCCGGGTCACCAGACCCTTCCCCGGACCATTTCGTAAATTTCCAAAATCCCGGAGGTCAAGTAGGGCGGTCACGGGAAAAGAACCCGCGCCTCCAAAATCAGGCCACATTGAACGTTTCTTTAACATAATTTTTTATCACAGGGAATTCAATGTTCATCAAAGAATGCATGTCTTCAAAACACCGTTTATTTGTACTAAATTTTTACTTCTACCACCATGCCGTAGTAACACGTATTTCATTCTACCCCCAAGAGTTCAACACCTTCAATTGTTAGAGAAAGGCTTAAAGATTGAGAATTTATGTCAAATTTTGGAACAGTTAAGTCTCAAATTTTACGAGCTGTGATTAAGTTATAAAACCTGGGACCAGAACTTCTGTTTAAAAACATAGACGTGGACTATTTTTTATGGAAAGATAGAGCCAGACTGAAAAACTCAATGCCACAGCCGGGTTTTGAACCACGGATCTTCTGGTTGCCATCCAGCTGCTCTAACCGTTGAGCTACTATGCCAACGTGCCGATATGGCATTAAATTCTCCAACTGACCTACACACAGGCAGTGTGATAGAACAAATAATTTCCATTAATTGACCTAAAACTGGTTAACTCTAAAGCCCGGGCCTTAAAGTACTTACACGTTGTATGTTGACATTAAGGTAGTTGTCTCATGTGTTTATGAGAACTCCTAAAGGTCTACCGTGAAAAACACGAGTCAGTTGGAGAATTTAATGTCATGTCGGCACGTTGGCCATAGTAGCTCAATGGTTAGAGCGGCTGGAGGGAGACCAGAAGTTCCGTGGTTTAAATCCCGGCTATGGATGGCACTTTTCTCTCTGGCTCTATCTTTCCATACTTTAGCCTACACACGGCCAGTGTGAAAGTACAATTAATTTCTTTTTTGTTTTTGTTTTAGTAATTTACGTCCTTCGACGTTAAGTCATATCTTACGATGAATGAAATCGGTGAAACGATGCTAAAATGAGCCCAATGTTCATGGAGCTTAGAGCTACGCAAAATTCGTCTTTAAGGATAAGGGAGAATCCTGATAAAACTCATATCCAGGTAACTCACCCTGACCGGGTTTCGAACTGTTGACCGTACTCCTTGTGAATTAACGTCCAAAATGGCAGCACTGTAGAGTGCATAGACGCTATTGGCAGAGACGGGAGCCGGGCTGCCTTTGATACTAAAATTGGTGACATTTTCATTGGAAGAACAGCGTGTAGTCATTCATTTTCTCCATTTTCGTGGTGTGACACCAATTGAAAATTCAACACCAGTTGAGTGAGGCATGTGGTGATGGTACGATGGTTGAGTCTAATGTACGTTCCTGGGTGCGACAGTTCAATGAAGGCAGAACATCGTATGATAACATACCAAGACACTCAGGGCCTCGCACCAGACGGTCTGATTACATGATCCAGCGATGGAGAGTTGTTTTGAGGATCGCGGATTGAGCATTTTCAGATCTTCATGCGGGACTGTGCGCACAGATCCCACGGAAATGTTAATTTTGGAGGCGATGTCTGAAAACGCACATTAGACACATCCATGGTACCATCACCACATGCCTCACTCAACTGGTGTTAAATTTTCAGTGGGTGTCACTCCACGAAAATGGAGAAAATGAATGATCACACGCTGTTCTTGCAATGCCAACGTCGCCATCTTAAGTAGAATTAGAATTATTTATTTCTCATCTTCCTTCTACATAAAATTTCATTGATACATTGACATTTGTAACATTTCTTTTCACATCTAACATACCCTTTCTACCTGCTTGCCTCGAGTCTCGGTCTCAATACACATAACCCCTGGTTTTCCGTGTATTGATGACCCTCCTCTCCCTTGTATCCCTCGTTCTAGTTTTCCAGCCCTTAATTGTTATTTATTCTTCATCAATCTTAACCATTTCTCACTCTTTCCCCAGGTATTATCCTATATTTCTTACATTCTTTTCTCATTTTGCCAATAACAATTTCTTTATTATTAATTCTACCCCACATCCCTAAAACTGTCCCACTTTTCCAAGGCAGCCCGGGTTTAATCCCAGGCGACCGCAAAGTGAGATTTGTGATGGACAACACGAAGCTGGGGCGGGTTTTCTCCGGGATCTCCGGTTTCCCCTGCCATCTCATTCCACCGCTGCTCCATCTTCATCTCATGTATCATCAAAGTCATCGCATGTGGTGCCGTATGTAGTAAAAGCGGGCTTTAAAGACTACACATTTATCCCACCTTTGTTGCCAAATTTGTTCTCTCCATATATTTGTTTCTTTACAATAAAGTATACTATGCCAATCTGTATCCTCTTCTCCACACATTGGGCATTTCGCTGTATCCTTTTCATAACTAATACCTTTCAAATTTCTAACTCCTGTCCTTGCCCAGGCAAATCCTTCTGGACCTGACTTATTACACACATCTATGTACTTCTCCCTCCCCCACACTGTCTTTATTTCCCTTTATATCCTCAATGATATAATCTCCCTTACACTGGTAAATATCACTTGGCTATCTAAATCGTCCAGCCTTAATTTTACCTCTTTCAGAAAGTCCCTATAATATTACTCCTCGTTTCTCCAAATATGTCCCATACGTATCTGTTCTAGCAGTTTCCTTACTTTTTGTCCAGAGGTCCAGAGGTAGTCCTAGTCGGGCGGGGCTATTTTTCTTTTTCCCCGTCCGGGTGTCTTATGCCGCAGGACCTAGCCCCTTTGCGGCTTAACCTACGAAATGAGCTAGTATTTGGTTCCATGTTCTGCTGGGGTGTTTGAAAGTATGGGAAATTTGGAATGGGTTGCCCCTTTTGAGTCTCGTGGGCAGCTGCACTTAATCGTTCCCCCGTTTTGGGAGACACGATTTAATTTTTTCTTTCGTTTTGGCTACGGGTTGTGTAGCGCTTGGTCCATCAGGCGTAAAAATTTGTCCCAGAGACATCTGGGGTTGTCCTTGTGTTACCCAAGGGGTCCCAAGACGTCTCTCGGCAGTCTGAAGGACGGCAAGCGTCTTCGATCTCTCGGGCCATACCTGCCCAGGGAGTTCACTAAAGGGTTGGGGTGAATTTGGATTTTGTCGTACATTGATCGTGCCCGCTCGCGAATGACATCGACAATGTACGGGATCTGGGAGTGCTCATGTAGGATATGAGCAGGGAATCTCCAGCCTGTATCGTAAATGATGCGGAGTGCCTTGTTCTGCAGCGTCTGGAGCCTGACGTAAGTGGTATTAGCCACTGTTCTCCAGATCTCACAGCCGTACAGAATCATAGGCGGAATGATCGCCCGATACAGTTGGAGTTTGAGTTGGATCGGTTGATCTGAAGATAGGGTATAGGCTCCGGAGTGCGACGTGCCCCAGCTGGACCTTGCGCTTGTCGTGCGGAACGTAAGTCACTCCGAGATAGTTCGCCGTTTGCAGCCATGGGATTCTACGGCGCCGTAAAACGAAGTTCTGCTCAAGACTCTCTCCATTTTGCTTCTCATCTGCAAAGAAAACATTCCTTGATAGTATTGTTTTCCTCCAAATTGGCAACCCTGTATGGATATTTCATTACTCTTGAGACAATTTTAACCCTTGTTGAATGTCTTCCCAACTCCAATTGTGCTGACACCCATTTTAAGGATCAAAACAGTCCTCACTCTCCTCGCTGCCACTAGGGTTCTATGCATTCTACAGTGCTGCCATCTGTTACGCGTTCACAAAGATTCTACTTGTATTTAAATAAAAAAAAAAAGTTTCTATCTCACCCCAGTCCTGAAACAAATGGGAACGCACCTCGTATATGGAACTTAATTGCAGTTGCTTTCCTTCGAATCATTTATTTGTAAAATTATTTTTAATATTAATACTCCGTGATTATTATATTAGAGAGAAAGGCCGCCTTGGTAGCGCGGTGGTAGCATATCTGTCTCACGTTCAGGAGGTCCCGAGTTCGAATCTCGGTCAGTGTAAGTTACCTGGATAAGTTTTTTTCAGGGTTTTCCCTTATCCTAAAAGACGAATGTCAGCTAACTCTAAGCTCTATGGACCCTGGGCTCATTTGAGCATCATTTCATCCATTCCATTCATCGTACGATATGACTTAACGTTGGAGGACGTAAATTACAAAAAGATAGAGAGAGAGTAGGGGATAAAGAAATAAAAATTAATTCATAACTTAAGTTTAAAATATATAACGATATAAAATTATTTTAATATAAAAGTAATTTATAGTGCTTCATAACTTTTTTTAAAACAAATGCTACAGAAGAAAGAATGGCGTGTATAGAACGAGAATGAAAAACGGCGTCTTTCCAATCCATTGCTGCAGTTGTCTACCGAGGCTCAAAAAACGTCAGATTTCCCACTTCCGAAAGCTGCTGTTGTATTACACCCCCCAAGGCCAACCCCCATCCCTTGTCCTGCCAGAATCTCATCAGTTGGTTGTAGTGATCCGTCAACTTTAGTTAGCTGTTTGCTGACGAGCTACGACATAGACTCGCTTTTCTGCCTGGCAAGCGCTCCACAAAACCAGACCGTGGAAAGCTGAATACATTGTGCAATAAGGAACATGTGATCAGAAAATGACGGGAACTTTCCTTTTACTATTTAATCATCAAAATAAGTTCAAAGTAATGCTCATCAGACATAACACACTTGTACCTGCACTTTTTTACAATCTTGAAGTAATTGTGGAACTCACTTTTGGTTACGTGTACAGTGATTTTGTTTTGATCTCATCAGTGTTGACAAAAAGACGTCCTTTCATGGTTTTCTTCAGTCTCGGTAATAGAAAGAATTCACAGGGGGCTATGAGACGACATTGTTTTTTGACAGAAAGTGACAAACAAGCATCGACATTTTAGCGGACGCGTTATTCTGATGCAATTTACAGAAGTATTTCTGTCAAACATTTTTGATGGTGACTCGGCGATTTTACAGAAACATTTACTTTATTTCTTCCACTTTGGAAGTTAATTGTTCTTTCACACTGGCCGTGTGTAGGCTGAAGTATGGAAAGATAGAGTCAGACTGAAAAATTCAATGCCATAGCCAGGATTTGAACCACGGATCTGCTGGTCTCCGTCCAGCCGCTCTAACCGTTGAGCTACTATAGCCAACGTGCCAACATGAAATTAAATTCTCCAACTGACTCGTGTTTTCTACGATCGTACTTTTCCCGGTTTACCGGTTTAAGGTCAGGTTGGCACGTTGGCCTTAGTAGCTCAATGGGTAGAGCTGCTGGACGGAGACCAGAAGATCCGTGGTTCAAATCCCGGCTATGGCATTGAAGTTTACAGTCTGAATCTACATTTCCATACACACACGGCCTACACATGGCCAGTGTGAAAAACAATTAATTTCCATTAATTGTACCTAATAGTAGTCCGAACAATAAAGCCCGGGCCTTAAAAGTACTTACAGCATAGTAAGTCGCCATTAAGGTAGTTTTCTCGTGTGTTTATGAGTACTCCTAGGGGTTTACCAGGAAAAATACGAGTCAGTTGGAGAATTTAGTGCCATGTTGGCACGTTGGCCATAGTAGCTCAATGGTTACAGCGGCTGGAGGGAGACCAGAAGATCCGTGGTTCAAATCCCGGCTATGGCATTGGATATTTCAGTCTGGCTCTACCCTTTCATAGTGCTTCCTACACACGGCTAGTGTGAAAGAACAATTAATTTCCATTAATTGACCTAATAGTGGTTAACTATAAAGCCCGGGCCTTAAAGCACTTACAGCATAGAAAGTCGCCATTAAGGTAGTTGTCTCATGTTTTATGAGAACTCCTAGTGGTTTACCGGGAGAAACACGAGTCAGTTAAAGACTTTAATGTCATGTTGGCACGTTGGCCATAGTAGCTCAATGGTTAGAGCGGCTGGACGGAGAACAAAAGATCCGTGGTTCAAATCCCAGCTATGGCATTGAATTTTTCAGTCTGGATCTACCCTTTCATTGTGCGTCCTACACACGGCCAATGTGAAAGAACAATTAATTTCCATTAATTGCACCTAATAGTGGTCCGAACTATAAAGCCCGGGCCTTAAAATACTTACAGCATATTAAGTCGCCAATAAGGTAGCTGTCTCATGTGTTTATGAGAAGTCTTAGTGGTTTACCGGGGAAAATAGGAGTCAGTTGGAGAATTTAATGTCATGTTGGCACGTTGGCCATAGTAGCTCAATGGTTAGAGCGGCTGGAGGGAGACCAGAAGATCCGTGGTTCAAATCCGGGCTACGTCATTGAATTTTTCAGTCTGACTCTACCCTTTCATAGTGCGTCCTACACACGGCTAGTGTGAAAGAACAATTAATTTCCATTAAATGACATAATAGTGGTTAACTATAAAGCCCGGGCCTTAAAGTACTTACAGCATAGTAAGTCGCCATTAAGGTAGTTGTCTAATGTGTTTATGAAAACTCCTTGTGGTTTACCGGGAAAAACACGAGTCAGTTGTACCTAATAGTGGTCCGAACTATAAAGCCCGGGCCTTAAAGTACTTACAGCATAGTAAGTCGTCATTAAGGTAGTTGTCTAATGTGTTTATGACAACTCCTTGTGGTTTACCGGGAAAACACGAGTCAGTTGTACCTAATAGTGGTCCGAACTATAAAGCCCGGGCCTTAAAGTACTTACAGCATAGTAAGTCGTCATTAAGGTAGTTGTCTCATGTGTTTACGAGAACTCCTAGTGGTTTACCGGCAAAAACACGAGTCAGTTGTACCTAATAGTGGTCCGAACTATAAAGCCCGGTCCTTAGAGTACTTACAGCATAGTAAGTCGTCATTAAGGTAGTTGTCTCATGTGTTTATGAGAACTCCTAGTGGTTTACCGGCAAAAACACGAGTCAGTTGTACCTAATAGTGGTCCGAACTATAAAGCCCGGGCCTTAAAGTACTTACAGCATAGTAAGTCGCCATTAAGGTAGTTGTCTAATGTGTTTATGACAACTCCTTGTGGTTTACCGGGAAAAACACGAGTCAGTTGTACCTAATAGTGGTCCGAACTATAAAGCCCGGGCCTTAAAGTACTTACAGCATAGTAAGTCGTCATTAAGGTAGTTGTCTCATGTGTTTACGAGAACTCCTAGTGGTTTACCGGGAAAACACGAGTCAGTTGTACCTAATAGTGGTCCGAACTATAAAGCCCGGGCCTTAAAGTACTTACAGCATAGTAAGTCGTCATTAAGGTAGTTGTCTCATGTGTTTACGAGAACTCCTAGTGGTTTACCGGGAAAACACGAGTCAGTTGTACCTAATAGTGTTCCGAACTATAAAGCCCGGACCTTAAAGTACTTACAGCATAGTAAGTCGTCATTAAGGTAGTTGTCTCATGTGTTTATGAGAACTCCTTGTGGTTTACCGGGAAAACACGAGTCAGTTGTACCTAATAGTGGTCCGAACTATAAAGCCCGGGCCTTAAAGTACTTACAGCATAGTAAGTCGTCATTAAGGTAGTTGTCTCATGTGTTTACGAGAACTCCTAGTGGTTTACCGGCAAAAACACGAGTCAGTTGTACCTAATAGTCGTCCGAACTATAAAGCCCGGTCCTTAGAGTACTTACAGCATAGTAAGTCGTCATTAAGGTAGTTGTCTCATGTGTTTATGAGAACTCCTAGTGGTTTACCGGAAAAAACACGAGTCAGTTGTACCTAATAGTGGTCCGAACTATAAAGCCCGGGCCTTAAAGTACTTACAGCATAGTAAGTCGCCATTAAGGTAGTTGTCTAATGTGTTTATGACAACTCCTTGTGGTTTACCGGGAAAAACACGAGTCAGTTGTACCTAATAGTGGTCCGAACTATAAAGCCCGGGCCTTAAAGTACTTACAGCATAGTAAGTCGTCATTAAGGTAGTTGTCTCATGTGTTTACGAGAACTCCTAGTGGTTTACCGGGAAAACACGAGTCAGTTGTACCTAATAGTGGTCCGAACTATAAAGCCCGGGCCTTAAAGTACTTACAGCATAGTAAGTCGTCATTAAGGTAGTTGTCTCATGTGTTTACGAGAACTCCTAGTGGTTTACCGGGAAAACACGAGTCAGTTGTACCTAATAGTGTTCCGAACTATAAAGCCCGGACCTTAAAGTACTTACAGCATAGTAAGTCGTCATTAAGGTAGTTGTCTCATGTGTTTATGAGAACTCCTTGTGGTTTACCGGGAAAAATAGGAGTCAGTTGGAGGCTTTAATGTCATTTTGGCACGTTGGCCATAGAAGCTCAATGGATAGAGCGGCTGGACGGAGGCCAGAAGATCCATAGTTCAAAACCCAGCCATGCCATGGAATTTTTTAGTCTGACTCTATCTTTCCATTCTTCCACTTTGTTTGTCAGTAATTGTTGGGCGAGGGCGTCCAGAACGGCCGTCATGTTCTCGGCATTCTTCGAAACGTTTCTTATTCCTATTTAATTCACATAATCAACATTTCATATGAATGCTGCAGCTTGTTCCGTATTACAGACAAAATTTAACGTATACTGTTATTAGCTAAGGACTGGAAATCGTGTAAAACCATTTTGGGCATCGATCATAAACTAAACATCCAAAAACAGCTGCAAATGCAAAAATATATCAGGAGCACTATATCAAAAAAATAGAAGTTTTGAAAACCGGAGCTATAAATGTCACGAAACAAAACATACCCTTTGTATGTGCGTGTATTTTTTTTTCTTTTAACATCTCGTATGAGTTTCACAAAAATATAATACCCGCCTCGGTAGTGTAGATCGTAGCATGTCTGCCTGACGTTCAAGAGGTCCCGAGTTCGAGTCCTGGATTTACCTGGATAAAGTTTCGAATATCGGGTGACTCTAAGCTCCATGGATCCTGGGCCTATTTGAGTATAATTTCACCCATTCCACCCTTTCCTTTTTTGCTTCTTTAAGCCCAATTTGACTTAAAAGTTGAAGGACGTAAGCTACAAATAATACATGTATATAATTATATATACATATATAATTTCTCTAGGCACTAGAGTACTTTTGTGTTTGCATTTATTTACAAACCATTTTTTGGAAGGTTTTTACAATATTATTTACTTACACATTACATGAGTTGCTATTTTATCTCTTAGTCCGCCATTCCTATTAATGCCGTGGTTATTTATGCAAGGTGGACCTTAACTTAATTCGTATTACTTTAATTCACTTTTCTATACCATTATACCCTTGTCCTTAGCATAAATTCCACTAGCATTTTTATATTCTCTTCATTTTGTAGCTTCATTATCGTAATTTTTAGAACTTCTATATTAATACTCTCCTATCATTATCTGATCACTCCAATTCTATCTTCTGTTAACCTACGAGGGCTGTTCAATAGAAAATAACCACTTTTTTGACAAAGTACCTTTACTCATCCTCATAATTTTGACGGTCCTTCTCAAAGTAGTCTCCCTTAAATGTGATGCACTTGTCCCAGGGTTTCTGCCAGTCTCCAAAGACATTCTGGACACCATTTTTTAGAGATCCTTCAAAATCACCTCCGCAGCCTTCACCACTGCTTTTGCTGATGGATAATGCCTCCCAAGAAGGCGTTTCTTAAATTTAGGGAGTAGATAAAAGTCAAATGGGTCTAAATCTGGACTATAGGTAGAGGGAAGGATGCACAAAACGTGGATTTTTGCAAGATATTCAGCAACAACATTGGCAATATGCGGCCGCGTATTATCGTGGTGCAGCATCCAGCCTGCTTCATGGAAATGTGGTCTTTTGCCCCTGATATGTAATTGCGATATTTTCAGGACATCCCAGTAGTATTTTCCAGTTACTGATGAGTGTGCAGGTACAACATGCTGATAAACCATTCCATAAATATCAAAGAAAAAGATGACCATAACTTTCCCAGCAGAAGCAACCACTTTTGCTTTTTTCAGGGGTTGGTGAGGAAGGAGATTTCCACACTGAGCTTTTCAATTTTGCTCTCAGGATCAATATGATGTAGCCAAGTTTCATCAGCACTGATCACGTTTGACGGAAACTCCGGATCTTCCTCTAACATCAACTATAACTGTGTGCAGACGTGCATGCGAATGTCCTATTGTTCGGGAATCAACAATCTTGAAACCCATAGCGCACAAACACGTCTCATGTGTAATGTTTCTGTCTTCAAGTTTGGGTGACACCCAATGAAATTTTCAGTATTTCTGAAGGTGATCTTAAGGTAATTCGTCAATCCTCTCTCACAATGGCAGCAACAGTGTTGATGTTTTCTTCCGTAAGAACAGTAACTGGAGCACCGGGTCCACCTTCCTTTGAAATTGTCTTCCCCCTTTAAACGTTTTAAACCACCTTTGAGCTGTGCTGTAGGGAAGAACAGGCTCTCCATATGCCTCTTGTAACGTTATACAGACCTCAACTCAAGATTTACTGAGACGAAAGCAGAATTTCAAAGCCGCATATTGTTCCTCGCATGTTGCCTCCATTGCTGCGTTATGCGATACTGAACATGTCTGAATTTGCCTGGTTCTCACAGGCGGGAACCAGGAGTACCAACAATGGAACTACTACGGTATGTTTCTTTCACATTAAGCTAACAGAATATAATAAGATTGTATTTTAGTGCGAAAAATTGTGACCGTAAAAATATGATCATTCTTTATATACACTTAATCTAGTCCAAGCCCTACGTTCTCTTCCTAACCTATTGCATACATCTACGTATATCTCTCTACCCCAATCCATCTGTAGTTGACTATAAAATACTAAATTTTTCCTGCCACTAAGACTATTACAAAATTCTTGTTTCTCTATATCATCCACTCTATTCCTTTCTTCAACCCAGAAACCTCTGACTGACTCTTCCCATATGTTACCCATTCCAATTTCCTATAATATTCTTCTAACATCCGGAACCCAATTCGTCTCAGCAAAATATTTCATCTGCATCACTAAACATTTTTTTTTCAAAAATGCTGTACTCATTTAGTGATTTCATTATATATCAGTATTTCATCAACCTTTCTACTATCACCCCCTTACTACCCACTCTTCCCATCTCTAGCATTACAACAGCGTTTGCCGATGAGATAGGTAAAGACAACAGCTGTTTACAAAATGATCTATGATTCTGTCAACATTGACCCATCCTTCGTCACCTCCCCATATCTCTGGTCCGTAGACTATTTTTGCTTCAGCAACTGTTTCATACACTTTTTCCAGCCAAGCAGTTTGCAGCTCAGGTACTTTCTGGAGGCATGACCATATGACATCCATTGCTACTTTTCCCTTAGCTAAGACACATATCTTATGGTCGTCTCCTATTACTACCTACTTAGTCTCACTCCTAAATAATCAAATTTGCTTACAATTTGCAGCTCTTTCTCTTCCACATACCACTTTTCCTCCTTCATCATTTTTGCCTCTTTTTAGATACATTATCTTTGACTTCTCAAAATTAATTCTCAGACCCCACTTCTTGCAAAATGTATGCACAATCTGAAGAACTCCTATCAAACCTCCCATTGAAAATTAACCTACCACAAAGTCATCCACAGAAAGTAACACTGGTATTTCTCTGTTGTATATTACATGTAGATATAGTTTATCCTTATCCAGTTCTTCTTCTTCTTCTTCTTCTTCTGCCTCCATGGATTAGGCTATAGCCTGTTCCGGTCTCACATCGATCCATCGTTTCCTAGGTCGTCTTATTGATCTTCGTCCTTTCGGTTTATATTCCATTATTTGTTAGGGATCCTCTCTGGAGTCATTCTTCCTAAATGTTGGAGCCAATTTTCTCTATATTACATTAATCCTAATAAAACAGAATTAATGTTTAATTCATTTCTTATGTCTTCATTCCTAAGTTGATCTTCCCTTGTACATCCCTTAAAAGATCTTAAGAAACGCATTTCTGCTGCTTGTATTTTGCTAAAATCTTTGTTCCATATAGCAAGACAAAGAGTGACATGACAGAATAAAATTTTAATTGAGTTTCTATTCTTGTTTAATATTTTAGTGTTCTCTTAATTGTTCCAGTTACTGCTTGAAATTTCCTCGAAGCTTCAGTAAGTTTACTCAGTTCTTCCAGTATATAATCAATGAAGATATTAAATAATATTGGACTGAGTTTACATCCCTGCCTCAGTCCCAAACTGCTTGCAACATTTCCCGTTGTTTCATCACCATTCAGGCTAATACAAAACTGTAAATATTCTCAGTTACTCTAATGTATTTTGCACTTAATCCCTCCTCATTCAGTTTGATCCATAATGCACTAGAGTAAAATGCCTGGAACATCAGAATCCAAAAACGATATTTTAGAACATATGTACGTAATTTAGAGAAATTACAAATTCGTTGACCGATATAAGAATTTGAAACCTACAACGTACGAATAAGCCATCATGTAAAGTGACTGCGTCGATATTTATTTATTCAGTACTTCTGTACATTCAGAATAAGTGCTATTCAGTCATTTGTTTCACTCCGAAAATGTCTGTAGCGTTTGAAACAAAACAGCACAGATTGTCAGCTATCAAACTCTGTCTTTTGTTAGTTGAATGTGGCTTTCAATGTAAATACTTGGAAAAATATATAACCGTATTTTGTTTTATACTCTGTAGAGGTCAGCATTTGGAATTGCATTTATTTTATACTTTTTATACTACGTTATATTTTTAATTAAACTTCAAGATTTATTCTCAATTACGTGCTCATACTTACGTGTAAGAGTGAGGATTTAAGTATGTTAGGGATTAGTCTGAATACACCAAGAAATTCCCTCTTTGTTTTGAAATGCCATTTGGATTTTTTAAGATTATTTAAATGTTAAAATACTAATCACTTTAAACTTAAGTCTACCAGTTAATATTTGCGTATATATTCAACCGCTTATCAAAGCCGAAGGGTTGAACGATTTTACATAATACATCAACCGGCAAACTCTGCGAGGAAGCGTTATGCATGGACAAGATTAAACTAACCATTACAGGGGGGCCTGTGCATTAAATAATCATATCTTTAGCGTTCGTCGATTCCCTAGAGAAGCACATCCTAGACAAAGCTTTGCATCTGATGGAAAGAACCAAGATGGCGAGCAATACAGGTCTTGAGTTGTTATGGGCGTTTTACACGCACGTGTATAAAATGACCGATGGCAACAGCTAAGGTATGCTAAAGCTAAAAGAGTTTTTCAGAGAATTTTTATTGTGAGTTCTCTAAAACTATAGCTAAAAACGAAGGCTATAATACATAACAAGCATCTTCCAGACCTACGGTTCAAATTTATTCAAGAAAACTTCAAAACTTACACTTATGATCTTTAAAAATATCTTACAAGTAGCATAGCTTCACAGCAAATGAAACTTACATCTTGAATTTCCTGAGAATATCCTCATAAGACCTCTTAATTGTGTATGACTTGTATAACTGCTGAGCAAATATACAAAATTTCACTACACAAAAATGCATATCACATCACAACAAACAATATATGTAAAACGCCCTTATTCCTGGAGTTATACATTTACGAGATATGCCTCCCTACTTCTATAAATTATCCAAAGCTATACTTTCCCCCCAAAAGTAGCTGTTATTCAGGTTTTATCTCTTAGTCATACAAAGACAATATAATTAAAAAGATGGAAACTGGACAAACAGTTTTAAAACATTTGACTATCTTTTAAAGTATACTGTATTCCCTTGTAACTACAATAAGATAATGTTTATCTTGAAGTAGATAGCGCCACAGGTTTGTGTACAAGAGTAGAGAAAGCAATGTATATACAACATTTGGCTATCACTTATAATCTAATGTGTTCTCTTATAACTACAATAAGGTAATGTTTATCTTGAAGTAGATAGAGCAATAAGTGTTTGTACAAGAGAATAGAAAGTCTGTATACAAAACATTTGACTATCAATTATAGTCTACTGTATTCCCTAGCAACTGCAATAAGATGATGCTTATTTTGAAGCAGGTAGAGGTGTGTTGTACAAGAGTAGAGAAGACCATGTATATAAAACCTGTGACTATCACTTAAGTCTACTGTATTCCCTTATAACTACAATAAGATAATGTTTATCTTGAAGTAGCTAGAGCAACAAGTGTTTATACAATGGTAGAGAAAGCCATGTATATAAAACATTTTGCTGTAACCTAAAGTCTACTGCATTTCCCACTAACTACAATAATATAACGTTTATCTTGAAGTAGATAGAGGAATAAGCGTTTGTAGTGGAAAACGACATATATGTAAAGCATTTTACTATCACTTAAAGTCTGATGTATTCCGTAGTAACTCCAATAAGATAATGTTTATCTTGAAGTAGATAGCGCAATAAGTGTTTATACAAAATTAGGGAAAGCCAATTATATAAATCATTGACTGTCACTTAAATTCTACTGTATTTTCTTGTAACTACAGTATGATAACGTTTAACTTGAAGTAGACAGAGCAACAAGTGTTTATACAAGAGTAGCGAAAATCATATATAAAACATTTGACAATCACTTAAAGTCTACTGTATTCCCTTATAACTACAATAAGATAATATTGATATTAAAGTAGATAGAGCAATAAGTTTTCGTACAAGATTGGAGAAAGTAATATATAAACATATGACAATCACTTAAAGACCACTGTATATCCTTGTAACTTCAATAAGATAACGTTTATCTTGAAGTAGATAGAGCAACAAGTGTTTGTACAAGGGTAGAGAAAGTCATGTATATAAAGCATTCGAATATCACTTAAAGTTTACTGTATTCCCTAGTAACTACAATAAAATGCTTTCTTGAAGTAGATAGAGCAACAAGTGTTTGTAACTACAGCTTCTACAAGAGTAGAGAACGTCATGTATGTGCAAAGAATTTAAAAGTGTTGTTCTACCATTCATTTAGCCTCACATGCAAATAATTTTTGTGTTAAATATTATATTATAATGCAATGATTCTTAGATATCTACTTTTGGCAGCTACAACGATGAAGTACGCGACAAGGTACAGGTGTGAATGTTGAATGATGTAGAGTACTAGAACATGTACTTAAAGTAAGTGGTATAATTAAAATATAACAATTGAAGTATTAATAACTTTATGTTTAAACAATGACAAGTGGCAAGTTGAGAATCATTTTGTCCAGTTTTTATAACCCGGTTACAGTAAGAAATTTGTATAACATACAAATGTTATAAATACACGCTCAAGTTTTACCAAAGATAATACATTAAAACTGTTATTGACATATGACACTATGTGTAAATAAACCTTTTTGCTCGATGCTGTACATACAGGGGTTTAAGTTGAGATACTGTGTGTTCCCAGAGAGACACAGAAATGAAGTAAAGTTAAGGGGAAATTGACACGCCTTGGTTTTCCTTTACAACTGCCCAGGAACTTTCACCACTCACATAACATGACAAGAATTCTCTGAGAGGTCAGAGGGATTCTCTTTCTTCAAAAGAGGGAAAACTCAACCAGAGATACAAAAAAGTGGAGTAAATTTACGTGGGTTTGGGATCCGATACATGTATGTTGACGAGTCTGAAAGGTCATGTTCCGCACATATGAACACAACGTTGTGGTAATGCGTCTCTTACATTCAAGAGGTAATGAGTTCTAACCTCGGTCAGGGTTTTAAGATTTTCATTGAAGTTTTTCCTTATCCTAAAAGATGAATGTCTATAACTCTAAGCTCTGTGTACCCTGTACTCATTTGAATATCATTTCATACATCATCCGATATGACTTAACGTTGGAGGTTTTCCTTTATCCTAATAGATGAATGTCTAGTAACTCTAATCTCTATGTAGCCTGTACTCATTGGAACATCATTTTATTCATCGTCCGATATGACCTAATGTTGCAGGTTTTCTCTTATCCTGAAAGATAAATGTCTGGTAACACCAAGCTCCATGTATCCTGTACTCATTTGAACATCATTTTCTTCATCGTCCGATATGACATAACGTTGCAGGTTTTCTCGTGTCCTGGAAGATGAATGTCTGGTAACTCTAAGCTCTATGTATCCTGTACTCATTACATCATTTCATTCATCGTCCGATATGACTTAACGTTGGAGGTTTTCTCTTATCCTGAAAGATGAATGTCTGGTAACTCGAAGCTCTATGTATCCTGTACTCATTACATCATTTCCTTCATCGTCCAATATGACTTAACGTTGCAGGTTTTCCCTTATCCTGAAAGATGAATGTATGGTAACTCTAAGCTCTATGCATCCTGTACTCATTTGAACATCATTTCATTCACCGCCCTATATGACTTCACGTTGGGGGTTTCCCTTATCCTGATAGGTGAATGTCTGGTAACTCTAAGCTCTATGTACGCTGTACTTATTTGAACATCATTTCATTCATCGTCCGACATGACTTAACGTTGCAGGTTTTCTCTTATCCTGAAAGATGAATGTCTGGTGACTCTAAGCTCTATGTACCCTGTACTTATTACATCATTTCATTCATCGTCCAATATGACTTATATTTGGAGGTTTTCTCTTTTCCTGAAAGATGAATATCTGATAATCTAAGCTCTATGGACACTGAACTCATTTGAACATCATTACAGTCATCATCCGATATGATTAACTTTGGAGGTTTTCCCTTATCCTGAAAGATAAATGTCTGGTAACTATGAGCTCTATGTACCCTGTACTCATTTGAATATCATTTCATTCATCGTCCGATATGACTTAGTGTTGGAGGTTTTCCCGGTTCTCAGCGTCCCATTTCATATTGCACAAAAATACCTATTAGTTTTGCTCATAGACCTCTTTGTTTGGATCAAGTTTGTTTTAGGTACTTTGAATCTAGGACACGGGACTGCCGACTTTCCTTTCCTTACCGGCCCCAAGAGAAGTGGCATTATTAGAGCTGGGTAATACAAAAAGGAGGGGAATAATAACGGAGGGAATACTGAATAATGGTATAAGTGTATTAAAGGGCAGAAAGAAGAATTATTGAATCTGTGCATGAAGCAACAGAAAAGCATTAAGAACTCAAACAGTTGATGGTCGTAACTGGAAAGAATGGTATCGAAGATAGGCACGGGAGATTTATGGAGAGTAGAGGAGTTAATTCAAAGCGGTTTTTGGAAGTAAGTGAGAAACATAATACAAGACATAGATAGGCAGGAGATAAGGGAAAGTATAGAAGAAAAGAAATCTTTTAAATTTTATAAAGAATTAAAGAGAGAAAGGGATAGGGTAAAATATGTTTTGACTTTGTGGGTTCGTAGAATTAAACGTCCAATTTGCCGAAATCTTAATGTTCTTTATTTCCATACCAACACACTGCGTAGCAGCAGTACTACATCACATATCACAATCTACAACACCAAGTTCGATGACAGTAACAAATAGCATACTGAACTTCCACTGCTGACAACACCCTTGTTACATGTTTTTACACTGTTTACTACTCACGACTCACTCTTGGTGAGTCGTCGCTCTCTTAAATACCTCATTGATAATTTCGAGAAATTTCCAGAAAAGCAACTATCCTCTGTCATATGAGATATCACTAGAACCTTCCTTACGTGAAACCCTATCTGGGCCGGCAAGTCATTTATCCCAAGCGCTATGTTTATCTGCTTAAGTAAGTACTGTCCGCCTGTTATCTTTATCTCCTGGCTCTTTGTGTACTCAAGCCGCGCTTATCTCTCGGCACGGAAATTTTTGTGCTTTTCTCCGAGACAGTATAAGCCAATGTGACAAAATTGGAATAGAAGGCAGAGCATGGATGAGAGTTAGAGTAATATATCTAAAAGTGTGGGGAAGTAAAGAGGTAGGGATATGTGAATTTTGTAGAGATGAAGAGAGCACTGTTCATTACCTGATAGAATGAAGGAGTTAACAAATTGCAGGAGAAGAATATGGGATAAGAAATGGGACAGCGTGAGCAAAGAGGTCCTGGCGTTACGTATGTTAACCGGGATGAGTGAAATGTGTAGTGTTTAACGCCCGCTTTTACTATATACCGCTGATACCGAAATTAAGGTTTTCCATAAGTAAAGAATCATGATGGATTTCAAAGGAATGTTGGTTCTTTGTTAGAACACGTGCAAGGCCAGTTAAGTCGAATAGCAGTTTGGGGGAAAGTTGTTATAACAAAAGGAATGTAAGAAACAGTGTCCTTAGCAGATTTCTAAATGGGCTCACTTGAACTGTTGAATAGGGTATTCTTTGGATCATTCATAATAGTGACAAAACAGCCACAAAGGGATATTTGGTTGAAAAGGAGTTGTCAGAATGTGAAAGTGATACACCCACGCGCATCTGTGGTCATTCAGACAATCTTCGGCGTGGAGCCGATTAGAGCAGTTCGTGGCTAGGAAGCCATTAAAACAGTCTTCGGCGTGGAGTCGATTAGAGCAGTTCGTGGCTAGGAGGCCATTAAAACAGTCTTCGGCGTGGAGCCGATTAGAGCAGTTCGTGGCTAGGAAGCCATTAAAACAGTCTTCGGCGTGGAGCCGATTAGAGCAGTTCGTGGCTAGGAAGCCATTAAAACAGTCTTCGGCGTGGAGCCGATTAGAGCAGTTCGAGGCTAGGAAGCCATTAAAACAGTCTTCGGCGTGGAGCCGATTAGAGCAGTTCGTGGCTAGGAAGCCATTACAACAGTCTTCGGCGTGGAGCCGATTAGAACAGTCTTCGGTGTGGAGCCGATTAGAACAGTCTGAGGCGTGAGGGCGATTAGGGCAGTCCTCTTGTTCTGTCTTGGATATTTGTAGGTTTGCCGTCAGTAACTCTAAACAGGGATATTGGTAACCCTTGGTCGGCAACTCCAATTTCGGTGTTAAAAAAAGAAGCAGTAAATAAATAAGTTGGTAACGGGCTTTCCAGTGTCATTAAATATCCTTCTCACATATATCCACGCATACCCTGTGAGAAACCTCATTGTTTTACCCTGAGCTGAACAAAAGTGCTTCAAACTGTATTTTCAAGTGGAACATTGTTCGCCACATATATTGTTGCTTCAAATTGGCGTCCCAACGTGGAATTGTGTGCCACCCATAAACACTGTTGCTTCACGGCACCGCAGGTTGTGACACTGACAATACATGAGATGAAGATGGCGCACCGGTGGAATGGCATGGCGGGGGAAATTGAAGGTTCCGGAAAAAACCCGCCCCAGCGCCATGTTGTCCACCACGAATCTCACTTTGCAGTCGACTGGGATCGAACCCGGGCCAACTTGGTGAGAGCCAAGCGGTCTAACCACTGAGCCACGGTGCGGCCACGGGGATGAGTGAAAATAAATATAGATGTATAGGAAAATTCTTATATAAAATAAGAGTAAAGAGGATTAGTGCAAAAGAAGCGAAGGTGAGGAAGAAATGACACCAAGCTCTTCAGGAAAACCAAAAGGCTTATGGTCAGGGGACCTGAGTCAGGAAGTAAATCTTAGGTCAGAAATTTCATGTATTTACACAGGATAAATCTAAACCAAAATAGAGCTATTCAGGTAATATTTTTAAAATGTTTTATTTATCGAATAATCATACAGATATCTTTGTCACTACGGACGTATTTTTTGGATTCAACTTTTGTGCGAAATTGAGTCTTTAATTATAGACGCCGCGGTTCTCAACGTCCCATTTCTTATTGGAAGAAAGTAACTATTAATTTTGCTAAGAGGCCTCTTTGTCTGGATCAGCTTTGATGTAGGTACTCTAAATATAGGACACGGGACCAGCGACTCTACTTTCCTTATGAAGGAAGCCATTATAGCATTAATATGACCCAAAAATAATGCATGTCCTAACCCCTATTACTCCTTAATTGCATCTTTAATATTGTAACTTCTGTGATTCATCAGCACCTCAGTTTCACATACAACATGACATTTTAATCCGGCCGACGTTTAGCCAGTGAAGCATTTACCTTACTCACCAGTGCTGGTCCCCAGTGAACTGCAGTAATTTCCTACTCAGATTACAGTTTGGATTTTGGTCTCTGCCCCCGCTATTTATCATTTTCGTCACTTGCGGAAATTAATTAATTCGATGGGCCCTCTTGCGGAGATTCTTGAAGTTGAAATTGCATTACCACAGCGTTGTTTGTGTGCCTCCCAAATTAATTAAAATTATTTAGCTGTCGGTTTTCGATAAGAATACCTCGGCGTCTGTCTCCCCACCCCCAAGGGGGGCTAGATATGAAAACGTTTACAACCGGAAACTCCGGGATGTAATTTCCTGCTGTGAAGTTAAAATATGTGATTTGTTTCCATATTCGTCGATTCGAAACTTGAGATAAACACGGCCCGCCGCGCGGTTGAAAATGCATTTACACCACCCAGGGCTATTAGGCAAATGTATTTCGGTATATCCATTTACATTTTGTAATGCATTTCAATGAGTGGTATTAGACGAGAACAGTGCTTCACTCTAACGGGCGTTAACAAGAAAACATCACCAAGAGACACCAACCACGTAAACAAGTCGAACAGGTTACATTAAATATACGTAGTTCAGTAAAGCCTTAAAGTACATGATACGTTCTGACGTGTTGCACACATCACGTGAGCTTCTCTACTCTGGTACAAACACTTTTTGCTGTCTACTTCAAGATAAGCATTATCTTTTTGTAGCTACAAGGGAATATAGTAGACTATAAGTGATAGTCAAATCCCTGGTAGATAAAAAACTAAAATCATTCAAACTTCAAAAGAGATTAAAACAGATCACAGCTCTCACACCAATAAAACAAGAAATTAGGTTTGCTAAATTTACTTACCACCCCTGGGCCACAAAAAAGTTCCAAAAAATATTCAAGAAATACAATATAACATTGGCACCAAAAAACAATTACAACATTAAAAACCTACTTCACAGTAATAATACTGATAAGATAAAACCAGAGGAAAAGTCAGGCATTTACAAGATTAAGTGTAAAGACTGTAAAAAAATTTACATAGGGAGGACAAAAAGAAACATAGGCACTAGAAAGAAAGAACACTTAAGGCACTTAAGATACAAAAATATTGATAAGTCCGCAATAGCAGCTCATTTCTGGTCTGAAAATCATGAAATTGAAGATAGCACAGAATTACTAAAATACGTTCAAAAACATACTGAACTCGTCATATGGGAGAGGATATACATAGAAAAACATAAAAACCAACTAATTAACTTTGAAATCCCGCCAGAAGAGAATCCCACATTTAAGTTCATCACTAAATCAACAGATGGCAGCAGCAACTCCAGAATTACCCACACCACTGGATCTAGCTTTAGTCGCATAAGAGCAGAAGATGCAAACGATGATTTGCGAAACATGTCCTCAAAATAGGCACGAAAGTGAAGCAGATGTGTAATAAATACGACTCATCTAAAAATTAATAACGATAGTCAAATGTATATACATGACTTTCTCTACTCTTGTACAAACACTTATTGCTCTATCTACTTCAAGATAAACATTATCTTATTGTAGTTACAAGGGAATACAGTAGACTTTAAGAGAAAGTCAAATGTTTTATATACAAGGGCTGTTCAATAAAGAATAATCATAGTCTTTTTACGGTCATAAGTTTTTGAACTAAAATTCAATCTTATTACATTCTGTTACCTTAATGTGACACAAAAACGCCGTAGTAGTTGCATTATTGGTACTCCTCGTTCCCGCCTGTAAGAACCAGGAAAGTTTAGACCTATTCAGTATCGCCTACCGTTGCAATGGAGGTAACATGCAGTTAAAGTTGATGTTAGAGAATGATCCGGAGTTTATATTAAACGTAATCACAGATGATGAAACTTGGTTACATAATTTTGATCCTGAGAGCAATCAGCTTAGCTCAGTGTGGAAATCTCCTTCATCACCAACCCACAAAAAAACAAAAGTGGTTGCTTCTGCTGAGAAAGTTATGGTAATCTCATTCTTCTATATTCATGGAATGGTTTATGGGCATGTTGTACCTGCACACACATAAGTAAGCGGATAATACCATAGCGGTGTCCTGAAAAAATTGTAAGTCCATATCAGGCGCAAAAGATCTCATTTCTGTGAAGCAGGCTGGATGCTGCACCAAGAAAATGCGCGGCCGCATATTGCCAATGTTGTTGCTGAATATCTTGCAGAAATCAACGTGAAGTGCATCCCTCACCCTGCCTATAGGTCCGACTTAGCCCCATGTGACTCTTTTCTATTCCCTAACTTGAAGAAACGCCTTCGTGGGTCGCATTATCCAGCACCAGAAGCAGTGGTGAAGGCTGCGCAGGCAGTTTTGAAGGATCTCTCAAAAACTGGTTTCCAGCATGTCTTTGTAGACAGGCAGAAGCGCTGGGACAAGTTCAACGCATTCAGGGGAGACTATTTTGAAAAGAACCATCAAAATTATGACGATGGGTAAAGGTACGGTGTCAAATAAAGTTGTGATCATTCTTTATTGAACAGCCCTCCTACATGACTTTCTAAAGTCTTGTACAAACACTTATTGCTCCACTTCAATATAAACATTATGCTATTCTAATTACAAGGGAATACAGAAGACCTTAAGTGATAGTCAAATGTTTTATATACACGACTTTCTCTAACCTTATAGAAACACTTATTGCTCTATCTACTTCAAGATAAACATTATCTTATTGTAGTTACACGGGAATACAGTAGACTTTAAGTAATAGTCAAATAGAGTCAACCTGCAAAATTAAATGCCATGGCCGGGATTTGAACCACCGATATCCTGGTATCCGTCCAGTCGCTCTGACCCATTGAGCCACCATGGCCAACGTGCCGTCCATACATTAACTTTTCATATATTTTCACGCTTAACCATTTGGGCCTCTCGTATCCGTGTTACACCGTTTGTAGCGACTTACTAGCGTAAGTACTTGAATCCCACGCTTCATCATTAAACTCTTATAATTTAAGTTAATTGATGCAAATTAATAATTTCTACACTCTACCTGTATATAGGCAAAGGATTTAGATAGGGTCAACCTAAAAAATCCAATGCCATTGCCGTGATTTGAACTACGGATCTCCCGGTTTCCGTCCAGTTGTTCTTAACCATTGAGCTACCATGGCCAACGTGCCGTCATGACATCAAATTCTCCAATTGACTCATATATTTCCCGGTAAACCACTATGGCCTTTCGTATCCGAGATACACCGTTTGTGGCGACTTCTTACGGTAAGTACTTACTCTTATTTTTGATATTAATTGCTGGAAATTAATCATTCCTCCATACTAGCCGTATTTAGATCAAATGTTTTATGTTAATGACTTTCTCTACGCTTGTACAAACCTTTATTGCTCTATCTACATCAAGATAAACATTATCTTATTGTAGATATAAGGGAATACAGTCGACTTTAAGTGATAGTCAAATGTTTTATATACATGACTTTCTCTACTCTTGTAGAAACACTTATTGCTCTATCAACTTCAAGATAAACATTATCTTATTGTAGTTACAAGGGAATACAGTAGACTTTAAGTGATAGTCAAATGTTTTATATACACGACTTTCTCTACTCTTGTACAAACACTTATTGCTCTATCAACTTCAAGATCAACATTATCTTATTGTAGTTACAAGGGAATACAGTAGACTTTAAGTGATAGTCAAATGTTTTATATACATGACTTTCTCTACTCTTGTAGAAACACTTATTGCTCTATCAACTTCAAGATAAACATTATCTTATTGTAGTTACAAGCGTATACAGTAGACTTTAAGTGATAGTCAAATGTTTTATATACACGACTTTATCTACTCTTGTACAAACACTTATTGCTCTATCAACTTCAAGATAAACATTACCTTATTGTAGTTACAAGGGAATATAGTAGACTTTAAGTGATAGTCAAATGTTTTATATACATGACTTTCTCTACTCTTGTACAAACACTTATGGCTCTATCTATTTCAAGATAAACATTATCTTATTGTAGTTCTAAGGGAATACAGTAGATTTCATGTGATATTCAAATGTTTTAAAGCTGGTTGTCTTGGTGACGAACGTGAGTTTGTCTGTGGAAGAGATAAAAACGAATAACGTCGTTAGTTTTAGAGTATTGATATAAATAAAAAGGAATAACTCTGAAATGGTTAACTCAGAAAAAAAATGTCTATTATGGAATATCAGTTGATAATTGGCCCTGGAATGAGCGTTTAATCAGTCAGTTTATCTGTTATCATTTAGGGTGAATGTACGCCTTTTGCACTCTTTGTTGTGGTACAGTACGCTACTTTCTCCCAAGATTTGAATACACATAACTGCTTCGATTGGTGGTACACAGTGAAGGTAGAATGCATGAATTGCATGATGTGCCTCTGCGGTTGGCTGCTCTGCATCATGACGCCATTTCCGAAGAATTCCATGTTTATCTCTTTTTGCTTCGGCTATCGCTTCTCTGTAAGCTTCTGTATTTTTCAGTGCATTTTGTTCCTTTTATCTTCCAGGAAATATGTTTTCATACACAATTCTGTTTGCTGCGTACATGATACTTCCTATTGCTCTGTTTGCATATCTTGTTTTCACTGATTCTGTTTTCTCCATGTCAGTGGATTTTAGTTTCTCCCAGTAGAGTTCTTTATCAGTTATGCAAAAGTGATATACATTGAAGATGTTTTAGCACTTTCAGAGAATTCAAATATACATTTCACTTGGGTACGTAAAATCAGAGTGAAAAATTGATGTCAGTGTGTGACTGCAGCTATTCCAACCTTATCCTACACACGGTCAGTGTGCAAGAATTGATTAAGTAACGTAACTAACTTAATTAACCTAATAGTGGTGACTAAAGTGTGATCCAAATAAACCTGAACCACTTCAATTGGCCATAAATTTTGAACCAATAACAGGAAACACGTGCAGCTTTGGGAGAATATAATACACAATTGGTAGATTACATTACACCATTTACATCTCAGAGAAAATGTTAGAAGTGTCCTCCACCAGCATCTATACATGTTTGCACTCGTCTGACCATATTTTCTAAAGTTTTACGGAGAGTATCCTCTCCAATGTTACTTATTTCAGTTCGAATGGATTCCTTGAGAACATCAACTGTCCGTGGCGTATTCTTGTACACTCTATCTTTAGATACCCCCGCAAGAAAATATCCGGTGAGGTTAGATCAGGGGATCTGGGGCCACACACATTTAGAGATTATTCGATTATCTACGAAACAGTTTAAAAGTTCAATGGTGTCATTAGATGTATGGCATGTTGCTCCATCTTGCTGGAAGTAACCTCCTCTCAATTCGATATCGTCCAGATGCTCCAAAAATGTCTTAAAGATATCCATATAAACTTTACTGTCTACAATCGTATCTAAGAAAATGGGAACAACGATCCACAGGTCCATAGATGCATCTGTAGACACTGAAGTTTATATGGGTATCTTCAAGACATTTGTGGAGCAGTTGGATGATATCGAATTGAAAGAAGGTTATTTCCAGCAAGATGGAGCAACGTGCCATACAGCCCAGCTCGGTATCCTGGTGGTAGCATGTCTGCCTCAGGTTCAAAAGGTCCCGAGTTCGAATTTCGGTCGGGTTGAGTTACCTGGATAAGGTTTTTTCCGGCGTTTTCCCTTATTTTGAAAGACGAATGACAGGTAACTCTAAGCTCTATGGACCCCGGGCTCATTTAAGCATCATTTCACCCATTCTATTCATCGTCCGATATGACTTAACGTTGCAGGACGTAAATTAAAAATAGAAAGAAGAAAAAAAATGCGTGCCATACATCTAATGACACCATGGAACTGGTAACTAGTTTCTTTGATAATCGAATAATCTCAAAAGGATTGTGGCCCCCCAGAACCCCTGACCTAACATCACCGGATATTTTCTTGTGGGGGTATTTAAAATGGAGTATAGAAGAATAGGCCACGGACATTTGATGTTCTCAAGGAATTCATTCGAACCGAAATAAGTAACATTGGCGAGGATACTCTCCGTAGAACTTCAGATATTATGGTGAGACGAGTGCTAACATGTATAGATGCTGGTGGAGGACACTCCCAAAATTTTCTCTGAGATGTAAATAGTGTAATGTAATCTCCCAATGGTGTATTATATTCTCCCATAGCTGCAAGTGTGTCCTATTGTTGTTACAAAAGATATGGCCTGTTGATTGGTTCAGGTTTATATGTATCGACAATATTCAAGTTCAGATTTATTGTGCATATTCCAAAATTTTACAATTTAAAACTTTAGGCCACATTAATTTGTCTTTACCTTGTTGCTACCTTGGCTTACATGACTCCTTGATCTTCTGCTCTGTCAGGTAGCTCATAACCTCCATGTCTCCTTGTTACTTAATTAGTTCCATTCTTCCCCCTCATCTTCCTTTCTTATATTCTTTACATTTATTTGTCTTTACCTTGTTGCTACCTTGGCTTACATGACACCCTGGTCTTCTGCTCTGTCAGATAGCTCTTAAACTCCGTGCGTCCTTGTTACTTAATTAGTTCCATTCTTCCCCCTCACCTTCCCTTTTTATACTCTTTACATTTATTTGTCTTTACCTTGTTACTGCCTTGGCTTACATGACTCCTTGATCTTCTGCTCTGTCAGGTAGTTCTTAACCTCCATGTCTCCTTGTTACTTATTTAGTCCCTTTCCTTCCCCTCACCTTCCCTTTTAATATTCTTTACATTTATTTGTCTTTACCTTGTTGCTACCTTGGCTTACATGACTCCTTGATCTTCTGCTCTGTCACGTAGCTCTTAAACTCCATGTCTCCTTGTTACTTATTTAGTTCCATTCTTCCACCTCATCTTCCTTTCTTATAATTTTTACATTTATTTGTCTTTACCCTGTTGCTACCTTGGCTTACATGACTCCTTGATCTTCTGCTCTGTCAGGTAGCTCTTAAACTCCATGTCTCCTTGTTACTTAATTAGTTCCATTCTTCCCCTCACCTTCCCTTTTTATATTCTTTACATTTATTTGTCATTACCTTGTTGCTACCTTGGCTTACATGACACCCTGGTCTTCTGCTCTGTCAGATAGCTCTTAAACTCCGTGCGTCCTTGTTACTTAATTAGTCCCTTTCCTTCCCCTCACCTTCCCTTTTTATATTCTTTACATTTGTTTGTCTTTACCTTGTTGCTACCTTGGCTTACATGACTCCTTGATCTTCTGCTCTGTCAGGTAGCTCTTAAACTCCATGTCTCCTTGTTACTTAATTAGTTCCATTCTTCCCCCTCATCTTTCTTTCTTATATTCTTTGCATTTATTTGTCTTTACCTTGTTGCTACCTTGGCTTACATGACACACTGGTCTTCTGCTCTGTCAGATAGCTCTTAAATTCCGTGCGTCCTTGTTACTTAATTAGCCCCTTTCCTTCCCCTCACCTTCCCTTTTTATATTCTTTGCATTTATTTGTCTTTACCTTGTTGCTACCTTGGCTTACATGACACCCTGGTCTTCTGCTCTGCCAGGTAGCTCTTAAACTCCGTGCGTCCTTGTTACTTAATTAGTCCCTTTCCTTCCCCTCACCTTCCCTTTTTATATTCTTTGCATTTATTTGTCTTTACCTTGTTGCTACCTTGGCTTACATGACACCCTGGTCTTCTGCTCTGTCAGGTAGCTCTTAAACTCCGTGCGTCCTTGTTACTTAATTATTCCCTTTCCTTCCCCTCACCTTCCCTTTTTATATTCTTTGCATTTATTGGTCTTTACCTTGTTGCTACCTTGGCTTACATGACACCTTGGTCTTCTGCTCTGCCAGGTAGCTCTTAAACTCCGTGCGTCCTTGTTACTTAATTAGACCCTTTCCTTCCCCTCACCTTCCCTTTTTATATTCTTTACATTTATTTGTCTTTACCTTGTTGCTACCTTGGCTTACATGACACCCTGGTCTTCTGCTCTGTCAGATAGCTCTTAAACTCCGTGCGTCCTTGTAACTTATTTAGTCCCTTTCAATCCCCTCACCTTCCCTTTTTATATTCATTACATTTATTTGCTTTACCTTGTTGCTACCTTGGCTTACATGACACCCTGGTCTTTTGCTCTGTCAGATAGCTCTTAAACTCCGTGCGTCCTTGTTACTTATTTAGTCCCTTTCCTTCCCCTCACCTTCCCTTTTTATATTCTTTACATTTATTTGTCTTTACTTTGTTGCTACCTTGGCTTACATGACACCCTGGTCTTCTGCTCTGTCAGGTAGCTCTTAAACTCCGTGCCTTCTTGTTACTTATTTAGTCCCTTTCCTTCCCCTCACCATCCCTTTTTATATTCTTTACATTTATTTGTCTTTACCTTGTTGCTACCTTGACTTACATGACACCCCGATCTTCTGCTCTGTCAGGTAGCTCTTAAACTCCGTGCCTCCTTGTTACTTATTTAGTCCCTTTCCTTCCCCTCACCTTCCCTTTTTATATTCTTTACATTTATTTGTCTTTACTTTGTTGCTACCTTGGCTTACATGACACCCCGATCTTCTGCTCTGTCAGGTAGCTCTTAAACTCCGTGCCTCCTTGTTACTTATTTAGTCCCTTTCCTTCCCCTCACCTTCCCTTTTTATATTCTTTACATTTATTTGTCTTTACCTTGTTGCTACCTTGGCTTACATGACACCCTGGTCTTCTGCTCTGTCAGATAGCTCTTAAACTCCGTGCGTCCTTGTTACTTAATTAGTTCCATTCTTCCCCCTCACCTTCCCTTTTTATACTCTTTACATTTATTTGTCTTTACCTTGTTACTGCCTTGGCTTACATGACTCCTTGATCTTCTGCTCTGTCAGGTAGTTCTTAACCTCCATGTCTCCTTGTTACTTATTTAGTCCCTTTCCTTCCCCTCACCTTCCCTTTTAATATTCTTTACATTTATTTGTCTTTACCTTGTTGCTACCTTGGCTTACATGACTCCTTGATCTTCTGCTCTGTCAGGTAGCTCTTAAACTCCATGTCTCCTTGTTACTTATTTAGTTCCATTCTTCCACCTCATCTTCCTTTCTTATAATTTTTACATTTATTTGTCTTTACCCTGTTGCTACCTTGGCTTACATGACACCCTGGTCTTCTGCTCTGCCAGATAGCTCTTAAACTCCGTGCGTCCTTGTTACTTAATTAGTCCCTTTCCTTCCCCTCACCTTCCCTTTTTATATTCTTTACATTTGTTTGTCTTTACCTTGTTGCTACCTTGGCTTACATGACACCCTGATCTTCTGCTCTGTCAGGTAGCTCTTAAACTCCGTGGCTTCTTGTTACTTATTTAGTCCCTTTCCTTCCCCTCACCTCCCCTTTTTATATTCTTTACATTTATTTGTCTTTACCTTGTTGCTACCTTGGCTTACATGACACCCTGATCTTCTGCTCTGTCAGGTAGCTCTTAAATTCCGTGCCTCCTTGTTACTTATTTAGTCCCTTTCCTTCCCCTCACCTTCCCTTTTTATATTCTTTACATTTATTTGTCTTTACCTTGTTGCTACCTTGGCTTACATGACACCCTGGTCTTCTGCTCTGTCAGATAGCTCTTAAACTCCGTGCGTCCTTGTTACTTAATTAGTCCCTTTCCTTCACCTCACCTTCCCTTTTTATATTCTTTACATTTGTTTGTCTTTACCTTGTTGCTACCTTGGCTTACATGACTCCTTGATCTTCTGCTCTGTCAGGTAGCTCTTAAACTCCATGTCTCCTTGTTACTTAATTAGTTCCATTCTTCCCCCTCATCTTTCTTTCTTATATTCTTTGCATTTATTTGTCTTTACCTTGTTGCTACCTTGGCTTACATGACACACTGGTCTTCTGCTCTGTCAGATAGCTCTTAAACTCCGTGCGTCCTTGTTACTTAATTAGCCCCTTTCCTTCCCCTCACCTTCCCTTTTTATATTCTTTACATTTGTTTGTCTTTACCTTGTTGCTACCTTGGCTTACATGACACCCTGATCTTCTGCTCTGTCAGGTAGCTCTTAAACTCCGTGCCTCCTTGTTACTTATTTAGTCCCTTTCCTTCCCCTCACCTTCCCTTTTTATATTCTTTACATTTATTTGTCTTTACCTTGTTGCTACCTTGGCTTACATGACACCCTGGTCTTCTGCTCTGTCAGATAGCTCTTAAACTCCGTGCGTCCTTGTTACTTAATTAGTCCCTTTCCTTCCCCTCACCTTCCCTTTTTATATTCTTTGCATTTATTTGTCTTTACCTTGTTGCTACCTTGGCTTACATGACACACTGGTCTTCTGCTCTGCCAGGTAGCTCTTAAACTCCGTGCGTCCTTGTTACTTAATTAGTCCCTTTCCTTCCCCTCACCTTCCCTTTTTATATTCTTTGCATTTATTTGTCTTTACCTTGTTGCTACCTTGGCTTATATGACACCCTGGTCTTCTGCTCTGCCAGGTAGCTCTTAAACTCCGTGCGTCCTTGTTACTTAATTATTCCCTTTCCTTCCCCTCACCTTCCCTTTTTATATTCTTTGCATTTATTGGTCTTTACCTTGTTGCTACCTTGGCTTACATGACACCCTGGTCTTCTGCTCTGCCAGGTAGCTCTTAAACTCCGTGCGTCCTTGTTACGTAATTAGACCCTTTCCTTCCCCTCACCTTCCCTTTTTATATTCTTTACATTTATTTGTCTTTACCTTGTTGCTACCTTGGCTTACATGACACCCTGGTCTTCTGCTCTGTCAGATAGCTCTTAAACTCCGTGCGTCCTTGTAACTTATTTAGTCCCTTTCAATCCCCTCACCTTCCCTTTTTATATTCTTTACATTTATTTGCTTTACCTTGTTGCTACCTTGGCTTACATGACACCCTGGTCTTCTGCTCTGTCAGATAGCTCTTAAACTCCGTGCGTCCTTGTTACTTATTTAGTCCCTTTCCTTCCCCTCACCTTCCCTTTTTATATTCTTTACATTTATTTGTTTTTACTTTGTTGCTACCTTGGCTTACATGACACCCTGGTCTTCTGCTCTGTCAGGTAGCTCTTAAACTCCGTGCCTTCTTGTTACTTATTTAGTCCCTTTCCTTCCCCTCACTATCCCTTTTTATATTCTTTACATTTATTTGTCTTTACCTTGTTGCTACCTTGACTTACATGACACCCCGATCTTCTGCTCTGTCAGGTAGCTCTTAAACTCCGTGCCTCCTTGTTACTTATTTAGTCCCTTTCCTTCCCCTCACCTTCCCTTTTTATATTCTTTACATTTATTTGTCTTTACTTTGTTGCTACCTTGGCTTACATGACACCCCGATCTTCTGCTCTGTCAGGTAGCTCTTAAACTCCGTGCCTCCTTGTTACTTATTTAGTCCCTTTCCTTCCCCTCACCTTCCCTTTTTATATTCTTTACATTTATTTGTCTTTACCTTGTTGCTACCTAGGCTTACATGACACCCTGGTCTTCTGCTCTGTCAGATAGCTCTTAAACTCCGTGCGTCCTTGTTACTTATTTAGTCCCTTTCCTTCCCCTCACCTTCCCTTTTTATATTCTTTACATTTATTTGTCTTTACCTTGCTGCTACCTTGGCTTACATGACACCCTGGTCTTCTGCTCTGTCAGATAGCTCTTAAACTCCGTGAGTCCTTGTTACTTATTTAGTCCCTTTCCTTCCCCTCACCTTCCCTTTTTATATTCTTTACATTTATTTGTCTTTACCTTGTTGGTACCTTGGCTTACATGACACCCTGATCTTCTGCTCTGTCAGGTAGCTCTTAAACTCCGTGCCTCCTTGTTACTTATATAGTCCCTTTCATTCCCGTCACCTTCCCTTTTTATATTCTTTACATTTATTTGTCTTTACCTTGTTGCTACCTTGGCTTACATGACACCCTGGTCTTCTGCTCTGTCAGATAGCTCTTAAACTCCGTGCGTCCTTGTTACTTATTTAGTCCCGTTCCTTCCCCTCACCTTCCCTTTTTATATTCTTTACATTTATTTGTCATTACCTTGTTGCTACCTTGGCTTACATGACACCCTGGTCTTCTGCTCTGTCAGATAGCTCTTAAACTCCGTGCGTCCTTGTTACTTATTTAGTCCCTTTCATTCCCCTCACCTTCCCTTTTTATATTCTTTACATTTATTTGTCTTTACTTTGTTGCTACCTTGGCTTACATGACACCCTGGTCTTCTGCTCTGTCAGGTAGCTCTTAAACTCCGTGCCTTCTTGTTACTTATTTAGTCCCTTTCCTTCCCCTCACCTTCCCTTTTTATATTCTTTACATTTATATGTCTTTACCTTGTTGCTACCTTGGCTTACATGACACCCTGATCTTCTGCTCTGTCAGGTAGCTCTTAAACTCAGTGCGTCCTTGTTACTTATTTAGTCGCTTTCCTTCCCCTCACCTTCCCTTTTTATATTCTTTACACTTATTTGTCTTTACCTTGCTGCTACCTTGGCTTACATGACACCCTGGTCTTCTGCTCTGTCAGATAGCTCTTAAACTCCGTGCGTCCTTGTTACTTATTTAGTCCCTTTCCTTCCCCTCACCTTCCCTTTTTATATTCTTTACACTTATTTGTCTTTACCTTGCTGCTACCTTGGCTTACATGACACCCTGGTCTTCTGCTCTGTCAGATAGCTCTTAAACTCCGTGCCTCCTTGTTACTTATTTAGTCCCTTTCCTTCCCCTCACCTTCCCTTTTTATATTCTTTACACTTATTTGTCTTTACCTTGCTGCTACCTTGGCTTACATGACACCCTGGTCTTCTGCTCTGTCAGATAGCTCTTAAACTCCGTGCGTCCTTGTTACTTAATTAGTCCCTTTCCTTCCCCTCAACTTCCCTTTTTATATTCTTTGCATTTATTTGTCTTTACCTTGTTGCTACCTTGGCTTACATGACACCCTGGTCTTCTGCTCTGCCAGGTAGCTCTTAAACTCAGTGCGTCCTTGTTACTTAATTAGTCCCTTTCCTTCCCTTTACCTTCCCTTTTTATATTCTTTACATTTATTTGTCTTTACCTTGTTGCTACCTTGGCTTACATGACACCCTGGTCTTCTGCTCTGTCAGATAGCTCTTAAACACCGTGCGTCCTTGTTACTTATTTAGTCCCTTTCCTTCCCCTCACCTTCCCTTTTTATATTCTTTACATTTATTTGTCTTTACCTTGTTGCAACCTTGGCTTACATGACACCCTGGTCTTCTGCTCTGTCAGATAGCTCTTAAACTCCGTGCGTCCTTGTTACTTATTTAGTCCCTTTCCTTCCCCTCACCTTCCCTTTTTATAATCTTTACATTTATTTGTCTTTACCTTGTTGCTACCTTGGCTTACATGACACCCTGGTCTTCTGCTCTGTCAGATAGCTCTTAAACTCCGTGCGTCCTTGTTACTTATTTAGTCCCTTTCCTTCCCCTCACCTTCCCTTTTTATATTCTTTACATTTATTTGTCTTTACCTTGTTGCTACCTTGGCTTACATGACACCCTGGTCTTCTGCTCTGTCAGATAGCTCTTAAACTCCGTGCGTCCTTGTTACTTATTTAGTCCCTTTCCTTCCCCATCACCTTCCCTTTTTATATTCTTTACATTTATTTGTCTTTACCTTGTTGCTACCTTGGCTTACATGACACCCTGGTCTTCTGCTCTGTCAGATAGCTCTTAAACTCCGTGCGTCCTTGTTACTTATTTAGTCCCGTTCCTTCCCCTCACCTTCCCTTTTTATATTCTTTACATTTATTTGTCTTTACCTTGTTGCTACCTTGGCTTACATGACTCCTTGATCTTCTGCTCTGTCAGGTAGCTCTTAAACTCCGTGCTTCCTTGTTACTTAATTAGTTCCATTCTTCCCCCTCATCTTTCTTTCTTATATTCTTTGCATTTATTTGTCTTTAACTTGTTGCTACCTTGGCTTACATGACACCCTGGTCTTCTGCTCTGTCAGGTAGCCCTTAACCTCCATACCTCCTTGTTACTTAATTAGTTCCATTCTTCCCCCTCATCTTTCTTTCTTATATTCTTTGCATTTATTTGTCTTTACATTGTTGCTACCTTGGCTTCCATGACACCTTGATCTTCCGTTCTGCCAGGTAGCTCTTGAACTCAATGCCTCCTTGTTAATTAATTAGTCCCTTTTTCCCCCTCATCTTCCTTTCTTATATTATTTACATATATTTACCTTTACTTTGTTGCTACCTTGGCTTACATGACACCCTGGTCTTCTGCTCTGTCAGGTAGCCCTTAACCTCCATACCTCCTTGTTACTTAATTAGTTCCATTCTTCCCCCTCATCTTTCTTTCTTATATTCTTTATATTTATTTGTCTTTACCTTGTTGCTACCTTGGCTTACATGACACCCTGATCTTCTGCTCTGTCAGGTAGCTCTTAAACTCCGTGTGTCCTTGTTACTTAATTAGTTCCATTCATTCCCCCCCCATCTTTCTTTCTTATATTCTTTACATTTATTTGTCTTTACCTAGTTGCTACCTTGGCTTACATAACACCCTGATCTTCTGCTCTGTCAGGTAGCTCTTAAGCTCCGTGCGTCCTTGTTACTTAATTAGTTCCATTCTTCCCCCCTCATCTTTCTTTCTTATATTCTTTATATTTATTTGTCTTTACCTTGTTGCTACCTTGGCTTACATGACACCCTGATCTTCTGCTCTGTCAGGTAGCTCTTAAACTCCGTGCTTCCTTGTTACTTAATTAGTTCCATTCATCCCCCCCCCATCTTCCTTTCTTATATTCTTTACATTTATTTGTCTTTACCTAGTTGCTACCTTGGCTTACATAACACCCTGGTCTTCTGCTCTGCCAGGTAGCTCTTAACCTCCATGTCTCCCTGTTACTTAATTAGTTCCATTCTTCCCCCTCATCTTTCTTTCTTATATTCTTTGCATTTATTTGTCTTTACCTTGTTGCTACCTTGGCTTACATGACACCCTGATCTTCTGCTCTGTCAGGTAGCTCTTAAACTCCGTGCGTCCTTGTTACTTAATTAGTTCCATTCATCCCCCCCCCCATCTTCCTTTCTTATATTCTTTACATTTATTTGTCTTTACCTAGTTGCTACCTTGGCTTACATAACACCCTGGTCTTCTGCTCTGCCAGGTAGCTCTTAACCTCCATGCGTCCTTTGTTACTTAATTAGTTCCATTCTTCCCCCTCATCTTTCTTTCTTATATTCTTTGCATTTATTTGTCTTTACCTTGTTGCTACCTTGACTTACATGACACCCTGGTCTTCTGCTCTGTCAGGTAGCCCTTAACCTCCATACCTCCTTGTTATTTAATTAGTTCCATTCTTCCCCCTCATCTTTCTTTCTTATATTCTTTGCATTTATTTGTCTTTACCTTGTTGCTACCTTGGCTTACATGACACCCTGGTCTTCTGCTCTGTCAGGTAGCCCTTAACCTCCATACCTCCTTGTTACTTAATTAGTTCCATTCTTCCCCCTCATCTTCCTTTCTTATATTCTTTACATTTATTTGTCTTTACCTTGTTGCTACCTTGGCTTACATGACACCCTGGTCTTCTGCTCTGTCAGGTAGCCCTTAACCTCCATACCTCCTTGTTACTTAATTAGTCCCTTTCTTCCCCCTCATCTTCCTTTCCTATATTCTTTACATTTGTCTTTACCTTGTTGCTACCGTGGCTTACATGACACCCTGGTCTTCTGCTCTGTCAGGTAGCCCTTAACCTCCATACCTCGTTGTTACTTAATTAGTCCCTTTCTTCCCCCTCATCTTCCTTTCCTATATTCTTTATATTTATTTGTCTTTACCTTGTTGCTACCTTGGCTTACATGACACCCTGGTCTTCTGCTCTGTCAGGTAGCCCTTAACCTCCATACCTCCTTGTTACTTAATTAGTCCCTTTCTTCCCCCTCATCTTCCTTTCTTATATTCTTTACATTTATTTGTCTTTACCTTGTTGCTACCTTGGCTTACATGACACCCTGGTCTTCTGCTCTGTCAGGTAGCCCTTAACCTCCATACCTCCTTGTTACTTAATTAGCCCCCTTTCCCCCCTCATCTTCCTTTCTGATATTCTTTACATTTGTCTTTACCTTGTTGCTACCTTGGCTTACATGGCAAACTGGTCTTCTGCTCTGTCAGATACCTCTTAACCTCCCTACCTCCCTGCTACTTAATTAGCCTCTTTCTTCACCCTCATCTTTCTTTCTTACATTCTTTACATTTATTTGTATTTACCTTGTTGCTACCTTGGCTTACATGACACACAGGTCTTCTGCTCTGCCAGGTGGCTCTTAACCTCCATGCCTCCTTGTTACTTAATTAGTCTCGTTCTTCTCCCTGATCTTCCTTTCTTATGTTCTTTACATTTCTGTCCCATTTTTCTTTTACTTTCTGCAGGAATTCACCAATGCTTCCTACCTTCTTTTCCTCCCTGCCCGTTAACGTTTTCTTTCCCCCACACAATTCACAAATTCCCTTTTCCCTGCCGCTTATCCCTCTTAGAAATATTGCTCCTGTTCTCATCCAAGCTAAACCTTCTCTCTCTGGCCTATTGCAGTAATCTACATATACTTCTCGTTCCCAGTTTCTTTTTATTTGTGTATAAAATTGTAATGATGTCATACTTTCTAGAGTTTTCAATATTCCCGGTCTTTCTATATCTTCTATTCTGCTATTTGCCAATTTACACACATCGCATGTGTTCCTTTCCTCTAATCTCCATATATCTCCCATTTCTATCATTTCCTATAATTCTTCCTATTTCTACCCATCAACTATTTGAGGACACTAATCTTTTTGGCTGTCTCGTGCATAACTTCATAAATTCCCCTTCTTTTTTGGCCAGGAAGCTGTACCAAAATGATATTATTCGTTCCATTATTTTTCCATTTCTTCTTGTATTTCCTAATTCCACTATAGCTATTTCCCTAGATGCTGATCTTGGTCGACCTGTTAGCTCTTTGCAAAACCTTCTGTAGTTTTGCTCCATCGTTTTGTTTTGCTCTGTGGCCTTCCCTCCCCTCAGATTTCCACTGCGTACAACATTTTGCATTCAATTAGTGGTTCACACATCTTTAAAGAATCGAGATATTTTAACAAATTTTCCACCTAAGCACTGATCTGTGATGGTGCAATTTGTTTAAAAATCTTCGTGTGTCATCCAACAGTTAGACATTCAAACATTATTTATCTTTAAGTTTATTTCTGAAAGTTCTGTGCATAATGCAGTACTCTCTAACTGTAACAGTGGTGGGTAGTGAAGGTAAAGTTAGTTAGTTACTAACACTCCCCACATGGCAACCTTGGCCTTCGGGGTAACCTCACCCCACCAAGTGATGACCGGACCCATTTCTCAGGTGGAGGCACCCAGAGGGCGGTGTCCATTACCTCCGATGATAGGGTGATAGTGAAGATGGCGGTGAGGTGAGAGGACCTACAGTTTTTACCGTGGACTCCGAACCACGTTGGGCATAGGGGATACTTCACGTGTGCTAGACAGAGGTGAAGGCGTGGATAGGGCCGACTTAAAATCGCCAACCCCAGAGCCGGGAATCGAACTCGGGACCCTTAGAACGGGAGCCGCGAACGAAACCACCGCGCTACCCCGGCGCCCTGTGAAGGTAAAGTAAATGTGTGCAACATTGCTCATATATGCAAAAAAAATTGGTAAACTGCTGTCCTATGGATTGCAATAAGTTGTGTTAACTCCATGGATGCATAGAGTAGATAAACACGTTTGTAAACCCTGCCTGCATTAAAGTAATGGTAAACAGAGAAAGTGTAAATTGTGTACAGGTTATGTGTAGATGAGAATGTATTCTGCACTCATTGTTTCTTTTGCGATAATATTGGATTAGCGCTAACCTGCCAAGCGATGTCGTTCATTCCCGGAAGATGTGAGTTAGGTTTTCCAACCTACCTGACCCGTTTTTAACGGTTTCTCTAGTCTTTAGGAAAAATAATTATACCACCCAATTTATCGCCCATTTCATGTCACCTTTCATCCTAACTTGCCCTCAGCTGTTTTTCCTCGCTCCAATGACACTTGGAATCCGCTCACGTCACTATTCACTAACGTCTGTCATAGATACAAAAATGTTCAATAGCTACAGGTCAGAGTACCATATGGTCAAGTAAACAGGGACTTGTCCTACGTAATTCTAATCTACGACTTATAAATTACTAACAAGGTGTTATAGAAATCTGGCAAGACGTATCACTCAATTAGAAGGGTTCCATGGACAACATTTGGTCAACAAGTTCAAAAACATTAATTTTATAATCTTAATGTATTTTAATTAGTTATTTTCGCTTTACAAATCATAGATGAGCTTTGAGATCTCCTGAAACGAATATAAAAGGACCGTGAAGATAATAACTCATAAAAGAAAAGCCTGCCTTTCTTTTGAATACCAAACTTAGACTACAAATTTACTTTCATCCAAAATTGCATTCCAAAGGCATCGTATACATTTTTATTTCCTCAAAGATAACTACATATCCTTATTGAAATGCAATATATTACTTAAAATTGAATATAAAAGTAATTCCTTGATTACTCTAGGAGAAGGTTCAGAAATCTTTTCCGCTCGGGTTGACTTTCTGAATAGGTGCTACATTTTTTTTTTAATTTACTTCCGCCCCAAAGTTAAGTTATATCGGACGGTAAATGAATTGGGTGAAATGGTGCTCAAATGAGTCCAGGGTCCAATGGAGCTTAGAGTTACCCGACATTCGTATTGAAGGATAAGGGAAAACTTCGGAAAAACCTTATCCAGGTAACTCACCCTGACCGAGATTCGAACTCGGGACCTCTTGAACGTGAATAAGTGCTACTTATATGACACACAAAAAGTGTATAGCACAGGAGTTATATCGAATAAATTTGTCTCTAGGGTTAACCATTTCTGGTATATTTCTTGTCACTTGTCTGAAATTTCTACCATTTGTACTTCTATCAAAAACAAAATCGCTGTTCATTTTTTTATATCATGGACATACAAAGAGCATATAGTCACCTAGACAGCCATTTTTAAAACATTTCACTCTCACTTAGGGCCTACTGTATTCCCTTGTAACTACAATACGATAATGTTTCTCTTGAAGTAGATAGAGCAATAAGTTTTTGTACAAGAGTAGAGAAAGTCATGGATATAAAACATTTCACTCTCACTTAGGGCCTACTGTATTCCCTTGTAACTACAATACGATAATGTTTCTCTTGAAGTAGATAGAGCAATAAGTTTTTGTACAAGAGTAGAGAAAGTCATGGATATAAAACATTTTACTATCACTTAAAGTCTACTGTATTCCCTTGTAACTACATTAAGATAATGTTTATTTGAAGTAGATAGAGCAATAAGTTTTTGTACAAGAGTAGAGAAAGTCATGGATATAAAACGTTTTACTATCACTTAAAGTCTACTGTATTCCCTTGTAACTACAATAAGATTATGTTTATCTTTGAGTTAATAGAGCAATAAGTATTTGTATAAGAGTAGAGAAAGTCATGTACATAAAATATTTGACTATCACTTAAAGTCTACTGTATTCCCTTGCAACTACAATAAGATGACTAGCATATAGTTGAGTCCAGGAGGTCTACTCCCGTCAGTCCTGGATCCGCAGGACCAAGACCTGGGGCTCTTTAAACCAGGGAGTAGCAGAGCTCTCCCAAAGGGCGCTCGGCGTTCTCCGTGGGGCTTTCCATAGGGCAAGACCTGGGTTACTAACAAGCCCCCCCATCTGGTCCAAGGACACAAGACGGGATGGAAGTGGATACGCCACTTACGCGTGCCAACACCAAAGGTGAAGGCTACCAATATGACCTCAGTGGGGCCGCCTGGCGATCTAGCACATATTCTACTAGCTCTGCAGGCTAGTACGCGGGAATATTAATTGCTTCCCTCAACCCCGTCCGGAGACGTACCCGATTCCCACGGATATCAGGAACCACTGCCCCATCGAGACCAACCCTTCTGAACAACTCCCAAGGGAGGGCTCGAATGTTCGGCCCGAGGTTCACCTAGTAACGTCAGAAGTACAATGAGTGCTAGGGGTTCACAGCGCCCGCACCACGGCAGCTGAAGGGGACTGATCCCCTCCCCTACGGTGACTAGCATGTAGTATACAGGGTATTTCAAAACGACATCGAGCAAACATATAGAAGTGGTCGCTCAGCATCTGTGTGACACATATAGTTAGTTCTTACCACCAACAGAGTGGCATAAAAATGTTCCCGATTGAGTGTGGATTAGGCAGTGACAGGAACAACGATACGTGCCTAACACTGTCGGAGTTCTCAGAGATAGGTCACACGTCGTGCCGTCTGCTGTAGTTGTTTGTAAGCATACCGACATACTCCGCAGTAGCTTGGTACTATTAAGCATTTTTCTGGCTTGTTAAACCGCAATAAAGAAACAATTGCATTAATACTTTTTATGAATGTTGACCATTGTAACAGTAGTTTCGAGTTATATTTAGAAAAGTTATGAAAAGCTTATAAATTTGTAAAAAAAAGTGATTGTGTATTTAGTAATTTAAATAAGTAAAAATATATGTAATTTTGTGATTGGCCGTAGTAATAATTGTATGACGTAATGTTGTGACGTGGAATTAAATCGGCCAATCACAAAATTAAGATAGGACTAACGATAGTTACGAAAAGTCGATAATCTTGGTAGCAATGTTTTGTAATCGTGAGTGTGATGAATAGTGGTGCAGGATCAAGAACTTTTATGTAATAGTTGTAACTGTTTATATATAACAAAGTAAGAAGTTTACGATATGTTGGAAGTAACCTGCAAGTTACGGGGAAAGGAAGTTCAAGTAAAATGTAATCCAAATAATATAATTAAATTGTTACGAAATTTGAGTTCTCCGAAGCTTTATTCCGAAGCACGCCTGAAACGTAGTTGTCTAATGACTCTTATTTAATCAAACATAATCATCATGAAACAACTTAAAATACAACGAATTAACCCTGTTGCCCGCCTTGGTAGAGTGGTGGTAGCATGTCTGCCTCACGTTCAAGAGGTTCCGAGTTCGAATCTCGGCCAGGGTGAGTTACCTGTATAGGGTTTTTTCTGGGGTTTGCCCTTATCCTGAAAGACTAATGTTGGGCAACTCTAAGCTCCATGGACCCCGGGCTCATTTGAGCATCATTTCACCCATTCCTTTCATCGTCCGATATGACTTAGCGTTGAAGGACCTAAATTACCAAAAAAAAAAAAAACTTATTATATAGGGCTTCTCGACGTGGGTCTTCGAAAAGTCAACGTGCATCCTGTCTCCAATATATAAATCCCGCACCACACTGCACCTGAACGTGTGGCTGATTAAGATGGAGAGAAATTAACTTCGAATATAATTCCTGTCCCAACGTGTTCCAAAATTCCATTAAAGCAGTCTATAATGGCAAATAAGATGGAGGATATAGGCAACTTATACCTTTTAGAGGGAAGTTAATGTTAGTGAGTTTGAGGATGGAAGCATTAAATGATAAACAGAACAGAATACAACATCAAAGAATTGCAGATAAGCTAACCAAAACTAAATGGCTTATACCATTAAACAAGCATTTTATTTCACGTGTTTGATAATGCTAAATAAAGCATTTGTGGCGTAAAAAGGAAACTGTTGATATCTACAGTAAGTGGTTGAAATTATTGTATAATTAAGATAATAACAAAATGTCCTGAAGTTAATTAAATATTATCATTGATGTAACTATTTTTACAATTCATATTTTTAATGAAACTAAATTAATCGTGTGTTCTTTGAACTCCCTTCAGCTCTTCCATACATCAAAACCATATCCGTCATTTCGGCGTTCGTATAACGCTCCATATTGCTTGGATTTGCTAAGTACACACAAAGTCCTCTCTCTTAGGACGGAATGTGTAGTTTTACACTGAAGAGCAACCTTCAACTGTCCGAGATATTAGTCGACTTTTTCACAGGTAACTTCCCTTTGCCCCATTACCTGAAAGGTAGGCTAGGGTCACTGATAAAGGGCAAGGAGTAATGTTTTTGTTTTCGTGGCCGGTGCGTCCCAGTAAAAACTTTTGAGGTTCGTACAGCAATAATTCCTGAGCTGCCTAATCACAAACTCATGTATTATTTTATTATGCATAAAATTATACCTAAGAGAACTTCGAAGCTGCGACAGCAAAATTCGGACTAGTTAAGTTATAACTCCCGTTAAATACCTTGGAGTGCTTTTGGACTCTCGACTGATCTGGCATGCTCATATCCATCGTCTTATATCACTGGCCTCCGGGCGACTTTGAAAGCTCTCACCTCTGTTGCATCACCGTACCAGCCTCGGCCTACAGTCTTCATTGTTACTCTACAAATCACTTGTTCGTACGCTTATAACATATGCCTGCCAAGTGTGGGGGGCCGCACACACAGGTCATCTGCGTCGTCTTCAGGTCATACAGAATCGCTTAATGTGCATCGCTACCAACGCTCCATGGTTCATCCGTAATCAGCAGCTCCATCATGAACTAGGACTGTTACCTCTTCACGACTACATTCGCAGGATCGCTCGTCGTTTCTTTTCCACGCTGGAAGAAGTTCCAGGAGCTGTGTATTATAACATCGGCGTCCGCACGCACCAGCCCTCACGCTTGAAGAGGAGACTACCACAGGACCTGCTTCTAAGTGATACATCTGATTCGAGTGATTCTAGTGCTTGATGTCTGTCTTACATCATCAATATTGACATAATTTCTCAGAGAGTATTATTGGAGTTCTGACTTAATGTAGTTAGGGGGCGGCCTGTTAGCCTACCCCTGAGTGGGTAAGAACAATAGTTCTTACTGTACTGTAACATACTTTTCACTCTGATCTGTAAACCATTGTACTGCTGACCGATCAATAAAAATTATAAAAAAAAAAGTTAAGTTATAAACTTCGAAACGGCTATAATCATTCGGTGTCGTTTTGAAGCAACCTGTATTAGTGTTTGTAATAACATCCTCTGCAAAAGTGAGTAGAGAAAACCATGAGTTCAAGGCATGGGATTATTTGTTAATATTAATCTCTCTGTTTATTGACCTGCAGAAGGCTTTCATGACAGACTGTAATTTGTTTCTATTTTCAGTTCCGTTTTTAAGCCGAGAAGTTCACGAGAGCTCTTAAAAGCGTAACAAGCTAAATACCAGAATGTTAACTCTACATACACAGCGGTCGGTTTGTTAAATATGCATTTTAAAGGATTAATATACATGCATTACTTTTTGTTTGTACTTATTACAAAGCTGGAATGACAAAGTTGAAAGAACGGCTATTTTAAACTGACTGCGGATTAAAATATGTACGGCTGTTTAAATATTTCGCTGAATGGGACTTTTGTAGTCATTATTTAGCCATTAACGTTTGTAATGGTTTGTCTAAATTATGGAATATTCATAGACACCGAGAGTTCATGTACACTGCCACTAAAATCACGAAAATGTTATAAATAATGTATGAACTTTTGTGTAGCATTAACACAATACTCAAAGTACCTTACCCAGACCTTAAAACCACTAAACCATTATATAAATAAATACAGTAAGAAAATCCATTAATTAAAAATCTAAACAATGAATAATTCAGCCCGTTATTTTAATATAAATACCTAACCATCATTTGCCTTTTTAATCACAAGTGATTAAAAATTAACCCCGCAAACAACTACATTAGTATTTCTAAACAAATATCCCTTATGACTTGTAAATGTCCACAATTTGAGGTTATTTTCGTGAATATGTAACTTATATCTTATTCTTTCTAGAATTGTCCTCAGAGGTCTTTGTGATTCAGTCTTGTGATTCAGTATAACATTTTTACAACTGATATTGTTTAAAAATGATATACAGTTTTCTATAGGATTAACCATATCTGAGATATATATTTTAATGTGTCTAAATTTTCTAACTAACAATTTTCTCAAACCAAATGTCCATATTCCCTTCTTTTTACCCCTTGAACATACAAAGCGAATGTCGTCCCCTTGACAACGAGTTTTAAAACACTTGACTATCACTTGAAGTCTATTGTATTCCCTTGTAATTACAATAAGATAATGTTTATCTTGAAGTGGATAGTGGAATAAGTGTTTGTACAAGAGTAGAGAAAGTCATGTATATAAACAATTTGACTATCACTTAAAGTCTACTGTATTCCCTTGTAACTGCAATAAGATAATGTTTATCTTGAAGTATTTAAAGGAATAAGTGTTTGTACAAGAGTAGATAAAGTCATGTATATAGAACATTTGACTATCACTTAAAGTCTACTGTATTCCCTTGTAACTGCAATAAGATTATGTTTATCTTGAAGTATTTAGAGGAATAAGTGTTTGTACAAGAGTAGAGAAAGTCATGTATATAGAACATTTGACTATCACTTAAAGTCTACTGTATTCCCTTGTAACTACAATAAGGTAAAGTTTATCTTTGAAGTGCATAGAGCAATAAGTGCTTGTACAAGAGTAGAGAAAGCCATGTCAATAAGACATTTGACTATCACTCAAAGTCTACTGTATTAACTTTTAACTGCAATAGGATAATCTTTAGCTAGAAGTGGTTATAGAAATAAGTGTTTGTACAAGAGTAGAGAAAATCGTGTATATGAAACATATGAATATCACTTAAAGTCTACTGTATTTCCTTGTAAGTACAATAAGATAATGTTTATCTTGAAGTAGATAAAGGAGTAAGTGTTTGTACAAGATTAGAGAAACGCATGTATATAAAACATTTGACCAACACTTCAATTGTAATGTATTCCCTTGTAACTACAGCAAGATATGGTTTATCTTGAAGTAGATAGAGGAATAAGTGTTTGTACAAGATTAGAGAAAGTCGTGTATACGAATAACATTTGACAATCACTTAAAATCTACTATATTCATTGTAACTAAAATAATATAACGTTTATCTTTAAGTACATAGAGAAATAATCATTTGTAACAATAGTTTATATAGGGGTGGGAAGAAACTGTAATTATATCAGATTAGTTTACTTCATATAACCATAAACTTAGCTCTGTTTTCCCGTTCCCAGTATTAATCTGGTTTTAATGTAGCATTCCGCAGCTCTACAGATATCACGGCCTATAAAAGGTGCAGAAGCTCCTTTGTTCTTAAGTCGAACGCCATTTTTATAATCTTCTCCATGCTTATGTCCTGGCGCCCCCATATATGGCTGTATTAATAAACATAACTGAAAAATGTGCTCCTATTTGGGATCATGAAAGATGGATCTGGAATTGTCGATATGTAACATTCCCATAGTCGATTCTTCTATATTTGCCGAAATCGAATGGTTGGAAGGCTTCAGAGGCAGAAAAAAGAAAAAGCAACGAATTTCCCGGCTCGTGACGTCTGGTAGCGCCTGAACGTGTACAGTCGGTTATCGAGCTTCCAGGCCAGCAAATAAAAATGTGGTGGGGTAGAGTGACTCTGCGTAATTTAAATGAAACGCATATCTCGAAATTTACGTGAATGCCCTTAGAACGGCCTTTCATTCTCAATTACTTTCTGTAACTGTTAAATTGTAGGAGTTAGACTAAATTCCACTACACCAAAATTTGGATTTGACTTAAATTTGAGTCTCTTTTTTGTGTAGAAACCATTTCAGATATGTTTCTCATACGTTTTGAGATTTGTACTTTATTAGTTGTAAGGTCTCTATTATTCATTACTTTCTATGCGTCCAGGGAACATATTTAGTACCTTATTTTGAGGTACAGATACCCACGAAATCTCACTAATCACTTTTCCCCTTGAAATCTGTTTGTGACAGCCTTTATACAAGAGTGGATAGAACACTTAACAATGACGTCATGGTGATGCGAAAAGTGGAATTACATGTCAACCTTATTTTCGACACATTCAGAATGAACACACTGCAGGGCCAACTTTAAGGTTGAATCTATATTACAGGAGAATGTTCCCAGCTACTGTTTTCCTGAATGTCCAATATCTGGTTGTGAGCGCAGTTAGCGGCTAGGAGGGGGGGGGGGTGCTTTACCTACAAAATCAAAATCACGGTACAGTCCAGCACAACTCACACTAAAAACGTTTTCACCCAGCCTCAACTCAACAACATTACTGCTGTAAACATCTATTGATCAAGTAACTCCATGATAAACATTATACTGTAGCTACTAGGAATACAGTAGACTTTAAGTGACAGTCAAATGTTTTATATACATGACTGTCATTACACTTGGACACAAACTCATTGCTCTATCTACTTCAAGAAGAAAACATCTTATTGTAAGTCCCAGAGATAAAATAATTAATAAATACTTGCCATTTCAGAAAAGTATAGGTATTGGAAAGTTCAGAGAAATAATAAGGAAACTCAAGGAATGTTTACAGCTTAGATTTGCCTGACATTAGCCTTTCATGATAAGGGACAACCTACAAAGCTAAGTCATATCATAAGATGAATGAAATGATGTTCAAATGAGTACAGGGTACATAGAGCTTATATTTACCGGACATTCATCTTTCACGATAAGAGAAAACCTACAACGTTAAGTCATATCATACGATGAATGAAATGATGTTCAAATGAGTACAATATCCGTAGAGCACAGAGCAACCAGACATTCGTCTTTCAGGATAAGGCAAGCCTCTTCTCTGTAACCTATATTCGATATCGGTTCCTTTAGGTATATATCAGTGATCATTAAAGTATTTTACAAACTTTTTTCTAAATAATGCTGTACTCGGTACCAAGAAGTGACTTTTATATTCACGTGGAACGTTATCTTAAATGTCTTTTTGAACGTGATCCTCTAGTGTATGTGGGGGAGTCTGTAACTTTTAGTTGTCAAAGCGCATTACCGCAGCTTTCAATTGACATTTGACAGGATTCCTTTCTGTTGCTTAGACACAATCCAAAGGATGATGCCATATAACTTGGAGACAATGACGGTATCAACTGGCTTTGTGGACAAAGCAAAGGTTCTTCTTGAAAGACAAGCTTTCTGAATGTATCCCAGATTTTCAAAACATTGTTAGGTGTGTATAGAACCGAAAACCATACGATTTTATAAATTTATTTATCATTTCACAAAGAGAGTTTTACTCCACTTACAAATTATCTGATTCTATTAGACCAAAGATGCGGTTTTACATTCCACATCACATAGGAAAAAAATTCTGCGAAGAATAAAACTCGAAAAACAAAAGAATGATATCAAGTGAGTGAGTGAGTGGGGTTTAAGGGCCCGTCGACAACAAGGTCATTTGGGCCCCAGAATGATATCAAATATTATCTACATAGAACATTTCCAAAAATGGTCCTAAATGTGTTGGCATATGCAATGTGTATCTTGTATTTTCTAGGAATGTACTGACAAGTATAATCTATTCAGAATGACTTTTTATGAATGGTAAACTACACGAAAAGGACAAAATATTACTACACAGAAGTTATAGATTCTGTTAAAGTGCATAAAAAATGGCGAATGTATTTTTATATAGTTGACAATTTCCAAGGAATTCCTTGGGGTAAACTTTATTTACCCAGAAGTTACTAATTAATTAATAAGACAAGATGCTTAAAATATTATAAAGCAAATTAAGTGAATATTTTGCACCTTATCGGAGAATTCTCAGACGTCTTCTTCATTATAATTAACTTTAGTGTAACTCGTAAAACGTAACAAATGGAACAAATTTAAATGCGTTAATTTTCGTGAAAACTAAGACAGTTTTTCGTGCAATTAATAATTTCCAATGTATTTTTATTCTTAGTTTTAATTTTGAAAACTCTAATTTTGAACACTTTTCCAAAATAGGATTATTCTTTTATTTTGTTTGTACAAGAGTAGAGAAAGTCATGTATATATAACATCTGACTATCACTTAAAGTCTACTGTATTCCCTTGTAACTACAATAAGATAATGTTTATATTGATGTACATAAAGCAATAAGTGTTTGTACAAGAGTAGAGAAAGTCGTGTGTATAAAACATTTGACTATCACATAAAGTCTGCTGTACTCCCTTGTAACTATAATAAGATAATGTTTATCCAGAAGTAGATAGAGCAATAAGTGTTTATACAAGAGTAGAGAAAGTCATGTATATAAAACATTTGACTATCACATAAAGACTACTGTATTCCCTTGTAACTACAATAAGATAATGTTTATCTTGAAGTAGATAGAGCAATAAGTGTTTATAGAAGAGTAGAGAAAGTCATGTATATAAAACATTTGACTATCACATAAAGCCTACTGTATTCCCTTGTAACTATAATAAGATAATGTTTATCCAGAAGTAGATAGAGCAATAAGTGTTTATACAAAAGTAGAGAAAGTCATGTATATAAAACATGTGACTATCACTTAAAGTCTACTGTATTCCCTTGTAACTACAATAAGATAATGTTTATCTTGATGTACATAGAGGAACAAGTGTTTGTACAAGAGTAGAGAAAGTCGTGTGTATAAGACATTTGACTATCACTTAAAGTCTGCTGTATTTCCTTGTAAATAAAATAAGATAATGTTTATCTTGGTATATTATAGAGAAACAGGTGTTTGTACAAGACTGGATAAAATATGTCATGTGAGGTGACATAGAATAGTTTTCTACCTTTTCTCCTTGTAGATCTATGAAATTGTTCATTTCTTAAAACTACCGAAGTAGCTATTTGTAAAAAGGACTGTTGACATAGAATTTTTTTAAATTGAAGGAAAAATTTGCATTTATCTATTTAAGAGATTTGATAATGCACATTTAGAGGAAAATGTTGGAATGGATTTGCCTTTTGTAAAAGAGAAGTAAATTGAATTGTAGCTTCAGAAGATCTGAAAACATGAATTTCTCAGAAAATATTATTAAACCTTTTTGTGGGTGGAATGCGTAACTTTCTCAAGAGAATTACGAAGATAAAATAAATCATTTATCTGATAATGCATAAAGGAAATAGGAGTAAAAATATTCCTTTTAATGCATCTGATTAGCAAATTAGTTTCAAAAGTTAAGTTTAATGTTTTTCGTAGTAAAGTAGAGAAGACGGAGTCACTTCTTGCCGTTAGCTGTGCCTCATTGTTACGTGCTGACAGACTGGAAAGCTCTGCTTTAGAATATTTCGCGCATGAATTACTTTTTCCGCCGGAGGATGTCGCACCTGTACGCTTTAATTACGACACAGTTTTGGAAGATGGCGCGCCTGCCCGGCCGTTTGATTAGCACGTTATATTCTGGCTTCCCCTTTCTCTTGTTGGCAGGCCTGGAGGCGGACAGCCCTTGCGCAGATCACCATTAGCATTTCGTTAATTAGTAAACGTACCCGCTTTTTAATTAAATGAAACACGTGAGTTATTTACTGCACTTAGCAAATAAACAGTCAAGTATGTACCCATCGATAATTATTTCATTCTGTGCAAAACGTAGCGTTCGGTTGCCATAGCAACAATTAAAGGTAAAACAAGTGAAGGATGTTGTATTTAAGGGAATCCTAAGGCTCTATAAGTCTATAAAGATAATTAAACACCTCATTGTATAAACTTCAATGCAAATCCTGTCTATAAAAGTTGATACATATAGGGTAGAGCGGGGCTATTCCGCTCATTTCAAATTTATGGTGTTATACAAAAAAAAAAAAAAAAAAAAAAAAATGTGTGCGATTAAGACGACACGACAGAAGTGAAAACTTAAAAACTATTCATTACAAATTATTCTTAATAATTATTTTAAATAATTTAATGTTGACAATCATTTTCGAGCAAAGAGGCCAGCTGCGAGCTAAACATTTCATGTCTTTCTCTAAGTGTACTCGCAAATGAGAATACTCTGAAACAACTGAATGACGACGGAGTTGCGACCGTGCGAAGAGGTTTATACATAAAGGGTGTATAAAGGAAGTAAAATCACATAATATACTGTTTTACATGTATTTTATTTTTATATTAAAATACATACTATTTCACAATGACTTTTCATATTTTGTTTCTTGCTGATACACATATTTCATTGCATTTTTATTTTTAATAAAAATACAAAAACATATATATCTTATAACATAATTATATGATATTCATTTACTTATTTGAATTTATTTGAATATTCGTAAATGTTTGGCTACGTCTACATTTTACACATGTAATTACATTTAGATTTATAACATGGATGTTTTTGTTTGATGTTTTTGTCCGATGTTTTGTTTTTAAATTTTTATTTTCCAAACTAAATAATACATAAATATTAAAAGCAGAAGCATTATTAACAGTGAAGTTACATGATGAAGAGAAAAGAAAAACTGAAGATAACATCAAAAAATACCACTCTGACACCACTTAATAACACAAATTGGCAATATAGAAAATTCACCTACCATCCATGGGCTTTTAGAAAATTTGAACGAATCTTCAAAAGACTAAACTTAAAACTAGCACCCCAAAAGAAATTCAGTCTGAGGAACCTGCTAAATAAACCACTGAAAAATACAATCCCCAACAATTTGTAATCAGGAATTTGTCAGATTAATTGTGAAACCTGTGAAAAAAGCTACATAGGAGAAACTAAGAGAAACTTGTTAACCAGGTAAAAAGAACACCAGATGAACATTAAGTTGAAACAAACAGAAAACCACAACATTGGCCATAACATTAAACTTAAAATCTTTAAGTACACCCATAAAGCTGGATATTTGGGAAAAAAATATTCATAAACAAAAACCGTGATAAAGTTATAAATTTTGAAATCCCGGCATTAAATGAAGTATTAAAACTTAGTGTCCCTAACACCAGATGGCAGAGTGATCGGAGCTACGTAGTAGTGGAAGAAGAGGAAGGATCATTTAGTCACCAAACAGCTGAGGATGAGATCGAATGATCTTGAAAACGTTTCAATTATACAACAACAAGTAAGTGAAGTTTGAGTGTAAACATAGTGACTCATAAATCAAACTCCAATATAAATAATACATATTTAAATCTTTTTTCTATAAAAATCAAATTTATATATCAAATCTTTTGACACTTGGTCGGTCTCTCAGTTTGTGGAAAAAAATAACCTATAAGTTGTAAATAAAAGTAAACGCTAAACGTCATTTTAATACGTGATAATTTTATTATTTACGTGTTATTACATTTAATTTATCGATGTTTTGCATTTTACTACGCAGAATAAAGAGAAATTGTTTTTAAAAATAACCAGTTCTTAAATAAAGGATATCTTTCACGAATTCCTAATTGGCATACTCGTTTTATTTTTCGTAAATATGGTTTTAATTATTCAAATACAGAAATTAGGTGATATTATCTATTCCTTTTGACTATTATTATTGTTTAAAGTGGAAGCTGACATGTTGTCGACTTGTTAAATGACAGAAGGTTATCTGACCGGATCGGTTACCGGCACTTGACAGACGTTTGTAAGAACGGTCCTAAGATAATTATTTTTTAATTAAACTCCTGTAGGGTTTCTGAATTTTTCATAGTATTTGAAATATGTAAAAAAATACCCGGATGCGGTTTGTTGATACGCTGTTGAGTGCGACAGAAAATCTACGATGTACAGCGGTATAAACAACATAAGATTGAAATAACGAATGAGTGTGGGGAGGTTAGTTCGGATTGAGCCAACACGAGCCGACTTCACACGAATGAGCTTGACATATTCCAGCGTGACGGCTCTGTTTAATTCACTACCTACAAAAGGTTCTAAACGGACCTAATGAAGTTTTCACGTCAAAAACAATCTATTATGTTAAATATAGAGTAGAACAGTCCTTATTAATCCCTTAAAGCGTACAGATGTTATAAGCACACATCTTTTACTTGCTACAGTTGTGATCAAATAAAACAGCGAATGATGCGCCAAAACTAGCATTTGATCCATTCTCCTTTGTTTGCTGATTTCGGAGAATAACGCTTTAACCCACAAAATCCACATGGTGCGTCTTAGTCATCACTGTATTCTAACCAAGTCATCACATGACTCACTATTCCCACAATTTAGTTTAAAATAGGTCTACGCTTTTCTTTCTTTTTGCTCCTGTATGCATTCAAAGCCTCCTGCTGCAAAGTATTTTAACCTGGAAGCTAAATCTTTCTCCTCCTCCAAACTGGCCACTGTAGATGACCAACTGATCTGTACATCCTCCTTCTAATGCTTCTTGACGTTGATGTGTATGAACACGATCGTTGAGTGTAGAGAAGGCACTCTGAAAAGCCCCGCTGCCCCTCTCATACTTACCTTTAATACGCTCGTAACAACACGAGCAATGTCGTCCTCATCCAGTTTCGTTCCAGCTTCCTTTGTTTATGTGTGTGTACCATATGCAACGATCAAATAAAAGTCAGTAAGAGTTGTATAAGAAATAATTAGGTTAAAAGAGTACAAAATACCTACATTATAACTGGGCGAGAATAACCCCTCTTTACTTCGGTGAAATGGCCCCAAATGTTGAACTTTTGAAATTGCGAACCACGTGCTATGATAAAAGAAACGCGCCATCTGCTAAGCATGAACGTAAGGCAAACTATAACCTTCACTGACACTGATTTTCAATCAAAATCTGTATCTGCGAATACTAGACCATATGTTACAAACGGTATTTCTTATTCAAGGCAAAAAAGCAACTTAGGTTGCTTACCTTGTAATATTCTTCTGTTAATACTAATACTATAGCAACCCACAACTTCATGTAAATTCATAGAAACGTAGCACAAACATCAAGCGTGACAGTGAACTGGCAGATCGCTGCCAATGATCGTTGGGCAGTAAACCTATTTCCTTATTTCAGTCGGGATAGTCCCGTGAGCGGAATAGCCCCGTCCTACCGCACTTGTTATGGATAACTCAAACAAGATTTTCTGATTGACTTTATAATTTGTAATAATCATTTTCGGTAACTAATTTTTATAACGCACTCAGTTCTGACCTCCCCAAACTTGAGCTAATTTATTTTTCCTGATTTATTGATTTCACCGGAACACCTGATTGCCTTAGTTACTTTATATATTTCTACATTAACTTGGGGTGTTTCTGAATATCTATTTTATTTTCCATTGGAGTTTGCTTTAAATTCGTAATGCTGTTTGTCCTTTCTTACCACTTTTTGTGGTTATCAACGCAGGTGCATGTATTTTCATATAAAACTATTGGTTTACTCAACTGTACACGCTAAGTAAACGTGTTTTGTTTTTGTTTCCAGTTAAGCCGCTCAGCGCCACCATCCTAAGCAGCAACCAGCCACTGTCTGCAGATAGGAAGTACAACATCGAGTGCCAGTCCGTGGGCTCCAGACCTGCGGCTAAGATTACATGGTGGATGGACACTAAAGCACTAACCAATCACGTGGAAAAGGTAACGTTCATCTCCAATGGTCCTATTTCTTTATACCATTTAAAGTTATCAGCGGGTAACCCACAGTTAACATTTAAACAAAAATATGTGCAATTCTTTTCCAATAATGCTTTGAAAGCCAGGTTGTTGCACATCCTTAAACAGTTACACAAAATAGACATTGGTTTATATCCAATAGCAAGTCATTATTTATGTTGTTATTTCTTGTATATACAATGTCAGCACCTAGACAACCAGTTTAAAAACATTTGACTATCACTTGAAGTCTACTGTTTCCCATTGTAACTACAACAGGATAATGTTTATCTTTAAGTAGATGGAGCATTAAGTGTTTGTACAAGAGTAGAAAAAGTTATGCGTATAAGCATTTGACTATCTCTTAAAGTCTACTTCATTCCTCTTTCTGTAATTTACGTCCTACAACGTTAAGTCACGTCATCCGATTAATGAAATGGGTGAAATGATGCTCAAATGAGTCTGAGGTGCATGAAGCTTACAGTTGCCCGACATTGGTCTATCAGGATAAGGGAAAACCCAGGAAAAACCTTATTTAAGTAACGCACCATAACCGGGATTCCAAAGCAGGAGCTATTGAACGTGAGGCAGAACCGCTACTATCCACGCTACTGAGGTGGCCTCTATTCCCTTGTAACTACAATAAGATAATGTTTATCTTGAAGTAGATAGAGAAATAAGTGCATGTACAAGAGTAGAGAAAGTCATGTATATAAAACATTTGACTATCACTTAAAGTCTACTGTATTCCCTTATAACTACAATAAGATAATGTTTATCTTGAAGTAAATAGAGCAATAAGTATTTGTACAAGAGCAGAGAAAGTCATGTATATAAAACATTTGACTATCACTTTGAGTCTACTGTATTCCCTTGTAACTACATTAGGGTAAAATTTATCCTGAAGTAGAAACAGCAATAAGTTTCTGTACAAGAGTAGAGAAACTCACGTATATAAAACATTTGACTATCACTTAAAGTCTACTGTACTCCTTTGTAACTACAATTAGATAATATTTATCTTGAAGTAGATAGAGCAATAAGTGTTTGTACAAGAGTAGATAAAGTTACGTATATAAAAATTTGACTATCACTTAAAGTCTACTGTATTCCTTTGTAACTAAACTGAGATAATGTTTATCTTGTAGTGTATACAGCACATTTTTAACACGAATCGTTAAAACAGTAATTTCTTGTGCTCCCAAAGTGTTAAAGTTAATGATTAATTTGTAAACTGCTTGCTAATGAAGACAGAACATATGAGCCTAAATTGCATGTTTGTATTTTAACTAAATGGTAGAAGGTATAAGTATATAAGAATGAACAAAATGGAATCTGTTATCAGTTTTCCTTTTTTCAGTGTCTGAGGTTTAAAAACAAGGACTTTTAACCATTCTTAATAACAAATATTAGCTATTTTTAACATTTTAAATAATATCTCAGACGTCAGTGTTCCCGCGACGGACCTCTCTGACCCTGTGTATTTCATGTGATTCCCAGGATGGTTGGCAGGTGCCAAAATTTAGTTACATTCCCTGCTGACTAACAGAGACAAAGTGCACAAATGTTTGTTTACCCCTTAATATAATATCAAAGCTCACAAATGTCACGAAAATCGTTCACACGAACCGTAAAAACACAAACAGATGACAGTCACAAAGCGAGTCACAACAATCATTAAATTAAATTTGTAAACACAAAATTGCCATTTGATTCTCAACAAAAAGACAAACATTTAACACACAAATGGACCATCTGTATACAAAATCCCTTATAGCTTAATGAGATTTCTTCACTCCGTGAGAGAACAATTATCATTTGCAGGTTCCATCATTAATTGGAAATTTGTGTGAGCCAATTACAGCCTTTTGTTTGGAAATTTGATTGAAACGGCATCAGTTTTTCAGCTGTTTGTTGACACAGGCTGTTTATTAATTTCATTTTGTCATGGGAACCTCCCCAGAAAATATCCCGTTCTTCCCCCCGGGGGCTCCGTGACAAACAAAAATGTTGTTACAGTTCGTAATTATCTGATAGAGAGACACAAACAGCTGTGATCTCCATCTGATTATGTTACTCAATAGACACCTTGTCGCATAGCAACCGCGCATGCGCCACACAGTGGGATCTGTTTCACAGACGCGTCCTAGATCTGCTTTTGTCCAAACTTGCTGTAGCCTTCGTTCTTTTGTTCACACAGTGATTTTGTGTATACGATTTGAAATTTACTCCGTTCTTAATTTCAAAGAGCATATGGAACCACATATACAGAAGTTCACGAATTTTTGTGGCGGAAAAGGAGCCGAAACTTACAAAATCATGTTTGGTGTCTCTATTACAGTGAATAAAGGAAAAATGTCATTCCGTACATAACATTGACATACAGATTACGCCGTAAGCACATTTTCTGCTGACCTCTTGATTCTAAAATTAGCATTTTCTAAAAAAACAAGTGCGTATCTGAACAGACGCCTCTTCCCTTAATGAAAACTTTAAAGAAATCTTTGGAAGTTATAACAAATTTATTTTCACCTGTTGATCCCTCTTCATATATTATAAACCTTTCAATAACATTATTAAGGACTTTTATTGGACTTTTATTGATTCCTACATCTTTATGATTAATTCCCTCTCGAAATACAATCTTAAGAAACTTAATTATTAAAAAACTTCATGAAGAATTTAAAGTATTAAGTGGTAAAAATAATTAATAAAGGCTCAACATCCATCTTTCTTTCAACTTTTTCAATTATCACATATAATAATTTTATAGGTCTTTTCCCTTATATTTTAACTGGAACAAGTCACATAGTAATAACACTTTCTTTTGCATTGCCTCTATGATTAAGTTTTATATTAATTGGTTCAATTAATAATACTAAACATATATTTGCCCACTTAGTACCTCAAGGTACACCTTAAACTAAAAGAAATGCGTAAGCACTAAAATCAGGTAACCAAAATAAAATTTTCAATAAAAATAAGCAAATCGCCTGCCCTGGTCTACCCCTTACAGGGGAAAGTTTCCAGCATTCTTATTTTCCTAACACACCAACGGTTTTTATAAAATATCATACATTTAATACTTTTTTGACAAATATAATTAATGGGCATTCTCCTCAAACTTTATTTTAATTCTGAATGCTAAGAAGCATGCGTAGATTCCTGCAATAGGCAAGAGAGAGAAGAGTTAGCATGGATGAGAACAGGAATAATATTTCTAAGAGGGATAAGAGGTAGGGAAAAGGGAATTTGTGAATTGTGTGATGGAGAAGAAAGCATAGAACATTATGTAACAGAACGCGAGGAGGTTGCAATATGGAGAAAAAAGATTTGGGAAGAAAAATGGGAGAATGTAGAGAAGAGGATAGTAGTTATAAAAATGTTACCGGGTAGGGAAAAAAGAAGGTAAGAAGTATTTGTGAGTTTTGCAGAAAGTAAAAGAAAACTGGGCCAGAAATGTAAAGAATATTAGAAAGGAAGATGAGGGGGGAAAAAGGGGCAAATTAAGTAACAAGGAGGCATGGAAGTTAAGTGCTACCTGACAGAGCAGTAGACCAGGCTGTCATGTAAGCCAAGGTATCAACAAGGTAAAGACAAATAAATGTAGCCAAAAGTTGTAAATTGTAAAATCTTGGAATATGCTATATATACTGTAAAAAGTGTAAAAAGGGTATTAAATAAAATTTTTGAGTTTCTGCAAATTGGACTTCTAGTTCTAGGAACCCACAAAACCAAAATTTTAAAAATGAGGGATATTGGTGTGCGAAAGCTTTTTGAACGACATATTATTCTCTTAGTCCCACACTGTAGACTATTTCCTCCACTTGTTATAGCGATGTGACAGTGAAACTATCATAGAAACAAAACACGGGGGAAAAATCTGCCGGGTTCGCTCCGATACGTTGGTGCTGGTATAACAAAATGTGACGTGTTTTAAACACAGATGTCGTGGCCATCTCTAAAGCGGCACAATGGAACGCTGGAAAACTACAGATGTTCCAGGAGAAGTAGTCTCAATATTTAATGTAGAACCCTTTGTTCGGAGACAGGCACGTCGAGGGGTGTTGCTTCCCACGGCCGCTCGCTTTAAATTATTGTGCAAGAAAACACTTCGAATATAGCATGGTGATACTCGTTTGTCTGGATTTATCACGACCTGCAGTTATCGTGTACAGCTCCTAACAAAAAATGTTGCTAAACCTTACACATGTGCTTTCAAATACGAGGGTCGGCTGATAAGTCCCGGGCCTCAAAATAGAAGATAATTTTTTTTTTTGCTTTATTTCACAACATAATATCCAGAAAATTTAATACATTTGCCACATCGATGCTCTAATTTAATTAAACTATCTCTGTGGTGTAATTTATCATGTTCTTCAAAATAAATTTTTACCGCATAATCAATGACTTCCTCACCCTTCTCGGTAGCGTATATTGTAGGGTGTCTGCCTCACGTACAAGAGGTCCCGAGTTTGAATCTTTGTCAGGGTGAGTTATTTCGATATGGTCCTTAGCAGAGCTTTCCCTTATCCTGAAATACGAATACTGGGTAACTCTAAGCTCTATGGACCTTGGGCTCATTTGGATTAAAAATATGATATCATATATTTATATGCATATTCCAAAATTTAAAAAAAAACGTTAGACTACATGTATCTCTTTTACCTTATTGCTACCTTGGCTTACATGACACACTGGTCTTCTGCTCTGCCAGGTAGCTCTTAACCTCCATACCTACTTGATTACTTAATTAGCCCCTTTCTTCCCCCTTATCTTCCTTTGTTATATTCTTTACATTTATTTGTCTTTACCTTGTTGCTACCTTGGCTTACATGACACACTGGTCTTCTGCTCGGCCAGGTAGCTCTTAACCTCCATGTCTCCTTGTTACTTAATTAGCCCCTTTCTTCCCTCTCATCTTCCTTTCCTATATTCTTTAAATTTATTTGTCTTTACCTTGTTGCTACCTTGGCTTACATGGCCCAATGATCTTCTGCTGCGCCAGTTAGCTCTTAACCTCCATGCCTCCTTGTTAACCAATTAGTCCCATTCTTCCCTCTCATCTTCCTTTCCTATATTCTTTACATTTATTTGTCTTTGCCTTGTTGCTACCTTGGCTTACATAACACCCTGGTCTTCTGATCTGCCAGATAGCTCTTAACCTCCATGCCTCCTTGATACACAATTAGTCCCATTCTTTCCTCTCATCTGCCTTTCCTATATCCTTAACATTTATTTCTGTTTACCTTGTAGCTACCTTGACTTACATGACACCCTGGACTTCTGCTCTGCCAGGTAGCTCTTAACCTCCATGCCTCCTTGTTAATCAAATAGTCCCATTCTTTCCTCTGATCTGCCTTTCCTATATCCTTAACATTTATTTCTGTTTACCTTGTTGTTACCTTGGCTTAAATGACACTCTGGTCTTTTGCTCTGCCAGGGAGCTCTTAACCTCCATACGTCCTTGATTACTTAATTAGTCCCTTTCTTCCCCCTCATCTTCCTATCCTATGATCTTTACATTTCTGGCCCATTTTTTTTTACCCTCTGCAAGAACTCACCAATACTTCTTACCTTCTTTTCCTCCCTTCCCGTTAACATCTTTATAGCTACTATCTTTTTCTCTACTTTTTCTCATTTTTCCTTCCAGACCTTTTTTCTCCACATTGCAACTTCCTCGCATTTTGTTACATAGTGTTCTATGCTCTCTTTTCCCTTACACAATTCACGATTTCCCTTTTGCGTACCCCTTAACCCTCTTGGAAATATTGTTCCTGTTCTCATCCAAGCTAACCCTTCTCTCTCTTGCCTATTGCAGTAATCTACATATGCTTCTCGTCCCAAATTTCTTTTTTAGTTATTTGGATAAAGTTTTTCCAAGGTTTTCTTTTATCCTGAAAGACGAATGTCGGGTAACTCTAAAAACTATGGACGCTGGACTCATTTGAGAATCATGTCACCCATTTCATGCATCGTCCAATATGAATTAACGTTGGAGGATGTAAATTGAAAAAAGAGGGAACGACGGGCCGGAGCATTGTCGTGAAGTAACAAGGTCCTGCTCCTTGACAAATGACGTCTTTTTCTTTGCACTTCACCACTCCAACGTTGCAGTAAGCTTCCGTAGTGCCCTCCAGTGACACTTTTATCCTTTTCTAGTTAATCAATATAAATAATTCCCGGTGTATCCCAGAGAACGCTCGGCATAATCATTTTAACTGACAAAAATGACGTTGCCAGGCGCAATCCACTGTTTTGATTTTGATTTACTTTCTGGAAAGTAGTGATATATCCAAGTTTCATTCATGGTAAGAAATCGTCTCAAACATTCACTGGGAATTTTACGTAACAACCACAAATTCTTAACAGAAACGGTATCTGTTTGCAACTTTTTGTCAGATGTCAACAAACGTAGCAGCCATCTTGCACATACCTTGTGAAAGCCCTAAACATTCCTCAAAATGAAAGGGTAGAGCCAGACTGAAAAATTCAATGCCATAGCCGGGATTTGAACCACAAATCTTCTTTTCTCCGGCCGCTCTAAACCATTGATCTACTATGGCCAATGTGCCAACATGTCATTAAATCCTCCAACTGACTCCTGTTTTTCCCGGTAAACGAATAGGAGTTCTCATAAACACAAGAGACAATTACCTTAATGGCGACTTACTTTGCTGTAAGTAGTCACCCAATTATCGGAAGGCAAGACCAACGGCAGCTGAGTAGGGGACCAGAGGCATCAGGGCCACGCCCATCCATTTATCTCAGTCATAAACTGAGGGGATGATTAGGGAAGTGTCACTGGTCGCTGGCCGCCTCTTCCCCCTTCCCCTGCCGTCTGGAACCTTCGCGGTGATTCACTGAAACGAGAGACTTCGAGAAACAGTGATATCCTTATAAAGGGGGCTGTAGTGAGTGAGTTCAGTCAGTTCTTGGCGAGCAGCGTAGGAGCGCCGTGCTAGTGTACGGACGAGAAGACTGTGTACGTGCATCGGAAGAGTGTACGTAACTGTGAACGTGCAGTGGGACTGTAACGGACGAACTGGTGAATCGTAATTGTGTGCATTACTAATTCTCTGTAATTGGCAAGTGTCCAAATGTAAGTCGGTGGAAATAAAGAACATTTTGAGTTTGTGCAATTCGACTTTTTAATTTCACGAACCCACAAAGTCACAGTACTTTAAGGCCCGGGCTTTATAGTTCCGACCACTATTGGGTACAACTAATAGAAATTAATTGTTCTTTCACACTAGCCGTGTGTAGGACACACTGTGAAAGGATAGAATTAGACTGAAAAATTCAATGCCATAGCCGGGATTTGAACCTGATACAATAAAATTGGCGAACAAAGAGTTCCACGTTGAGGCGACAGTTTGAAGCAAATACTGCTTAGCTCAGGGTAAAGCAATGAGGTTTATTTCCGGGTATGCTTGATAATGTATGAGAAGGATAGTTTTAATGACACTTGGATGCCCGTTTCAAACTGGCTTACTGACTGCTTCATTTTATCAGAACATCTAACTTGAAGTTGCCGACCAAGGGTTACCAATATCACTCTTTAGAGTTACTGGTCATGAAATGCTTATTACTCGATAAAACTTAATTCGTTCTTCATGTACATATGAACTGACAAATACCATCTCTCATCCCTTCCTGTCTGCCCTCGACCAAGTCAGAAGAAGTGGACTGCCCTAATCGGCTCCCAGCCACCAACTGTCCTCCACAGCTGTGCCTGGGTGTATGTGTGACTTTCACTTTCTGGAAGCCCTGTTTTCATACAACGATTCCCTTTGTAACAATTTTGTCTGTTGTGATTATACTCATGCCATTATTAAGGGTCCGGAGAATGTCTGTTCAAACGGAGTCAAGTATTACCATTTAGAAATCTGCTAAGGACACTGTTTCTTACGTTTCGTTTGTTAAAACAACTATTCACCCCAACTGCTATTTTACTCAACTGCACCTGCACGTGTTGTAACAAAGAACCAACATTCATTTGAAATCCATCATGATTCTTTACTTAGTTCAATCCTTTCATTTCGGTATCAAACCACAGGTCTTCCTTGTAACTACAATAAGATAATGTTTATCTTGAAGTAGATAGAGCAATAAGTGTTTGTACAAGAGCAGAGAAAGTCATGTATATAAAACATTTGACTATCACTTAAAGTCTACTGTATACCCCTATAACTAGAATAAGATAATTTTTATCTAGAAGTAGATAGAGCAATAAATGTAGCCCGCCTCGGTAGTGTGGTGGTAGTGTGGAAAAAGTATTATTTTTATAAATCATTTTAATCTTCGAATCATGGTTTTGAAGCATCTCTGGCCGCCTATTGATTTACAGATTTCAGTTTTCCTTATTTTACTTTTGGTCTTATTTATTCGAATACAACTTTTCTTAGCTGTAAGTTTGAAGGGTCTACTGCTTCTGGTTTGACAGTTTAGGAAACAGACAGAAAAATATATGGAAATAAAGTAAAAATTTGATTTAATTTGATGTAGGGAATAAGTTAGTATGTTATAAACTTCATCTGCCACGTAACTAGCAAATAAAGCAAGTGTTACATTCGAAGTACAAACCGCCGGCCCGGCTTTGTGCTCGACATGAAAATACAGTAAATGGAAGAGTAGTCAGAACATAACCGACGTTTCGCTTTTCAGTTACGGTGCATACACACTTACTTAATGTTTTTAATCAGGGTGTCTGTGACGTGACAGTTAGTTATTTTTGATGTCGTTGTGTGTGCATGTGAAGTGATTGGTTTTGTCCGTTATATTTCAGAATTGAGAATACTTCCTAGAGAGAGACTGAATCTTTTTAAGAAAATGCTACTACTGCACTTTATATAGAAAAGGTTTTATATGTTTTTTCCTCAATAATGACTGAAAAATTAATTTAGAAGTACAATATATTCAAAGTGATTTAATGGCAAAATAACTTATATTTTGAAATCCATTTTACATAATTTTCTAGTAGAAAAGCTAAAATAACTGTGTTAGTAAATCACAGACAATAAGTTAAATTAGTCGACTGCATATTGAAACTCAAATGAGTTACGATATTTCAGCAAACAAATGGACACAGAGCCACTAATAAATGAATCACGCCTTTCACATTTGCAACTGATGGGAAGCTCGATTCACTTGTTTCTAACATTAATTATTAACACAGAAACTTTGCCAAGTAGAAACAGCGGCTTTTGAATAAAACAATCGACGACCTTGAAACGACAGCGCTGCTCGATTGTCGTTTTAAATATGCAAGCGATATTAAAAGCGACAGCCTGGGTATTGTAATTACATCACCAAACATATTTTAATAAATCTGCAGTCGATGCGCTTATGAACGCATCTTTTTTTTGTCATTATTTTTATGCATGAATTATTTTAATCTCGCATTCGCTTGTTTTGTGTCGAGTTACTGTTTAATTTCAATGTTCCGCGCAGCTGAAATTGGAAACTAAACCAAAAGAGTGGCTTATAAATTAATTAACATTAGTTTTGTTCATTGTTATAATGCATTTCATATCAAAATCTGTTCCTATTTGATGTTTTTGATGAACGATGGCGCTTTTCCGAGGATTTCTCATTCATTTTTCCCGAAATACGTGACACGGTTTTCCCGCATTTAGAGTTACCAGTATAACCAACCTTACACAGAAATAATTGGCCACCAAGATCAGGATTTTACAAAGAAATTCCACGGAAATAGATAAAGAACTGCAACACCCAACTTTCATTTGTTAAAATCAGCGTATCAGGCAATTGTTTCCATTTTTACAGCAGAGAGAGTTGTCAACCAGGAAAAGCAAATGTCCAGGAAATGGAATTAGTCGTAAATTAAAGTTATAATATGGCCAAAATTGTGAATAAACATATAACATTGTTATTCCCTCTACCATTTATTCAGTAGGTAGATAATCTATAGCAAAGCACCGTAAAATTCGACGTTCAGCTTTCATCGGTAAATTACGTTTTGAGGTCCTTTTATCCGAAAAAGCAAAATGTATATGTCTCAAAATTTGTGATTTTCTAAAGATTTTAATTAAAGTACTAAATCTTTAAAATACTTTCGTAACAAATAATATATATATATTGATTATTATGGGATTGTCTTCGAAAGATCCTTTCCATTCTCAATGAAACTGAAAACTGTAACAGATACACAAGATATCACTACAAATGGTAGCGAATGCATTGTTTGGACGAGCCGGCGCAGCAAGGCATTCAAAGAGACGGACAGTGTAGTGCGGAGACAAAAGCTTACCGAAACGGTGGGAGGAGAGAGACGGATTTATCGAGAGTTCGTCTTTGTTCTAACGCCGTCTTGATTGAGAACATTCCGGATAGTGATTAATCTTTAAAAGGGGAGCCGCTACCCGCCACAGCCAGTCATTTGTTAATTGAACTCGCGTGCGTGAACAGCTGTGTGAGCTGTGTTGTGGTCGTTGCCCTTGCCAGCTGAATTGTGTATGTGACGTAATTATGGACTGTCAGATTGATTTCTACGGAAATAAAGAGCAACTGTTGCGTTTGTAACAGTTTAATTCTACCAACCCACAAAGTCACAATATAAATGCAAATCTTACTAAAACAGGCCAATTTTATCAGATATATTTTTGTGTGGAAAGCACCATTTCCGAGGTATTCCAGGTTATTTGCCTGAATTTTCCTACAAATTAACTGTTCTCATGCCCTAAGTCGTTATTCATTTTTATCCCTTAGCCATACAAACAGAATGTAATTAAAAAGTAAATTAGTTTTAAAACATATATCACTTAAAGTCTTTTGTATTCCCTTGTCACTACGAGGGCTGTTCAATAAAACATGATCACATTCTTTTTCTTTCTTTTTGTTTTGACAACGTACCTTCACTCATCCTCATAATTTTGATAGTCCTTCTCAAAATAGTCTCCCCTGAATGCGATGCGCTTGTCTCAGCATTTCTGCCAGCCTTCAAAGACATGCTGGAAACCATTTTTTGAGAGTTGCTTCAAAATTGCCTCCACAGCCTTCACCACTGCTTCTCCTGTTGGATAATGTCTCCCATGAAGACGTTTCTTCAAGTTAGGGAATAGAAAAAAGTCACATGGGGCTAAATAGGACCTATAGGCAGGGTCAGGGATGCACTTCACGCTGACTTTTGCAAGATATTCAGCAAAAACATTGGCAATATGAGGTCGCGCATTTTCGTGGTGCAGCATTCAGCCTGATTCAAGGAAATGTGGTCTTTTGCGCCTGATATGGACCCGCAATGTTTTCAGGACATCCCTGTAGTATTGTCCAGTTACTGAAGTGTGTGCAGGTACAACATCCTGATAAACCATTCCATGAATATCAAAGAATGAGATGACCATAACTTTCCCAGCAGAAGCAACTACTTTTGCTTTTTGGGGGGGTTGGTGACGAAGGAGATTTCCACACTGAGCTTTGCTGTTTGCGCTCAGGATCAAAATGATGTAGCCAAGTTTCATCAGCAGTCATTACGTTTGAAAGAAACTCCGGATCCTCCTCTAACATCAACTTTAACTGCACGCAGACCTGTATGCGAGTGTCCTTTTGTTCGGGAATCAACAGTCTTGGAACCCACACGTCTCATGTGTAATGTTTCTGTCACCAACGTGTGGGTGGAACCCAATGAAATGTTCACTGTTTCAGAGTGTATTCTTAAGGTAATTCGTCGAAAATCTCTCACAGTGGCAGCAGGAGTGTTGATGTTGTTCTGTTGATACATTCACCGGGTCCACCTTCCTTTGAAATTGACTGTCTCCCTTCGTTAAAAATTTTAAACTACCTTCGAGCTGTGCCGTAGGGAAGAGCAGACTCTCGATATGCCTCCTGTAACATTGTATAGGCAATACATAAGCAAAACAATTTACCAGATGAAATGAGAGCCATAGCAATAGCCACAGAAAAGGAAAGATATCCAGAAAAAGAATGGCTCCAAATATATACAGATGGATCCTTCATTAACAAACAAGATGCTGGTGCAGGAGTATACTGCAATCATGTTGCACAGTATCTAACACTAGACGAAACTTCAAACAATTATGATGGAGAACTAACAGCCATAAGAGCAGCACTGTAGAATGTTCTGTACAGACTGTACATAAAGCAAAATATAGTTATCTTAACAGATTCAAAATCAGCCATAGATGGGATTGTAAACTGTAAAAACAAAACAACAAGAAACATCAAAGAAATAAGAATTAAATTAGCTGTCGAATCAAGAAACCATGTCACCTTGAAATGAATTCCAGCCCATGTTGGACTTTTTGGTAATGAACATGCTGACCAACTAGCAAAACAAGGTGCAATTCAAAATATAAAACCCGTAAGACAAACTGAAATTAATAAAAAATTTAACAACATTAGGCTACATTTTAAAAGACAGCAGAGACTTGATGAAGAAGATAAACTAAAAGACAAGGATTATAAGAGCTTTGGAACTAAACTGACATACAAAAACTACCAGGAAAAACTGCAATGGCCCTATTTAGAATGGAAACATGCCATAATTGTCTTGCAGAACACCTTTATAAAATACACTGCATACCTACACCGAAGTGTACTATCTGTAAAGAGGATGTCATCATCACCAAACACCATTTGGACAAACGTAATGGTCTCAAAAGTGGGATCCTACAGGCTTTATATCGGGAAGCTAGGTGGAAAATGATGCAAATTAACTAATCCCCAGTGCCATTAGTCAACAACAGTATTGAATAGGCCTCAACGGAACATTTATTGAGACGAAACCAGAATTTCAAAGCCGAATATTGTTCCTCGCGTGTTACTTCCAATGCAGCGGTAGGCGATATTGAACATGTCTTAATTTGCCTGGTTCTCGCAGATGGGAACCAGGAGTACCAACAGTGAAACTACTAAGGCGTGTTTGTTTCATATTAATCTAACAGAATATAATAAGTTTGAACTTAAATTCCAAAAACTATGACCATTCTTTATTGAACAGCCCTCGCACAATAAGACAATGTTTATCTTGAAGCAGATAGATCAATAAGTGAACAAGGGTAGCGAAACTCATGCTTATAAATCATTTGACTATCACTTAAAGTCTACTGTATTCCCTTGTATGTACAATAAGGTAATGCTTATGTAGAAGTAGATAGAGCAATAAGTGTTTGTACAAGGGTAGAGAAAGTGATGTATACAAAACATTTGACTATGACTTAGTCTACTGTATTCTCTTGTAACTACAATAAGATAATGTTTATCTAGAAGTAGATAGAACAATAAGTGTTTGTACAAGAGTAGAGAAAGTCATGTATATAAAACATTTGACTATCACTTAAAGTCTACCGTATTGCCTTGTAACTACAATAAGATAATATTTATCTAGAAATAGATAGAGCAATAAGTGTTTGTACAAGAGTAGAGAAAGTCATGTATATAAAACATTTGACTATCACTTAAGGTCTACTGTATTCCCTTGTAACTACAATAAGATAAAATTTATCTTGCAGTCGATAGAGCAATATATGCTAGTTAGTATAATATGTACAGGAGCAGAGAAAGTAAAGAACGTAGTACGTTTGCGTTAGTTTGGCTTGTTAAGGAATGTGAGAGGGTTACGAACTACGTTCGCTGTAAATTGCAGCACCAAATCTCTTCCTGACAGCCTTCGCAGCAAATCTAGATCACAGAGTTGAGGATTTTCGGAACCGACCGGAGCTAATACCGGTGTTGTTTCACCCTTACGTATAGACGCGCAGCTTTGTTGCTATTTTTTTTCTTCTTTTTCGAAATAAAAGAAAGAAGTTGAGATTTGTCTTCGTCAGCCAGTGACACAGCATGTTTTTTCACACTCCTTGCTCCACCTCATCTACTGTGTACTTTGTTTCTTCCGCTCATGAATTGTCGCAGACGTTAATGCGCGTCCATTTTTTATTTGTGTTTCAGATTTCTTCCTCTTCCCGCTGGAGAAAGGCAAAATATCATTAGCGAACTATTACTTACGTACCACTGTGTAAACTTTACATTCATTTTGTTGTAAAAACACTCCAGCTCGACAAACGTTGTTACAAATGCTTTTATAAAGCATTTGCTTTTGAGACCCGTTCCCCGATTTCAGAGAAATATAAGAAACGTAAGGTTCAAATAACAAAGAATCTCTCGTATATTGCTAATTCCACAGAAAATGTTTTTCACTTAAATTGTGTTTTAACAGCATATACATTTTTGTGTCGTAAGATATTTTCTATCTCTTACAATTAAACAGTTCCACATAGCTATTCAAAACCAAAAGGACTTACCAGGAGACCCTTATAACATCTTAAACAAATGACCTTTTAGTATAATTTGGTTTCATTAGTGTCTTTTTAATTAAATATATTAGCTTTAGAAAACAGTTCAAATTTCATTGTTGTTTTAAGCCTCAGGATAATTTATTTATTTTTAATCCAGGTGTTACAGCGTTGAGAGACAAAGCAATAGCAAAATGTTGCACTAAAATGCCTTCTTATTACGACATACCGTCCAAAACTACGAGGCTAGTCTGAAAAGTTTTCGACCTCAACAGGAAGATGGCAGCACTTACAAATAAAAGCTAGTGTGTTTCATTGTTCATCTGTTGACAGTTACTCACAAAATTGTCAGCCATTTTGAACTTCCAGTTGTACAACAGTCATTTTAGTAAGTTGATGTTACTCTTTTTATGAAAATGGACGAAATCGAGCTGCCATTAAATATTTATATTTGAAAGACAATACGCCTACATAAATCAAAGATGAGTTGGAATCTGTATATAATGACTCTGTACCATCATTTCCCACAATGAAATTTTGGGCAGCTGAACTCAAACGTGGCTTTAAGGGCTTCGGATACAATGATCTTTCGGAACGTCCACAAACTACAACTATCGACGAAAACAACTCTAAAGTTCACAAAATGGTGCTAGACGACCGCCGAATTAAAGTGAGTGAGACAGCAGGATTTATGAACATGTCAATCGAACGCGTTTGTCACATATTAAATCAACATTTCGACATGAGAGAGCTATCCACGCGTTGGATGCCACGTTTGCTCACAGACCAAAGACGTATTTCAAGAAACATTTCCAACGCTCTGTTGGCGCAGTTTAGGCGCAATAAATCCGAGTTTTGGCGCCGATTAATTACTGTACATTAAATACGGATACACCATTATACGCCCGAAACAAATATACAGTCCAAACAATGGACTGCAAAGGGGGAACAGCCTCATAAAAAGCAAAAATTGCTTTTTTAGGCTGGGAAAGTGATGTTGACTGTTTTAAGGATAGGCATGGAGTTCTATTAATTTATTATTTTCAAAAAGTAAAACCAATTGTAGGAGCACACTACGCATCATTAATTGACAAGCTGAAGGCAGAACGTAAGGAAAAACGGCCACAACTGCAGAAAAACAAAATCCTGTTTCACCAAGACAACGCGCCTTCTCACGCCTCAGGGGTAGCAATGGCGAAAATCTAGGAATCGGTTTGAACTGCATGACCATCCGCCTTATTCTCCAGATCTAACCCCAAGCGACTTCTTTTTGTTCCGTCATCTGAAAATTGTATTCGGAGGAGAGAGATTTTTGTCAAATGAAGAGGCAATCACTTTCATGAAAAATTATTTTGCAGAGAAAAACGTCGAGTACTATTTGGTCGGTTACAGAGATGGGAGCATTGCTGGGAGAAGTGTGTAGAGTTACAAGGAGACTATGTTGAGAAACGCCGAGTACTATTTCGACGGTTACAGAGTTGGGAGCATCGCTGGGACATGTGAGTAGGTTTACAAGGAGACTATGTTGAAAAACGACGAGTACTATTTGGACGGGTTACAGAGATGGGAGCATTGCTGGGAGAAGTGTGTAGAGTTACAAGGAGACTATGTTGAGAAACGCCGAGTACTATTTCGACGGTTACAGAGTTGGGAGCATCGCTGGGACATGTGAGTAGTTTTACAAGGAGACTATGTTGAAAAACGTCGAGTACTATTTGGACGGGTTACAGAGATGGGAACATCGCTGGGAGAAGTGTGTAGAGCTACAAGGAGACTATGTTGAAAAACGCCGAGTACTATTTGGACGTGTTACAGAGGTGGAAACATCGCTGGGAGAAGTGTGTAGAGTTACATGGAGACTATGTTGAAAATCGCCGAGTACTATTTGGACGGGTTACAGAGATGGGAACATCGCTGGGAGAAGTGTGTAGAGTTACATGGAGACTATGTTGAAAAACGCCGAGTACTATTTGGACTGGTTACAGAGATGGGAGCATTGCTGAGAAAAGTGTGTAGAGTTACAAGGAGACTATGTTGAGAAACGCCGAGTACTATTTCGACGGTTACAGAGTTGGGAGCATCGCTGGGACATGTGAGTAGTTTTACAAGGAGACTATGTTGAAAAACGTCGAGTACTATTTGGACGGGTTACAGAGATGGGAGCATCGCTGGGAGAAGTGTGTAGAGTTGCAAGGGGACTATATTGAAAAATAATCTGAAGAAATTTCTTGTATCTTGATTAGGTCGGAATCTTTGCAGACCAACTATGTATTCTTGGAATTAAGGAAACTCTCAGAGATGCTGGCTTAGCTTTTTGGCTTATTTACAGTTAACATTTCAGAGGAATTCCTTGTTATTCCTCCGCATTTTTCCAAACTATATATTTAATGAATAGCAAATTGTTATTAATTTTCTTACCTCTTTGCTTTACAAAGAGAATGTAATTACAAAAACATTACGTATTCAACCAGTTTTAAAACATTTGACTATCACTTAAAGTCTACTGTATTCCCTTATAGCTATAATAAGATAATGTTGATCTTGATGCATATAAAGCAACAAGTGTTTGTACAGGAGTAGAGAAGGTCATGTATATAAAGTATTTGACTATCACATAAAGTCTACTGTGTTCCCTTGTAACTAAAATAAGATTATGTTTATCTTGAAGCAGTTAGAGCAATAAATGTTTGTACAAAAGTGAAGAAAGTCGTTTGAGTGCACCATATCAAATTTTTGTGGTTCACAAAGCCCCAAATCTTGTTATTCGGTAGACAGAACACTTTCGTAACTGTAATTTCTGAAAGAGATCCATAGTTTTACGTAAATAATTACATTCAGATACCCTACTTTACGGTTTATATAACTTGATAAGCGACGGGCGATTTCAATTTGTTGGTCTCGCACGTCGTTACGTGCGTCGTTTCGTAACCACATCGAAGTAAACGGTCCAGGTGGAGATGACAGGACGAAATTGATGCGAGATACGCAAGGATATCTAGCTGTGGAAAAACCTATCATGGACCGACCATATTCCACAATATTAGATCTCTGGCTGGCGTTTAGCAAACGATGTGAAACCGCCAACTGGAAAATTGGCAATCACGTGTCCACATTACAAGTTCTTGGCCGTTAACAAGGAACCTGTTGATATCATCGTGTCATATCGCCCGTTTCATTTGATTTGGTCTGCCCAAACGAGCGTTGCCTGGTTACGGCTACCTTACACTCTGATCACCTGCTTGAATAATAGATCCTTAGTCATAATTGTTTTGTATTTAATGACTATTAAGGTAGAGGATGGAAGCTTAAAGTCAACAAATCTCAAATAAACATTTTGAGGAACATTTCATATTAAGAGAAATCTACATATACGGTAGTTAAGTTATAATTGAACCAACTCACAGCCTCTGTGTGCTGCGTGAGACGACCGGCAGTTGCCGGTGAAGTTACGCTGGCAAAGATGGACTCGAATCCTTACCTTATAATAGATGCTGTAAATGCTGAACTTCTTTTCTCAAACAGGCAGCGTATCTCGTGTAAATATTCTCCTTCAATCTCGGAAACGCAGCAGCAACTAACATGCGGTCATCTCAGGATAGCCGCTCTTTTTTAATTAAAATTAAGTCCATATTTGAGAAAAGTTCTTATATGACTTATGTGGTGCAAAGAGTACAGAAATTACATACCAAGTTTGCACCAGAATATAAGTTGTAGGGTCCCATAATTTTGAACAAAGCGCTTTTAGAAAAGGTCCCGCGCGTGTATATAACTGTAAGCGGCTTAACTAAAATACGAAAAGATTTAAAGAAAACGAAAATTTAAAAATAATCAGAAGCAAAGAAAATATTATAAGAAAGTAAAAAAGAAAAAAAAGTTTCCAAAAAAGAAAAAGTTTTGAAAAAATGTCGTAAATATCTCATTTTAAGAAGGATGACCGCAAAGGGCTTGAGTAGAACAGATACCTACTTACTTTACACGCCAAATAAAGTCTATATCTTGAATTTCCTCGGAACTTCCTCAGAAATACTTGATTTTTCTACAACTGGTAAACTGTAGCAGATAGACAAAATCTTACTAGGCAAAAGTGTTGATCTCTTTAAAGCACGCATTTTCTGTCAAATACATTTTTATAGTGAACCCTTTCCTGCATTTTCCTTGTTAGTGTTTAAATTTTCCAATATTTACACTTTTCTAAATATCAGTTCACTATTCAAATTTCTATCTCCTAGACATACAAAAAGAATGTAATTACAAAGACGTTAATGAGACAGCCACATAGATTATCGCCTACAGTCTACTGTATTTCCTTGTAACAACAATAAGATCATGTTTATGTTGAAGTGGATAGAGCACTAGGTTTTTGTACAAGGTTAGAGAAAGACATGTATATGGAACATTTGACAATCACTTGAAGTCAACTGTATTCCCTTTTAACTACAATAAGATAATGTTTATCTTGAAGTAAGTAGAGCAATAAGTGTTTGTACAACAGTAGAGAAAGTCAAGTATATAAAACATTTGACTATCATTTAAAGTCTACTGTATTCCTTTGTAAGTACAACAAAGTAATGTTTATCTTGAAGTAGGTAGAGCAATAAGTGTTTGTACAACAGTAGAGAAAGTCATGTATATAAAACATTTGACTATCATTTAAAGTCTACTGTATTCCCTTTTAACTAGAATAGGATACTGTTTAGCTTGAAGTAGATAGGGCAATAAGTGTTTGTAGAATAGTACAGAAAGTCATGCATATAAACCATCTACCACTTAAAGTCTACTGTAGTGCCCTGCAACTATATTAATATAATGTTTATCTTGAAGTAGAAAGTATCCGTGTTTGTACAAGAGCAGAGATAGTCATGTACATAAAACATTTTACTATGACTTTAAGTCAATTTTGTTCCCTTGTAACTATAATAAAATAATGTTGATCTTGAAGTAGATAGAAGAACAAGTGTTTGTACAAGAGTAGAGAATATAATGTATGTAAAGCACTTGCTAATCACTTAAAGTCTACTGAATCCCTTGTAACTACAATAAGATAACGTTCGAAGCAGATAGAGCAATAAATGTTTGAACAAGAGTAGAGAAATTCATGTATATAAAACACTTGACTATCACTTAAAGTCTACTGTATTCCCCAGTAACTACAGTAAGATAATGTTTATCTTTAAGTATATAGAAGAGTAACTGTTTATAAGAATAGGTAAACAATGGGCAGAGGTTTTAGGAGTGTAACAGATTTTTTGATGTTCTATTTATCATTTGTCTTTAAGAGCGGTGTAAATGAACCTTTTTGTCCACGTTTAATGGCCAAGATGTACCTACATTTGTGAGGTTAAGTTGTGAGACACGTACGTACCGCATGTTGCTGCGTGTGTTTTAAAACAGCCAGCCACTTCCCTAACGAGGTAATTATGAACAAGTGACATGTTTGTGTGCTGCAGGTGTCCTCTGACGGCAACATCACGTACTCCACGTTAACATTCACGCCGACCCAGTATGACAACGGCAAGACCCTCACGTGTCGAGCCGTGAACGAGCTCATTGACGCAGCCGTCGAGGAGGACGAGTGGAAGCTCAACGTTTTTTGTAAGTATACAGCGACGTTTAGTGAAAGGAATTACAGTTTTAGTAGTATTCCAGTTAAAGATAGTGGTGTTGCTGAACTTTATGTCACGTGGTAGTGTATCTGGTTCCAAGGCTGCTAGGATTTGTAAGATCGCAAGGGGAAATGCAGTCACCGGGGAGTTTCATTCTGTATTCCCCTTGTGGAGGGGAGAAATTGCTAGTGAGGAAGAAATAGTAGAGAATATAGGAGAGATTTTTGAGGAAGTTAGTGCAGGAGAGGAGAAATAACTAGCAGGGAAATATGTGGATAAGAACAGTAAGACATGGAGGGGAGTAGATTGGGAGAGAAGGGAATAGGAGGAATAAATAGTGAGGAAAAATAATCGAGAATATCTGACTGATGGAGAGGGATTGGCAGAGAGGACTACAAGGGCAGAGAAGCGAAGGTGAGGAAATAAGTGGTAAAGAATATCAGAAAGAGAGAGAGAGAGAGAGAGAGAGAGAGAGAGAGAGAGAGAGAGAGAGAGAGAGAGAGAGAGAGGAACAGGTAGAAGAAATTAGAGGGGGAGTGAAAGGAGGGAGATGTGTAGGTTTTATAATATAAGAGGTGAAGGGAATTAGAGGGGGAGAGAAATGCGAAGATATTCCTCTAGGAGGCAATAATAAAGTATATATTAGAGCAGGCGATATTCAATTTTTATATTCATCTACGAGGAATGTCCTTAAAATAAGGTCTTCAAGGGGCTGAAGCCGTGAGGAACGCTATTACGCAAGATCCGGCGACACTGGCGTGTAGCTTGGTTTCACCCCTTCAAATCCCCACAATAACGAACCTTTTCCAACCATCGGACTTGACTGGGCAGCCGTTTGTGATGCAGCTTCCTATCAGTTCCGTCGCCAAGCGCAAGTTGCGTCTAGTGATCCGTTTTTTGAGTGCCAAGGGCACTACTCCCCACTGGAATTCATGGTAAGTTTTGCGAAGTCTATGGGCCACAGTGTATGGACGTGAAAAACGTGCGAAACTGCGTCAGAGAGCTCTAAGACGGAAGTACAGACCTCCATGACGAACAGCGTTCTGGTCGGCCCTGGGTTTCAGCCGAAACAATTGCAAAAGTGGAGCAAGAAATGCTTAAAGATCAGCGTGTGACAGTTCGCAAGCTGTGCAAACTTATACCTGACAAGATTTTGACCGAAATTGGGTGTGTGCGAAGTGGGTCCCCAAAATGCTCACCGAAGACCATAAACATCAACTTGAAGCGGCCCACCGATTCCTTGAGCGCTATGCAGAACAGGGCGAGGAACTGTTTGGTTCAATTCTCACTGGCGATAAAACCTGGGTGCACTACACAACACCAGAAACTAAAGAATGTTTTCGTCAGTGGCGGCATTCGAATTCGCCGAAGCCGCGAAAATTCAAAGAGAATTTCTGCCGGCAAAGTGATGGCCAGTGTGTTCTGCGACACAAAAGGTGTATTGGTGTGCCGGTTTATACCTCCAGGTACAACAATACACGCCGCTACCTACTGTGAGACTTTAAAAAATTGTGACGTGCCATTCAAATTCGAAGGAGGGGAATGCTGGCCAAGAGAGTAACTTTTCATCACGACAACGCTAGTCCCCTTACTGCACATGCAACGGCTGATCTCCTGGCCCATTTCGGATGGGACATCTTCACCCATACCCCCTATTGTCCAAACTTAGAACCTAGTGATTATCAACTGTTCCCTGAGTTGAAGTCACACCTGGGTGGAACACATTTCCAGATCGACGATGATTTGAAAAAGGAGGTTGAGCTGTACCTGCACAACTTGGCGGGAGAGTGTTATGACAAGGGTATACACAAACTGACACAGCGCATGCGAAAGTGTATCAATTGCAATGGTGATTACGTTGAAAAATAGCTACAAGTTATTGTCTCACTGACAATAAACATGTTTTCTGTTTGGAGACCTTATTTTACGGAAACACCTCGTAACATAAATTAATAGAAATTATGCTTTAAATTGTGACATTAGAGTTAAACCACTGCGTTTGTGAATATATTTTAATATTTTAGCTTTTAACGAAACAATTTTAGTATATACAACCCTAGCGCGAGGAAGTTTTGACACAAACACACAATTATAACAATTTATGTTTGGTTTTATAACAGATACCTTGAAGTAATCTTCAATAATTTTGTTCCAGTTGTGCCGATTTTGAGGCTGGAACTTGGTTCGAACCTTAACCCCGACGACATCGAGGAAGGTGATGACGTCTACTTTGAGTGCAACATTCATGCCAACCCCTGGGCCTACAAGGTCGTGTGGAAGCATAATGTAAGTAACAATGTCTCCTCTCTAGTTTAACAGTTGTACTGGTACAGTGTTTTCAGAGAGTAGACAAGTCTCTGCTACGTTCCAGCGATACAAGATGTGAACAAGTGAAGGCAAGGCAGACTGTGACTCGTTGCTAAGTTACGACGTTACAAAAGACAATCAGATTATGTGATTCCTTTATGGAAAAACTGTTAGAAAAAGAGCAAAACCAGCTGACACACCGAAGTACCTACGTAAAAAGTCACCAGTTATCAAAATATCTAACATCCAGTGATACAGCTTCGCATCCCCACTAACAAAGGATTGTATTTCATAAAAAGCTTCGACACAGAAACTTCACAGGAAGTACTTACTTGCTTTGAAAACCGATCAATCTAACAAAACAAGAAAAACATTATTCCCCGCCTCGGTAGCGTAGTTGGTAGCGTGTCTGCCTGACGTTCAAGAGGCCCTGAGTTCAAATCTCGGTCAGGACGAGTTGCCTGGACCACGTTTTTTCTGGGGTTTTCCTTTATACTGAAAGACGAATGTGGGTAGCTCTAAGCTCCATGGACCCTGGACTCATTTGAGCATCATTTCACCAATTTCATTCATCGTCCGATGTGACCTAACATTCGATGGCGTAAACTGCAAAATAATAGTAATGATAAAAACATTATCAAAAAACTTTTCATCCGAGTAGAACAATCGTAAAATCAAAATTTGTTTACATATAATTTTTAGTATTTAAAATCAGAAATCTGCAAAGGTACATCATGAATATTAAAAGAAAAATTCCACAGCTAAATCTATCCAATAAGTAGAAGAGGTTTTGAAAATTTTTATTTTCTCAACAGTACCCCAAAAGTTTTTATTTTAATATCATATGTGTAAGTCCTTTTCATTCTGAATTATTTTAATAACTAGTAAACTATAAGACATGCATAAAATATTATTAGACAAAAATGCGGATTTTGTTCAAATATATATTTTAGGTAAAATACATTTTTTCATAAAATAAACCTCTTCCTACCTATTCTTCTTTATGTCTGAGTTGTAAACACTTTGTTAAAAAGGAAGCGTTATTCATTTCTTATCTCTGAAACATGCAAACTGAATGTGTCCATAAAGGCGTCACCAAGATGGCTAAAATCTTTGATTACCACACGAGGTCTACTATATTCCCTTATAACTACAATAAGATGTTTATCTTGAAGTAGATAGAGCAATAAGTGTTTGTACGAGAGTAGAGAAAGTCACGTATATAAAACAGTTGACCATCACTTAAATTCTACTGTATTCCCTTATAACTACAATAAGATAATATTTATCTTGAAGTAGATAGAGCAATAAGTGTTCGATCAAGGGTAGAGAAAGTCGTGTACCAAACATTTGACTATCACTTAAAGTCTACTGTATTCCCTTGTAACTACAATAAGATGTTTATCTTGAAGTAGATAGAGCAATAAGTGTTTGTACGAGAGTAGAGAAAGTCACGTATATAAAACATTTGACCATCACTTAAATTCTACTGTATTCCCTTGTAACTACAATAAGATAATATTTATCTTGAAGTAGATAGAGCAATAAGTGTTCGAACAAGGGTAGAGAAAGTCGTGTACCAAACATTTGACTATCACTTAAAGTCTACTGTATTCCCTTGTAACTACAATAAGATAACATTTATCTTGAAGTAGATAGAGCAATAAGTGTTTGTACAAGATTAGGGAAAGTCATGTATATAAAACATTTGACTATCACTTAAAGTCTACTGTATTCCCTTGTAACTACAATAAGATAACATTTATCTTGAAGTAGATAGAGCAATAAGTGTTTGTACAAGAGTAGAGAAAGTCATGTATATAAAACATTTAACTATCACCTAAAGTCTACTGTATTCCCTTGTAACTACAATAAGATGTTTATCTTGAAGTAGATAGAGCAATATGTTGGTACAAGTGTAGAGAAAGTCATGTATATAAAACATTTGACTATCACTTAAAGTCTACTGTATTCCCTTGTAACTACAATAAGATAATGTTTATCTTGAAGTAGATAGAGCAATAGGTGTTTGTACAAGAGTAGAGAAAGTCATGTATATAAAACATTTGTCTATCACTTAAAGTCTACTGTATTCCCTTGTAACTACAATAAGACAATGTTTATCTTGAAGTAGATAGAGGAATATGTTGGTACAAGAGTAGAGAAAGTCATGTATATAAAACATTTGACTATCACTTAAAGTCTACTGTATTCCCTTGTTACTACAATTAGATAATGTTTATCTTGAAGTAGATAGAGCAATAAGTGTTTGTACAAGAGCAGAGAAAGTCATGTATATAAAACATTTAACTATCACCTAAAGTCTACTGTATTCCCTTGTAACTACAATAAGATAATGTTTATCTTGAAGTAGATAGAGCAATAAGTGTTTGTACAAGAGTAGAGAAAGTCATGTATATAAAACATTTGACTATCACTTAAAGTCTACTGTATTCCCTTGCAACTACAATTAGATAATGTTTATCTTGAAGTAGATAGAGCAATAAGTGTTTGTACAAGAGCAGAGAAAGTCATGTATATAAAACATTTAACTATCACCTAAAGTCTACTGTATTCCCTTGTAACTACAATAAGATAATGTCTATCTTGAAGCAGATAGAGCAATAAGTGTTTGTACAAGAGTAGAGAAAGTCATGTATATAAAACATTTGACTATCACTTAAAGTCTACTGTATTCCCTTGTTACTACAATTAGATAATGTTTATCTTGAAGTAGATAGAGCAATAAGTGTTTGTACAAGAGCAGAGAAAGTCATGTATATAAAACATTTAACTATCACCTAAAGTCTACTGTATTCCCTTGTAACTACAATAAGATAATGTTTATCTTGAAGTAGATAGAGCAATAAGTGTTTGTACAAGAGTAGAGAAAGTCATGTATAGTGTAACGGGAGCTCTGAAACACCCTGTGAGCAGCTGGCAACGGAAGACAGGGGAGGCTCGGTTAGCCACGCCCTTCCCTCGTTTGTCTTATAGTGGTGACAGCCAGTGGTCGGAAAGAAACATAATTGTGCGTCTGTTTTCCTTCCACCTGGTTCTCGATCTTTCTGTTACTAGAACAATCGTGCAAACACCAGAAACCGGCGGTATTCCTATAAAGAGGGTTACAGACAGACGGAGTGGGTCAGTCAGTTGTTGTTGTTGGTGGAGTTGGTCAATCAGTTGGTTAGTGAGTGTGAGCGAGAAGACAGTCGCAGTTCTTGGTGTAAGAGTTAGTCAGTGACGTGTTAATGAACGAAAGGATTGTGGAACGAGAAGACTGTACGAACTGTGTATGAGTATCGGAGTTTATGTAACCGCGAGTACAAGGAAATTGTAACGGACGAACGGGTAAATTGTAATTGTTGCAGCACGTAATTCTGTGTAATTGGCAAGTGTTAAACTGTAAGTCGGTGGAAATAAAGAACATTGTTGAGTGGTGTAATTGGACTTTTCATTTCACGAACCCACAAAGTCACACTGGTGTCAGGAAGCGGGAAGATAACATCACCGAACATTACAACCATGGACGCGAAATTGGAGAAAATTTTAGAGATGATGATGGAAATGACGGCGGAACTGAGAGAAATGAGGACGGCAACTGAAAAGCTCGCTGCAAAAACAGAAGCGGCTAAAGACAACATCACCGAGAAGATGCAACAAATGAAGGCCGAGTTAACCACGGAAATGAGAGCAGCGAATGACGGTCTGGCTACCGAAATGAAGGTGGCGAACGAGGCTCTCGCCGCAAAGTTTGAGGAACGTTTGGCCGGCGTGAGGGATGACGTCGCGAACCTGGGCAAACGGAAGGGTCAAGTAGACGACCGCCTTAATGATTTAGAGGAAAAGGCCGACAACATCGCAAAACCCCTCACCCGCCTGACGGAGGAAAACCGGCCTTATGTGTGGACGGAGGACGCCGAAGACGCTTTCCAGCACCCGAAGGGGACCCTTTGCAGTGCTTCAATGTTGGGTTTCCCGCAACCGGGTGGCGCCTTCCTTGTGGACACCGACGCCAGCGACCATTGCATTGGTGGTGTCCTATCGCAGATCCAGGACGGCCACGAGCGCACAAGAGTGGAAGAGGAGGAGCGTGCCGCAGCAGTCCGAGTAGTTGTGGCAGTGCCTGCTGAAGGCTGGGATAGCGCAGGCCTGAGGAGGGAGCAGCTGGCGGACGCAGACTTGGGGCCACTCTTGAGGGAAGTGGACGCAGGGACGAGGCCAACCTGGGAGGACATCGCACCGAGGAGCGCCACCTACAAGTCGCACTGGGCCCAATGGGACTCGTTGAAGACCAGAGAGGGCGTGCTGTTCCGGGTATGGGAGTCACCCGATGGGAAGGCGCGGAGAGGACAGTTGGTACTTCCCCGGAGCAAGGTCCCGGAAGTCTTGGAGGAAGTGCACGCCGGTACTTCAGGAGGACACCTGGGAGCGAACCGAATGATTCACAAACTACGGCAGCGCTACTTCTGGCTCAGACTTCGGGCAGATGCTGGTGGTACACCTGGACCGCCTCGCACGCTACGATGGGGCTGTTCGAGACGAACAGCTTTGAGGAGGGAGCAGTGTAACGGGAGCTCTGAAACACCCTGTGAGCAGCTGGCAACGGAAGACCGGGGAGGCTCGGTTAGCCACGCCCTTCCCTCGTTTGTCTTATAGTGGTGACAGCCAGTGGTCGGAAAGAAACATAATTGTGCGTCTGTTTTCCTTCCACCTGGTTCTCGATCTTTCTGTTACTAGAACAATCGTGCAAACACCAGAAACCGGCGGTATTCCTATAAAGAGGGTTACAGACAGACGGAGTGGGTCAGTCAGTTGTTGTTGTTGGTGGAGTTGGTCAATCAGTTGGTTAGTGAGTGTGAGCGAGAAGACAGTCGCAGTTCTTGGTGTAAGAGTTAGTCAGTGACGTGTTAATGAACGAAAGGATTGTGGAACGAGAAGACTGTACGAACTGTGTATGAGTATCGGAGTTTATGTAACCGCGAGTACAAGGAAATTGTAACGGACGAACGGGTAAATTGTAATTGTTGCAGCACGTAATTCTGTGTAATTGGCAAGTGTTAAACTGTAAGTCGGTGGAAATAAAGAACATTGTTGAGTGGTGTAATTGGACTTTTCATTTCACGAACCCACAAAGTCACAATATAAAACATTTGACTATCACTTAAAGTCTACTGTATTCCCTTGTTACTACAATTAGATAATGTTTATCTTGAAGTAGATAGAGCAATAAGTGTTTGTACAAGAGCAGAGAAAGTCATGTATATAAAACATTTGACTATCACTTAAAGTCTACTGTATTCCCTTGTTACTACAATTAGATAATGTTTATCTTGAAGTAGATAGAGCAATAAGTGTTTGTACAAGAGCAGAGAAAGTCATGTATATAAAATATTTAACTATCACCTAAAGTCTACTGTATTCCCTTGTAACTACAATAAGATAATGTTTATCTTGAAGTGGATAGAGCAATAAGTGTTTGTACAAGAGTAGAGAAAGTCATGTATATAAAACATTTGACTATCACTTAAAGTCTACTGTATTCCCTTGTTACTACAATTAGATAATGTTTATCTTGAAGTAGATAGAGCAATAAGTGTTTGTACAAGAGCAGAGAAAGTCATGTATATAAAACATTTAACTATCACCTAAAGTCTACTGTATTCCCTTGTAACTACAATAAGATAATGTCTATCATGAAGCAGATAGAGCAATAAGTGTTTGTACAAGAGTAGAGATAGTCGTGTATATAAAACATTTGACTATCACTTAAAGTCTACTGTATTCCCTTGTAATTACAATAAGATAATGTTTATCTTGAAGTAGATAGAGCAATAAGTTCAATTTCTTCTTGGACAGCAAGCCAGGTGAAAGGATGATAGATATCAACGTTTTGGGAGTGTGCATCTCTCCCATCATCGGGATATTTATAAAATTTTATAACCACAAATGCACCGCTGGATATAACACAAATATAAATAAAAGCAAACACTTATCAAATTTGGCATTACAGAACAAAAGACTGTTTTCAGTAAATTAAATGCCAGGTTAGCAGATGGCGTGAGTATAGAAAATTGTGTCAAAGAAACGTAACTGCTTAACTTAATTATCAAGCTGTATAGATCTTTGCTTCTTAATTCGACGGACTTCCATTTTAAGGCCGGTTTCCAAGAGGAGCTGAACTTAAATCCAGTTATAACCAGGTTATGGTCTTGTCAACACATTGTTAAAAAAATGTTATGTAAATTGAATTAATTAAATTAATGAATCATTGTGAACGACACATCAGTTCAGAAGCGCAGTACTAAGATATTATTATAATTAAAATAAGTGATTCAACAGTATTATAAAAGACGCAGGCTAAAGAATAGAACAATGTACTCTGGCTAATGCAACGCAAGTCGCTCCGAACCGATGTCTCGGAAGATAAAGCATGTAGTATTACATTGTAATGGGGCATGCTGCTCAGTCTTTTTTCTCAATAAAAAAAATCATCTCCAATACGTCACTTAGCAGCGTGCTCCTTAAAATGTATGACTATCACTGTACTTACTGTACGTAATATACAGTAATGTTTCCATTTACATAAAGTGGATTGAAGAATACGTTTTCCCTGAAAAGGGAATGCAGAAACATTTTTAATGTAATTTTATTGGTATTCATTTTTTTTCTTTGTAATATTTTATGACTGAAAAGGCAGGGTTGCCATCTATGAAGTTAGTTTTTGAGTTCGAATACAGAAAATGTTACAGTAAGGGAATCGAAACTGCGACCTGACCACAAAATTCATGCAGACAGAAGCAAAGGAGGACGATTTGTCCTCAAGGGACAACATGGAAACTTTTGTCCCTCCAGGGAACAGAAGTCAATTGCTTTCCAACTGTCAGTTCGGGAAATTCCGTATCCGTCCAATAGCAGAGGCAGAATTCCTTAACTACGTGAACTACCAGCAACTTTGCTTCTTGTTAACGTCTCGGAAGTGTACAATCCGTCCATCATGCTGGTTCACATTCCCAGAAATTACGTACATTCAGTTCTGCCAACAGTACAGCACCGTGCCCAAGCATACTACGATAGAAATGAAAATATATTAGTGGTTTTTTATTCGAAGCCTTAGAACCATCTTTGTAAAAAGAATTATCGTTCGGTTTCTATATAAAGAGCAGCTTACCTTCCAGACTGAAAGGATTTTTCGGAGGTTTCCCGGGTCGGTAAGAAGAATAATTACGCTGTCGAATTTCCTACCGCTACGTTTTTTGTTTCAATTCGCAATTTATCCTCGTAGTCAGATTGAATGTTCTGAATGTCAGCAGGTTGCCTCCGGGCCTACAGAGGCCACGAGTTCAAACCCGGCTCAGGGCGATGAATTTTTACTAATGTTAAAACCCTTAAATATTTTAATGCTTATTTTAAACAGTGTAGGTGACATGCCGCAACCTTGTCTTATTATGTGTTTCAAATGGGAAGGTGTTTGTCCTTGAGAGCTACTCGATAAGTGCAACCATTTGGAGTTCTGCGATGTTGTATTGCATTCCCCGTAAGTGGTGTGTGATGAGCGCCAAACTAACCAATCTCTAAGAAGTACTATTCGCTCTGAGAGAAAACTTCAGATTTTGCAAAAATTGATCTTTTTTTTTACCGTGGAGTGGAAAAACCCAGTTACAGGCGACGACCCACGTGCGATGGCCGACAGTGTGAGGGTACCTGTGCCCTGAGGGGGCCAGGCATACTCACTAAAAAACCCCTCCACGTGTTAGTTACGTGAATCTTATATTATTTTGCGTGCATTTATTAACATGCTTAGTCGGGTCCCGCATAGCACCCCGGTTAGTATGTGCTATCTATTAAGCTGGCATGCGATGCATGCGAGCGCGTCTATGTTGCTTCTTGGTTTTGACCATGAAACCTGGGCACCACCAAGTGTAATTCATGCTTTAGTTTAATTATATACATATGGCTCAGGCCGGGTAGGCCTGTTGGTCAGTGTTACGTGTAGCTTATCTATTTTATGTGTGTACTTCGTAAACCTATGTGTATTATAATAATAAAGCTCAGGCCTTGGTGACCTGATTGTCAGGGGTTGTCAGTTCTGCTTATGGCCCCAGTTTCCTGGGTTTGTCAATGGTTTGTACGTGGCATGCAATTCCAACTGTGTGTACGGTCGTCCTTAGTTCCGGCGTGGCCGTTCGTTATTTCCTTAGTCCATGCGTTGTCGCCGGTGTGTCCTACTCCATCTGCAGTCGCCCGCTGTCCCTGCGCCTGTAGGACACTGGTGGGAGGTCCTCTAACTCCCGGACCGCCTTGACTGTTGTCAAGGGCTTGGAGGGCTCTGTTCGGGCAGTGTTCTGAAAAGAGCCAGTAAGATAAAGATTAATGAAGGGAAAGTAGGGGTGTCAGCCTAACTTTCTGTGTCAGTTGTCCCTTAATAGGTTGTTCAGGAAGTTCTGAACGTCGTCTTCGTCGTCGTGTGTGAGTCTTCTTTCGAATAGTGATAATGGTCGCGCGTGTATGTTTATTTCTGTAGTGTAGTTTCCGAGTCGTGAGATTAGAGGATTGTGGTGTATTTCTAGGTTTTATAGGTGTCATACGCTAGCTTCTTAATGAATTCTTCTACTGTGTGCATCTTTAGCTTGCTGTGTAGTAGGTCGGCTGGTGCTGTGTGAGGTACTTCTGCTATCATTCGTAGTATTTTGTTTTGAAATTTTTGTAATCTTAGAATATATGTTTTGGCAGCATACCCCCAGACCGGCGTTGCATATGTGAATAGGGGCCTCATAAGACTTTTGTATAGCGTGAGCCCTAAGTTCATGTTTATATGGGAGCTCATGTTTATGAGGGGGTAAAGCTTGCCCAATTGAGCGTTGGCTTTACCCCTGATTTGGTGGACGTGCTTCTTCCACGTCAAATTGGTCCATGATGAAGGAGACAGTAATGCATTTAGCATAACCGTAAAGAAAACATATTTTTAGCTCAAATAGTTTTCCTAATACAAATAAATAATCATTATATTATAACAATGCATTGCGACGTGAGCACTGTCATGAATATCATTATTGATTGGCATGTATGCGTGACTGGTCACGGAAACCAACATTCCGGCTGGGAGATGCCAAGATGCTGACCACATCTCCCAGTATTGGTTGGATGATCGTCCACCTCTGCCGTGTGTAAGTGATCGTGAGGCCGACAGTCGGGTTGGTAGGCCTTGGCCTTCTAATTGCTGTCGCGCCATGGGCTGTAGTTGTTTGTATTGTGACTTTGTGGGTTCGTGAAATTAAAAGTCCAATTGCACAAACTCAAAATTTTCTATATTTCCACCGAATTACAGTTGGAACATTTGCCGATTACATAGGATTACGTAGCGCACACAATTACAATCAACCAGTTCGTCTGGCGCAGGTCCACTCCACACTCACAATTACGTACAGCTCCTCTAATATACGTACGCAGTCTTCCAGTCCGTTCGCTAGCACTGCGCTCCTCACGGCTGCTCGCCGAGAACTGAACTGAACTGCCTCGTTCAGCCCGGCGCGTCGCTTATATAAGACCAACTGACCAATCTAGAATGTTACGGGTTAGATGAAATATCCCGACGGTTCCCGACGTCAGGGAGAGGGGAAAGAGGTGACCAGTGATCAGTAACACTGCCCTAACCATCCCCTCCGTTAGTGACATGAGATAAATGGGTAGGCGTGGGCTGAATACCTCCTGTCCCCCACTCAGCTGTCAGTTGGTCGCGCCTTTCAATAATTGGGTGACACTGCTCCCTCCTCAAAGCTGGTCGTCACCCAATTATCGGAAGGCGCGAACAACTGACAGCTGAGTGGGAGACAGAATGTATGCGTGAACGTATAATTGAAATTACTCAGAACTGAAATGTAAACATTTGACATGACATGGTACAAGAAATATGTACATTGAATAAGCCAAATTGTTTGTAAAATTCGATGAGAGGAAACGATACACTTCTTGGTAGTCTGGCAGAATGTGTCTGGTCACATTATATCTTTGTTTATGAATGCTTCGCAATCTCTACTTACTCTAGAGTGTTCAGAGCAGTATTATTCAGTTACTCTTACAAGAAAAAGTGTATCAGCTGGATCAATGAGACGCGATCCAGCTTCCCCAGCTTTCCACTGCTAGAACAATCCAATAGAGTTACTGTGGGCTCAAATTATGTTGCAAACAGAAATGATATGTTTAAAATGACTGTCGTTGAACTACCTATTCACGAAGTAATTAACAAGGAACACAAGAAGACTGGAAAGAAATAGCACGTAACGAGATTTTGGAACCTATCATCATAAATTTGCAGTACTCAGACGTTGAAGACAATGACAATGAATTATCTCTTAACGTAAGTAACATTCACAGCTAAACGGATACACCGCAGGTATTTTCGTTGGATTAGAAAAATAAGTAATTCATAAACTATAATTAACTTTAAACTAAATATTTAAAATATTTGCGAAATATACCAATATTCACGTTCCAATTGTGATTACAACAACTGCATTATTAAGAAACTTTGGAAAATTCAGTTTGCCTTCCCTAAAGTCTAGCTCCCCTTCACTCGCAAGTTTGCGAGAGAGAGGGAAATATATTAAGAGTGGGGTTAACGAGGTGGCAACGCTGAAGGCGCTAAGGCATCTGATTCGCTACAGGCAAGAACTCTTCCCATTTGAAACACATAATAGTCCCTTTGTTGTGGGGAATTCTGCTGGTACTCGGTTCCCCATCTTAAAACTTACCTTACATGCATACATCCTTTAATAAAGTATATAAGGAACTTAGGTATTCCAAAGATTTCCATTGCCTCACATAGTCTAATAATATATTGTGACTTTGTGGGTTCGTGAAATAGAAAGTCCAATTTCACCACTCAAAAATGTTCTTTATTTCCACCGACTTACAGTTTAACACTTGCCAATTACACAGAATTACGTGCTGCACACAATTACAATTCACCAGTTCGTCCGTTACAATTTCCTTGTACTCGCGATTACATAAACTCCGTTGCACATACCAGTTACGTACAGTCTTCCGTTGCACAATCTTCTCGTACATTAACACGTCACTGACTAACACTGCCTTCTTGCACCAAGAACTGTCCTCATTCACACACTAACCAACTGACTGACTGACTCCCTCTGTCTGTCTGTAACTCTCTATATAGGAATATCGCCGGTTTCTAGTGACCAGGAGAATGTTCCAGATTACGTAATTTGTGGAACACAGGTGAAGGAGAAACAGACCGCACAATTATGTTTCTTTCCCCAGTCGTCCCTGTCACCCCTATAAGACAAACGAGGCGAGGGCGTGGCTAAGCGAACCTTCCCTGTCTCCCGCTTTCAGCTGCTTCACAGGGTGTTCCAGCGCTCTCGTTACACTGCTCCCTTCTCAAAGCTGTTCGCCCCGAACAGCCCCATCGTAGCGTGTGAGGCGGTCCAGGTGTACCACCAGCATCTGCTCGGAGTCTCAGCCAGAAGTAGCGCTGCCGTAGTTTGTGAATCATTCGGTTCGCTCCCAGGTGTCCTCCTGAAGTACCGGCGTGCACTTCCTCCGAGACTTCCAGGACCTTGCTCCGGGGAAGTACCAACTGTCCTCTCTGGGCCTTCCCATCGGTTGACTCCCATACCCGGAACAGCACGCCCTCTCTGGTCTTCAACGAGTCCCATCGGGCCCAGTGCGACTTGTAGGTGGCGCTCCTCGGTGCGATGTCCTCCCAGGTTGGTCTCGTCCCTGCGTCCACTTCCCTCAAGAGTGGCCCCAAGTCTGCGTCCGCCAGCTGCTCCCTCCTCAGGCCTGCGCTATCCCAGCCTTCAGCAGGCACTGCCACAACTACTCGGACTGCTGCGGCACGCTCCTCCTCTTCCACTCTTGTGCACTCGTGGCCGTCCTGGATCTGCGATAGGACACCTCCAATGCAATGGTCGCTGGCGTCGGTGTCCACAATGAAGGCGCCACCCGGTTGTGGGAAACCCAAAATTGAAGCACTGCACAGGGTCCCCTTCGGGTGCTGGAAATCGTCTTCGGCGTCCTCCGTCCACACATAAGGCCGGTTTTCCTCCGTCAGGCGGGTGAGGGGTTTTGCGATGTTGTCGGCCTTTCCCTCTAAATCATTAAGGCGGTCGTCTACTTGACCCTTCCGTTTGCCCAGGTTCGCGACGTCACCCCTCACGCCGGCCAAACGTTCCTCAAACTTTGCGGCGAGAGCCTCGTTCGCCGCCTTCATTTCCGTGGCCAGACTGCCGTTCGCTGCTCTCATTTCTGTGGCCGCTTCTATCTTTGCAGCGAGGTTTTCATTTGCCGTCTTCATTTCCGAGATTAGCTCGGCCTTCATTTCTTCCATCTTCCCGGCGATGTTGTCGTTGGCCGTCTTCATTTCTTTCAGTTCCGCCTTCATTTCCATCATCGTCTCCAAAATTTTCTCCAATGCCGCGTCCATGGTTGTAATGCTCGGTGATGTTATCTTCCCGCTTCCTGACACCAGTGTGACTTTGTGGGTTCGTGAAATAGAAAGTCCAATTTCACCACTCAAAAATGTTCTTTATTTCCACCGACTTACTGTTTAACACTTGCCAATTACACAGAATTACGTGCTGCACACAATTACAATTCACCAGTTCGTCCGTTACAATTTCCTTGTACTCGCGATTACATAAACTCCGTTGCACATACCAGTTACGTACAGTCTTCCGTTGCACAATCTTCTCGTACATTAACACGTCACTGACTAACACTGCCTTCTTACACCAAGAACTGTCCTCATTCACACACTAACCAACTGACTGACTGACTCCCTCTGTCTGTCTGTAACTCTCTTTATATAGGAATATCGCCGGTTTCTAGTGACCAGGAGAATGTTCCAGATTACGTAATTTCTGGAACACAGGTGAAGGAGAAACAGACCGCACAATTATGTTTCTTTCCCCAGTCGTCCCTGTCACCACTATAAGACAAACGAGGCGAGGGCGTGGCTAACCGAACCTTCCCTGTCTCCCGCTTTCAGCTGCTTCACAGGGTGTTCCAGCGCTCTCGTTACAATATAGAGGGTGATATGCCTTTTCAAGATCAATGAATACCATATACACTACCTTCACTTCAGCCAACATTTCTTCGGTGACTTGTCTAATCACGAATGCACGGTGTTCATTTTTATCTGTGATTTTACTGCGCAAAATTTGACGTCATCATTAGCATCGCTGATGGAGCGACTTTATATACTATTCCCCTAGCGGCTTGCGATGTACTTGATGTGATGGGTCTGCCCGCGTAATATAAAGGTGGGCTATTTCGACTGGTGCGTAGATATGATAACTGTTTTAAAATTAACTATATACTGCAATGCACAGCACTGCAAATCTAATTATGCAGCCATAAAACTAGACCATGAAGAATATATGAAATGATAAGTCAATGAACACTTATTTCACAATGAAAATTTGTTTTTTCTGTTATAGTAGACATATATGCAAATTTTAAACCTGTCACATAAAATAGAAATGTTTCAATTTGATCTCAATTCTTTTCTATCACCCACGGTTTCCTCACAATGTAACCCCATTACAAACCAGAAAATTAACAGAACGTTCTTGGAATGAAAAATAAATTGGTGTTACAATATGTACTAAGCTTTTATCCAAGTCTAAACAAGGAATTATCTCTAGTTTACAGTCTTCTGTTTCCATTGTCTTATATTTCCTTTCACTCTTCCCCTTAAACATTGTCTGTATTGCGAGAAGGTATGCTTGAGGCCTTTCTGTCATAACATTATTTATTGCTTCTAGATTGGGACAGTCACTTTATAACGTCCAGTGTCTCTCTTATTGCGAGTAACTAAGCCTATATCTTGGAAATGTTTGATGCACCAATTGGTTTTAAAAGACAGAAGAATAGCAACATTAATAGACGTTTTAATTAAGCGTAAGAATACCAAAAAGTTTACATCGTATACTGATAAAGGGTAAGACATTTGAGTTGCAAACAAAAGAATGTCAATTTGACGGTACCTGGACACCTCTGACAACATTACGCTCCGAGGGACTTGTCTGAATGCTGAATAGCGTTGCATAAATTCCTCTATACAGCGGTTAAACTATATTTATATGTTGCAACAATTTTAATGCCAGTATGAAAGTATCTTTCCATAGTCAGGACGAAGTTTTGTGTTTTCATATCCTGGGAAGCTAGTTGAATTAGTTATGAGAGCAACCACCCGGAGAGAGCTGTAATTTTCTTACTGTTCAGCAAAAATTACGACTTCTCCGTAGAGGGCGCTTATTTCAAGATAGACTCACCATCAACTATGACGTCATTCTAGCTCAATTCGAGGGAGGGAAGTAAGTAATAAAAAGGAACACCAAATATATAATCACAGCACGATTTGTCTGCCGGATATCTTATTTTGTATTAACTCCTCTATATCACTGGTCAGCTCCAAAATCTGGTATGCGAAATGCTGGTAGGGTCTACAAAATAGAGCATTACTACCAACCTACGTATACGAGAGTGCTGCCATCTACCGACATTATACATAAAACCCCGCTCTTTTCAAATAGTTGTGTTACAGACACGAAACTATCAGGGGAGCTACAGGGAAATATCAGTCTGTATGTCCTCCAACGTTAAGTCATATCGTATGATGAATGTAATGGATGAAATGATGCTCAAATGAGTCCGGGGTCCATAGAGCTTAGATTTACCCGACATTCGTGTTACAGGATAAGGGAAAACCCCGTAAAAACTCATCCAGGTAACTCACCCTGACCGAGATTGGAACTCGGGACCTCTTGAAAGTGAGGCAGACATGATACCACCACGCTACCAAGGCAGGCGTCTCAGTCCTTGTTAATCAGATTTCGTATATTTGAACTTTGTCATAGTGCATTAGGTACAATATTTCTTTGAGTTTTTAAGTTCAGAAATCAATAGACAGAATGTCAAATTACAGCGTTTCCCTAAATAGTATTATTTCTGAATTAAGGGTTCTCAAAACATGCATTTCCTGTGAGTTCTCGGCATGCAGTTTAAAGTATAAAACAGTACATCCTCTGCCTAGGTATCTGATAAATCATTAAACCCTTCTTGCAACAGTTTTTATAAAAACGCTACATTCTTTTGTTACAGTCTGAAACACAGAACCGTGGACGCCGTTTGCAATTCCAATGCTTGGCAATGAATTCCGTGCCTATATCGGGATAGTAAATTACACTTATCTGATTTATAATTCTGTTTGATCCGGCTGGGTACGAGATTAACCCCCGCTACAAGTAGCGGAGATTTTAATAATTACCATCGCCTCCCCTCCTCTACCTTGGCAATTTGCGAATCACGTTGAGATTAGAATCTGCCGCGGTATCCTTTCGAGAAATGCTCCAACCGAGGCGGGCGAGAAGCTGAATATATAATGACGGCAAATTTGTACGTGATCATTGCTGGAACGGTAGTAGTAGTAGTAGTAGTAGTAGTAGTAGTAGTAGTAGTAGTAGTAGTAGTAGTAGTAGTAGTAGTAGTAGCAGTAGTAGTAGTAGCAGTAGTGGTAGTAGTAGTAATAGTAGTAGCAGTAGCAGTAGCAGTAGCAGTAGCAGTAGCAGCAGCAGTAGCTGTAGCAGTAGCAGTAGCAGCAGCAGTAGCAGTAGCAGTAGCAGTAGCAGTAGCAGTAGCAGTAGCAGCAGCAGTAGCAGTAGCAGCAGCAGTAGCAGCAGCAGTAGCGGTAGCAGTAGCAGTAGCAGTAGCAGTAGCAGTAGCAGCAGCAGTAGCAGCAGCAGTAGCAGCAGCAGTAGCAGTAGCAGTAGCAGTAGCAGTAGCAGTAGTAGTAGCAGTAGCAGTAGCAGTAGCAGCAGCAGTAGCAGTAGCAGTAGCAGTAGCAGTAGCAGTAGCAGTAACAGTAGCAGCAGCAGTAGCAGCAGCAGCAGCAGCAGTAGCAGTAGCAGAAGCAGTAGCAGTAGCAGTAGGAGTAGTAGTAGTAGTAGTCATATACTATCAAAATAATATAATTTTAAGTACACTTCAAACTTCCACGTATAGACAGATCCGTTTCTTATAGCATTTTCAAATTAACTCGTAGCTTAGCAACTGTCGAATCGACTGACGAACACTGCAGCAACAGGTGACCATATCAGCAATAACATCGATGACAGATTCCATGGATATCGTACCATGTGCATTCAAGTTATAACTCCTACTTCTTTTTTAAGGACTGGGACCAGATAGGAACTTTGTTTTTCCTTTTTAAATACACGTGGAAAGTTTGCGAATGCGTGACAGAGATGGCAGCACTGTAAATTACATAGAACCCTAGTGGCAGCGACGAGAGTTACGACTGTTTTTGATGCTAAAAATGGCGACGTCTTCATTGTAAAATGAATGCGAACAAATGGCAGCTTATACATTTTACAAAGCGGCGCCCTTTGGCAGTGGACCTAACGGTCGATGGTCAAATATTGCACTGTCGTCAGCAGGTCAAGTACCTCGGCGTGACGTTGACACGCACGATGCATTGAACCATCCACCTAAGAGATAGCGCCAACAAAGGGCGGCAGCGATTAAAGATGTGCGCCCCCATATTTAGGAGCCAACGGGTCTAGGCCAACGCCTCAAACACCGCCCTAAAGTATCTCCAAACCCTACAAAACCTATCCCTACGGAAAATCCTGTCTGCTCCTATCCGAACAACAATTGCCACCATTCACCAAGAAACCCACGTCCCTTACATCAACGAGGCCATCAACAAACGTGCCTCTTCCATCAGGGCGCGGATCCGACACCATCGAAACCCCACCATACACAATATTGGGAAAGGCGAACCCAAGCACCAAAAACACGCCAGAATCAAAGCATATTGAAGAAAAACAAAAATAAAAAAGCAACACGACTGCAAAATTATGCGCGCCCAACCCTTCCTGGCTCAGGCCACGCTCCCCGGCAGAGGCCGCCATCATCGGCAGCCCAGTAGTCAGCTACCCGCTGCCCCAGAGCCTAACTGCGAACATTGTAAATATTGTACATGGCCAAGTCTGTACAGTGTAGTGCGTGTGAAATTGGGACGTAGGTGGTATGCCCCGGTGTGTATGTGTGTGTGTGTGTGTGTGTGTGTGTGTGTGTGTGTGTGCGTGCGCAAGATAAGCGCAGTGTAAATATGTAAAACTAAAAACATGAAAAAGAAAGACAGAGACAAATAACGAGATAAAACTGGTTCTCGGTGGCCTCAGAACAGGTCACCGTATGGGTTTTAGAAGAACCCCAAAGACAATAAAAAACCATACCCAGAATTATAAACCCATGTAAATTTAGAGCCTTTAAGCCGGGCCCAATGTACCGGCACCAGCAAATCAGTTACAAATAAAAAACCTTAAGCCTACAGCAATCATTGTAGTCATTCGCTCATTTTCTTCTCGGGCAGCCAGCCAGGTGAAAAGATGTCTGTGAAACTCCACACAGTTTGTACATACACTTAGGAACATTGCCATTGTCCCTTTTGATCTTCTTGTCAGCTTCAACGTAGTTTCTCTATTTACAAGAGTACCACTTCAAGAAGCTGTGCTGATTGCCCTCTTCCTTTACGAGGCGTGTGCCTCAGTTGTTTTGTGTTTCCCTTTTTCTCCGGGTGAGTGCGTGAAGGTTGCTTTGGTTCCTCTCTCGGACAGCTCTCCGAGCTGACGAGACAAGGTAGTCGGGGCTCTCCTTTCATAGCACGCGCACGGTGATTTATAGCTCCCGGGTGCAGTTCAAAATCATGTAATAGCAGGTGTTAGAGTGAAGTTATAATGTGTACAAAGTTTAACTTTCGAGAAAGTTTAAGTTAAGTGCAATGGTGCAAGCAAGCTGTCAGTGTGAATAAGAGATTTATTAAAGATTTTAAATTATCAAAGTAAGTTGTATAGTTGTACCTTAGCCTCCGGGTACAGTTCAGTGGTAGCAGAACGTGGTTATCCTATCGTCAAGTGGAAGCGTGCTGGGCCCATAACCCAGAGACCCGTGGATCTGTTCAGTATTGCGGAAGTTATGATCGTTTTCTGAAAGCTTACGAAAAGGGGCGTGGCAGAAACTTAACATCTACTAATATGATTAGCAAATTAGGTATAAAATATTTCTCCAATGAACTTTTTAACTGTATATTTGTAATTTAGAGGGATGTCCGTAGGGGATGCAATCCTCCCGTTCAGCTGCCGTGGTGCGGATGCTGCGGAACCATAGCTCTCTTGGTACCTCTGACGTTACGAGAGGAACCTCGGGACGAACTGCCGAGCCCCTCCCGTAGGGCAGTTGTTCGGATTGGGTTGGACTCGAGGGGGCAGTGGTTCCCGATATCCGTGGGAGATCGGGTACGTCTCCGGACAGATTTGAGGGAAGCCATATATTCCCGCGTATTAGCCTTCATAGCTAGTAGAAGGTGTGCTAGATCACCAGGCGGCCCTAACTAGGTAATCGGTAGCCTTCCCCTTTGGGGTTGGCGCGCATAAGTGCCGTATCCACTTCCATCCCGTCTTGAGTCCCTCGGACCAGGTGGGGGGACCTTGTTTGTCTCCAGGTCTTGCCCTATGGAAAGCCCCACGGAGGTGCCGGGTGCCCATCGGGGACAGCTCGGTCATCCTCCCTGGTAGAAAGGGGTTCATTCGCCTTGTGTGAACTGCCCCGGTAGATAATCTCGCTAACAACAAATCTAGAAGGAAGACAATAATAAAATGTAAAAATAAGAAAGTGAACTTTAACCCCAAGTGCAGTACTTTCTCGCATTAAGGAAAAGTACTTCAAAAGTGCTGGTACAAGTCTGTTATATCTGAGAGCGATTACTTTTGAAGTTGAGATTGATTAATAATTAAACATTATTTAATAAAAATAAAATTGGAGTTAAATTTTGATGAGGGCTGTGTAATAAACTCGGAAAGTTTTCCTAAAAGAAACCTCAGCTTGTGCAAGCAGACGTTAATGCACAGTGTCCCTCGCTGTGATTAGAGGAAAGATATCTTTTGTTTTGGCGTCCATTAGCGTTAACTGCATGGAATACCAACCCCATAAGAAAAATACGTAAACAGCTGAAGGCTGGTCATTGTTAGCTGCCGTTCCCGCATCAGGAATTATGGTCCATAGCTTTCAGCATCCGTCCGTCCACTCGAGAAACATCTGCACATCTCGTCGATAAAACATACTGAGGGAGAAACTTCCACGAGTACCTCGTTTGAATCCTCAAAACTAAAACTCGATAGTGGTGAAACGTAATTTACAAACATCGGCGTGGTTTTCATGTAAACCTCGTACAACTTTCCTTTTAAAGCTTCAAGGAAATGTGTAAAATTATTTTATTGCCAGACTCTTTAACAGATAGATCTTTTGAAGCGTTTTCATTTACTCTCTGGTACATATAACAGGAATAGTGGTACAAAAATATTAAAAATTGGGTTAAAATAACAGGGAAGAGAGCAATTATAATGAATAAATGACACTATATAATGTGACTTATGCCCAATTTCTCCAAAACATGTTAAAATTTACGTTAACAAATGTAACGTAACAATTGTCACAGCGCTAAAACTAATGTTAAATTTCTTGCATTTCACCAACCTGTTTTCTTAAAATGTTAACAAACCTGTGTTAACGCCAAGAAACTTGTAAATATCACAGCTATAGAAGGCTATGGATGATTTTCTGAACGTACTCCGATGCGCTTTTGTTTTCATTTTCGTCTGCACAAATGGCGGATGTGCAAAACCATATATAAAGCCGTGAGACAAATTTCTCATCGACGGAGAAAGAATTGTTAATTGAAATGGTGACGCAGTGTAAGAATATCGTGGAAAATAAGAGGACGTATGCAGTGAATGTAAAAGAGATAGATGACATATGTCACTACAACAAACACAAAACACTTTGTCATTATTACGTAAATTTAAAACGAGGTGCGACGAAGGGCAAATGACTTGAACGTTTCAAGACGGGAGGTGGACAGTGTATTATCCACATAATTCAATGAATTATAAAGTGGCAAAGTTACTAATACTTGAAACAAAGGCGAGATCGGCATATTATTTCGATGCATGTTCCAACCTCCCTTGTACTTTCGCTGTAACCTTCATAACAATTTCTTTCGACAGTCTGTACCTCCGTAAACAATTTTCTTCTAATAGTTCCTCAAAATCATTTCTCCTCATAAGCCGTACTCTATTACGAATGCCATTTAGACGGTCTTAAATATAGCAAATCGACATCAACAGCTGAGTTCATGCTCGCCATCTTGACTATTTACAATTGTTAATGACTTAACATCAGAAATCCTGCTTGTTAGTTTAACATGAGATGTAGCACGAGTGTTACGCTAACATTTGTTGGTGGAAAGCAATTTTTGTTTTAACTATTGCTAAACTCGTGTTAAGTCTGAATATTTGTTGGTGAAATCGGGCATTAGTGGGTTCGTATAATTAAAAGTCCTGCTTGCAGAAATTCAAAACGTTATTTCTGTAGGAATATACTTTGGTCAACCCTTACAGTAGCATAATTACGTAACATACACAAATACAATGCTCAAGATCGTTGATCAGAAACAAAGGAGTTTACTTTCAAAACACTGCTGTAGGGGAGATGCGCCCAGTACCGCACACCTAGGCTTTTTTCAAAATTTAAAGAAAATGCAATGGAGAACAAGTGCCTGTTAGTATTATCATGAAGCTAATAGGATACAGAAAAATCATTAGTAATGAACATTCATAAACACGAGTCATGTTGCATTTCAAAAAGTGTTTTTCAGTACCGGACAGATGTAAATAAATACATATTTCTAAATAAAGAAAAAATAACTGTATAATGAACCACAAGATCATTATTCCTATCATAATTATTGTATTGTTCAGATAAAAACAGAACACGGTAACATGATAATATATTTTTCAAAAAGTTCTCTAGAGATTACAGCAACAACATAAAAATGTCTTAGAACTAATCAAACATTTTTTTAAACACAGTGATAAATCTATAAAAAAGAATGTTCTCTTGCCCTGTACAATCAATATGTGTCCAACCCTTGCACGATACACACTGAACCCAAGCCTCGTCTGTGATTTCTAAACAAATAATACACTCTGTTAGAACACTTCAATCAAAATTTAAATTTCTTTTAGTCTTCTAAGGCTCTTCACTATTTCCAGTTTCTGTTGGCACAGAGTTAGAACTAGATTCTCTGTTGTTTTATTAATGTTAGTCTTTCATCCCTTTGCTATTGGTCTGTTCTTCTGTTTTTGTTCCTTTTCCTGCAAGATCAACTTATACAGAGTCGATGTTAATGTTTCAGTAATATATATTGCTACTCCCAGGCTCATTGATCTTTCTATCACATTCTTTATTGCTTGTTTCATATTTTCTTCTAACCATTTACCTTATCTTTTGGCCTCCATGTTGACAGGAATGCTTATAAACAGGGGATAAAAGTAACCTTCGCGTACGGTACTGGGAAAATTGCTATCGTACGGTACTGAGCAACTCACACGTACGTATATATAACGTCATAGCACGGTCCGATTCTTTTAAACCGACACTGTATTTTGTGTTTGTGTAGTCTACTTAATACCAAATAATATGAATACAAATACTTGTTCAGTTCTTCACCAGAGAAGACTGCAGCAATGTCAGCAAGTTATTAAAAGCACAGCTCCAGTTCACTACACGACTTCTCTGAACACTAACTTCTGATTCAACTTCAAAGAAGAGGGAAAACTTTCCACTGGTAACAAAGATAGTTGTTTGTCTAAATACACACCATGAGCTTCTATTATCTATCGGCAACTGCGAGATACTGACACCGGTACTGGACACTGTGCGGTACTGGGCACATTTCCCCTATGCGGACGTTTCTCAGTTACGTTGACACTTCCATTTCGGCTCTGTTTACGACTGCTACTTGGCAAGTCGCAGCTTGCTTAAACACCTCTACTCATATTACTAGACATTTCTGGAATATTCTGTAACAAAAAAGAAATCGCAACTTCCAGTCGGTTATCTGTCACGTTATATGTTTCGGCAAGCTTTCGTCTCCGCATTGCACTATCTGTCCCTTTTCTCTCCGTGCCGAACCCTTTGTGCAGTTAGCCGCCAGTATGACTTAAGAACAAATGGCAAGACTAAGAAAAGTATAACATACCTATTTAGCGTTCTGGTGAGATATACATTAGTTAGAAGTTCAATTTCAAATACTCGCGTATACAACTTCCAAGGTTAGAAGGGTATAATAATTCTTAAAATTTACCAAATCACTTAGTAAAAATTGCCTTTCAGATGTCAATTACAAGTTTAATGTAGTAACTTCGGTAGACATTGACAGTGTATTTATAAAATTTGTATGTAACAGAAGTGCTTTATTCTGATAAAGTTATACAAAGTAATCACCTGGCAACCAGTTTTAAAACATTTGACTATCACTTAAGCTCAACTGTATTCCCTTGTCGCTACAATAAAATCATGTTTATCTTGAAGTAGATAGAGCAATAAGTGTTTGTACCAGAGTAGAGAAAGTCATGTATATAAAACATTTGACTATCACTTAAAGTTTACCGTATTCTCTTGTAACTACAACAACGTACTCTTTATCTTGAAGTACATAGAGCAATATGCGTTTGTACAAGAGTAGAGAAAGTCATGTATATAAAACATTTGACTATCACTTAAAGTCTACTGTATTTCCTTGTATCTACAATCAGATAATGTTTATCTTGAAGTAGATAGAGTAATAAGTGTTTGTACAAAAGTAGAGAAAGTCATGTATATCAAACATTTGACTATCCCTTTAGGTCTACTGTATTCTCTTGTAGCTGCAATAAGATAATAATTATCTTGAAGTAGATAGAGCAATAAATGTTTGTACAAGAGTAGAGAAGGTCATGCATATAGAACATTTGGCTATCACTTAAGGTCTACTGTATTCCCTTGTAACTACAATAAGATAATGGTTATTTTGAAGTAGATATAGCAATGAATGTTTGTACAAGAGTAGAGAAAGTCATGCATATAGAACATTTGGCTATCACTTAAGGTCTACTGTATTCCCTTGTAACTACAATAAGATAATGTTTATCTTGAAGTAGATATAGCAATGAATGTTTGTACAAGAGTAGAGAAGGTCATGCATATAGAACATTTGGCTATCACTTAAGGTCTACTGTATTCCCTTGTAGCTGCAATAAGATAATAATTATCTTGAAGTAGATAGAGCAATGAATGTTTGTACAAGAGTAGAGAAGGTCATGCATATAGAACATTTGGCTATCACTTAAGGTCTACTGTATTCCCTTGTAACTACAATAAGATAATGGTTATTTTGAAGTAGATATAGCAATGAATGTTTGTACAAGAGTAGAGAAAGTCATGTGTATAGAACATTTGGCTATCACTTAAAATATACTTACTGTATTACCTTGTAACTACAATAAGATACTGTTTATCTTGTAGTAGATTCAGCAACAACTGTTTGTTCAAGAGTAGAGAAAGTCATGTATGTAAAACATCTGACTATCACTTAAAGTCTACTGCATTGCCTTGTAACTGCAATAAGATAATGCTTATCTTGAAGTAATTGGAGCAATAAGTGTTTGTACAAGAGTAGAGAAAGTCATGCATATAAATCATTTGGCTGTCACTTAAAGAATAAAGTATTACGTTGTAACTAAAATAAGGTAATGATTACCTTGAAGTAGGTGGACGAACAGGGGTTTGTAAGAACAGTTTATACAAGACTGAAGCAAGTCAGTTGAATAACTGTTTGTAGTGCATTTCTGCATACAGCACTCATCGAAATTTATTGTTTTGAAATAAATAAACATATCGTTGTTTTAATGTATTTAATGCGTCAAATTATTAACAATTATGGGTGCAGTCTCGCCAGCGTCAGCTGCCATGACAACACACACAGTTCCTTAGTCGTGTCAGGATCGATTGTTTTGCACTGGCCGCCACTGATTGTAATCCTTGGTGCAGATAGAAGCAGAATAAAATAGTACGTAACTGCAGCAGGCTCACTGTTTTTAGGTCGAGGGAGTGAAATCCCTCTTCGTTACTAAACCATGCTAATCCTTTTGTTTTAAAAAAATCCTCCCCCGGCATGGCCCTTGCTTTTGTTGTTAAAAAAGGAGAGGGTTGTAGCAAAATGAGCATCAACTTGCGCACACATATAAACATGAGGGCTAGAAAATTCCATTCCGGTGAAGTTTCGTGCGTGCGTATGCACTTAAAGTAATAACCACCCCCACGTTACATGTATACAAAAGTGTGGGACGGGGGGGGGGGTTTAAAGCACCTCCCTTCGCACGGACAAGTTGAGCTCACGCGGCTCTTTTTTATCAAACTGAACCCAAGATTAGAAACCTAACACTCTTTGCTCTTAATTGTATACTCGTGGAAACCAAATTAATGTATTCTATAGAAGGGTTACATCCAAAATTTTGGTCTGCATTGGTAAACTAACTTATAACAATTCGCTTAAATACCAAACTTGGCACTGTTACGGCCACAGTGATTGCCTACCATAAAGGGATTAATGGTTAGTCGCCCTAGTCCATTACTTTTCTTAGTTGCCGCCGGGAGGAGCAATAGTGTGACACTCAAGGAAAGCCGCTGCCTGACGTCACGAGCAGGAAATGCGTGCCGTTTTGTTGCACTGCGCAGATGTTTTCATTTTCTAGAAGAATTGCCTTCGCCAGCGTTCCTTCTTCACTTCTTTCTACAAGCAATCGTGTGCCTGTTGAAGCCATCATTTATCAGGTCTAACCACTTATAATATTTTATTATTTGTTTAATAAGCCTGCTTTATTTGGTATTATTTCCACTTTTGTTAGAAATCCTTTAACCTTTCATTTACATTAAACATTGTCAACTCTTCTCTAATAATTTCATTTGTTATTAGGCATATCTTCGTATATTCCTTCACATTTTTGAAGCCTGTACTTTACACCGTTGCTTTTCAGTTAGTGCCCAAGTCTCAATTTGGTATGCTACTATAGGCATTTCCATAAATCTGTAAAGTATTCGTTTTTTTCTTAATGTCAGCTGAATTTTCACATATGCTTATTGAAATTTGCATAAGCTCCCTTCAGTTGAATAAATAATAGTGTGTCTGCCTCAAGTTCAGGAGCTCCCAGTTCGAATCCTGGTCACAGTTAGTTACCTAGATAACGTTTACTTTTCCGGAGTTTTTTTAATCCTAAATGGTGAATATCGGGTAACTCTAAGTTCTAGAGACCATGGGCTCATTTAGGTATCATTTCGTTCATTTCCGATATACTTAACGTTGGAGGACATAAATTTATATATATTGTCAGGAACCCATTATTTACGATAGCGCAGCTTCTGTACACAAAGATCTGGCCGACACAGATGAAGTTACGTGTCTAGAACTTTCGTGTTTCATCTGGTGACGTGTTCGAGAACATTCTATAACAGTCTGAAATCATCAATGGTTGTGTCGAGTGTTGACCAGTGATAGGCCAGCAAGAACAGTTGCACCTTGACATCCCCGTCTCGCTGATGGTACGTTCGAAAGGTACATAAAGACTTTAGAAGAACACCTGAAGATCGTTGTGTCTAGCTTAAAGTCTACAGTACCTACTTGTAACTATAATAAGATAATGTTTATGATAAAGTAGATAGAGAAATAGGCGTTTGTACAGCAGTAGATGGAGTCATTGTGTATAAATCATGCGACTAACACTTAAAGTTTACTGTATTCCCTTGTAATCACAACTAGACAATGATTATCTTGAAGAAAATAGGCGAATTCGTCTTTGGAAAAGAGTAGAGAACTTCGTGTAAATGCAACAGCGAACTGTAGAAAATATTCCCTCCTACACAAACTAAAGTGCATAGCTTATTAAAACCAGTGCTCTGTTTACTGTGCAATAAAACATATGAAATACGAATGCCATGAAGGTTTAATCAGGAAGGCAAGAGTTTCTGTTAACGGCAGTTTATAAATTACACGCCAAAGTTTTGAGTGCAGCAACTGTAGCGTTTCTGAGTCTTAATTTAAACTATGAATTTTCCCATTGCAGCAATAAGTGAGAGAGACAGGAACTCTATTTGGAGCACAAAGGTAAAACGTTGAGTTGTGTTGAAGTTGTCAGGTTATTAAGTCGACCGCGGCGCAGGTGGGAAAACTGTCACGTGACTCCACCTTCTACATAAGTAAGGCAACACGAGTTACAGAGGGAAAGCTTCAAAAACCTCGCGTGCACTTTACCCACTGCTCTTTTGCAAACTGTTTTTAAAAACACTTGTTCCTCTGTCTACTTCAAGATCAGGATTGTCTTATTGTAGGTACAAGGGCAAACAGTAGACCTTAAGTGATAGTCATATGTTATATATACATGACTTTCTCTACTCTTGTGCAAACACTGATTACTCTATCTACTTCAAGATAAAGATTGTCTTATTGTAGTAACAAGGGAATACAGTAGACTTTATGTGATAGTCAAATGTTTTATATACATGACTTTCTCTAATCTTGTGCAAATACTTATTGCTCTATCCACTTCAAGACAAAAATAAGCTTATTGTAGTTACAAGGGAATACAGTAGACTTTAAAAGATATTCAAATGTTTTATATACATGCCTTTCTCTACACCTATAGAAACGCTTATTGTTCTATCTACTAAAAGATAAACATTACCTTTTTGTAGTTACAAGGGAATACAGTAAACTTTAAGTAACAGTCAAATGTTTTATATACCTGAATTTTTCTACTCTTGTAAAAACACTTATTGCTCAATGGACTTTATGATAATCATTATCTTATTGTAGTTACAAGGGAGTATATCAGTCCTTAAGTGATAGTCAAATGTTTTATATACATAATTTTCTCTACTCGTGTATAAACCTTTACTGCTCTGCTTACTTCAAGATAAACATTATCTTATTGTATTTTGGAAGGGAATACTGGAGATTTTAAGTTATAGTCGAATGTTTTATATACATGACTTTCTCTACTCTTGTATAAACACTTATTGCTCGATCTGCTTCAAGATAAACATAATATTACTGTAGTTACAAGTAATACAGTAGACTTTGACAGTCAAATGCTTATATATATGAAGTTCTCTACGCTTGTTCAACACTTTTTTCTATATCTACTTCAAGATAAACATTACCTTATTTTAGTTACAAGGGAATACAGTGGACGTTAAGTGATAGTCAAATGTTTTATAGCTAGTTGTCTGGGTGAAGACATTCTCTTTGGATGTCCAAGAGATGAAAAGTGAACACGGATTTAACATTTAAGAGAACTTAAGTTGTTGGAAAAATAATACAAATGACAAGAATAACTGAGAAATGGTTCATGCTACGAAAAAGGTTTATGTAACATAACATGTGCCTTTCAGTGTCTCTATAATGTTTATATGGGAAGATTTATCCTACAGTTTACCAGTTATATAAAAGTTATTGAGAGTGAAAATGTCTTTTTGGAAAATTCCTTCACCAGTCAATGTATAAATTTAGTCTTTCATAAAAATTACTTAGACGTCATGATAGCCATTTCTTCAAGAAATCAACATTTCCAAACTTTTTTTAATGTGAAGGTTTTTTCCGCGGGTGAGAGAAACTGTACGTGTCAAAATTTTGAGATGAACTTCAATATCATTCGAGTGCCCCAGATAGTGTTTATTTTTATATTTTTGTTGTTTATTTATTTGTTTTTAAAGTAAGGTAGGTCACTCATGCTGTGTTTTGTTGAAATCTCTCTCTAGAATTTGAGTGGAATACAGTATCTTACTCTAAAAGGGAGTGATTTTTTCCACCCACTCAACTTTAATTCAAACAATATGATATGCTTAAGTAACTTAATTACTAATCACTTTCTAGATACAAGTAGTGCATGAGGGGATTAGGTTAGGACAAGGAAGAGCAATGAACGCTCTTCTATTTGCAGATGATATTGTTTTAGTCTTTGACAAGGAAGATAGACTACAGAAAGGATTATATAAACTAAACCAAATTTGCAAAGAATATGATATGACAATCTCAAAGAAAAAAAGAAACGTAATGGCATTCCTGGGAATATACCTAATAAGGACCAAAATTGTAGTAGAGGAAACTATAACAGAACAAGTATCGCACTTTCAATACCTTGGCTGTGATATTACCTATGAATCGGAATATCAAGATATAAGGAATAAAATACAAAACTTCCAAGCATTTTGCGGAACAATTAAGAGAACCCTGAGGAACAAAGCAAGGAAAAAAACTCAAATAAGATTCTACAAAGTGATGGCAATCCCAATACTAAATTATGGAAGTGAGGCATGGATAATAAGGGAAAAGTAGAAGTGTAAAATACAAGCTGCTGAAATGAGATTTTTACGATCAATCAAAAGACGTACAAGAGAAGATCATATTAGGAATGAAATTATTAGAAAAGAATTAGAGGTACAACCTTTATTAGAAGAAATACAAAGATATAGAAACAAATGAGTTGAACACCTTAATCACATGCCAAGAGAAAGAATACCAAAACAAGTCTTCGATTATAAATCTAACCCGTGAAGGAAGAAGAAGATAAAACATAAATACAGAAATGTTATCGATTGGCAGATGTTTCAAAGCCAGTCCTTTTCTGTGGCCTTGGCTGCCTTACAGAATTTGTGGCTGGTGTATGAAATCCTCTCAGTGTCGCATGGGATTAGAAAAGTAAGAGAAACAAAAGAAGGTGTTCCTGATCCCAAGTTGTTTGAAGTGGCGCTGGAATATTTTCATTTTATTTCTGGAGCCAAGCGAGAGCAGCAAATGTAGTTTCTGAGAACGCCACTAGAGGGAAACGTCGAGACGTGGTTCACTTTTAGTCGCACCACTTACTCACAGCTCTATCGCATCTGAAGGTATAAATTAACTCTTGAAACTAGAGTTTGATATGCTCATACTTAAATTACTAGGTTTTAATATAGATCATCATCATCAACTTTTCACGCTTTAAGCCATCAAGCCTCGTTTCGGTCTCATAGATTTTAGACTAAAGCTGCTTTATCCATCTTCTTCTTGGTCTACCAATATTTCTTCTACCTAGTGGTTTGTAATCTAAACCTAATTGTGGAATGTGGCTGTCATTCATTCAGTCCACATGTTCCTTCCAGGTATATGTTGTTTTATTCTGTCTGTTAATATCTTCAATTCTCTGCTTATCTAGAAGATTATACACTGCTACATTTATTAAAAGCTTCATTTCCGCAATGTCGACCATTTATTCTTACTTTTCTGTATTATTTTTGCTTGTTTGACTTCCTTTGGTTTCCTCATATGAAAATTGCACTCGGAGGACATAGATTTTCATCAAATGAAGAGGCAATCACATTCGTGAGCAATTATTTTTCAGAGATAAACGCCGGGTACTATTTGGATGGGTTACAGAGATGGGCGCATCACTCGGAATAGTGTGTAGAACTACAAGATGATTGTGTTGAAAAATAAAACAATGAGAATTGAAATATGAGCTGAATCTTTTCTGGCGGCGTATATGTTCTAGATGTTCTCGAGCTTCGATCCAGGTAAGAAGATGTGACATCGACGTTTCGGGAGCGTTCATCTCTCCCAACTTCAGGATGCTGAATGACATTAGGCCAAGAGCCAAGAGCGAGAACAAGTCGTCCGTGTGCTCCCGGACGGTGGACAGAGCGCCACGGTACCTATCAGCTGAGCGGATTTACCTGTGCGGTCTTATAGAATTGGTCTTATCTCCAAAGCTTGGATGTCCTTGTTAACTGATGGACCTGATTCGACCTCTGCAAGTGCTCCTGACGGTGGGATGAGCTTCCAGGTAGGAGGCTAGTGCCCTAAGCCGTCACACTAGGAGCGGCCTGCGTTGCAGAGTCCGTCCAGTGCGGCGGGGTCAGGAGCGAGAGGTCGGATAGTTGGTGACCATTTAGGTTGTGGTTCGTATTTGGCTCACACAGGGGGACCGGACTGCCAGGGGTCAGCCGACAGGCCAAATCTAGCCCTAGTGTGGCCGGGTCAGCGTGTAGTACTGAAGGGATGGGAGGCTGGTCTACCACCCGTCCTTGGGGAGGCGGTAGCTCTTTCTTCTCCTGGGCACACGGTGGTCATATCGCCCTAGTGTGTTAACTTATTGGTTGCGATGGGATGTAATTCTGGCATACAATGTGCGCAAGCGTTCACGCATAACGTCCTCAACGTAAGGTATGCCAGAATGGGTGTGTAGGATGTGTGATGGAAACATACTTTCGGTATCGTAGATCATCCTAAGACCCCTATTCTGCACGGCTTACAGTCTGCGGGTGGTGGTACGAGCCACCGATCCCCAGACCTCACATCCATACAGGATCAGTGGCGGGATGATCGCACGTTACACCCGTAGTTTCAGGCGAGTGGGCATGGTCGAATGACTTTAGGTCACTCGCTCGCTCGTGCTGGATGGCTGTATACAGCCAGAAGGTTTTTGCTGCGTGCCCACCCATTAAGGGTTTTACCGAAGGTAGGATTTGAATTCAATTTTGTAGGATGAAGGTGGTGTAGGTCTTTTGGTTGGGAGTTAATTTAGAGGTTACCATAGTACCTTCGGGTTGAAGGGAGTACTTTGCACATAAATCTTTTTTTGTTTAATTTTTAGTTGGGGAAAAATTTAGAAGCCAAACAGCTTAGAGGAATTACGAGGAGCTCAGCTTTAGCTGCTAATAGGATTAGCTCCTGGGTTATCTCGGGTGCCCGCCAGCCATGCGGGGTAAGCGGTGCTGTCTAAAACGGCGTCTAGTGAGGTCATAATCTCCCAAGCACCTAACAAGGTCCTTGTGATGGTAAACTTGCCTATAATTTTGAAGCCCGGCGCCTAATTTCATCCTCCACGTATGGAAGACCTGATGCTCCGTGGAGCAACCTGGTAGGGAAATAACGTCCAACAGAATAGATAGACCGTAGTCCTCTATTCTGTGCACGTTGAAGCCATGCTAAACAGCTGTCTGCTGCCATGACCCAGATCTCGCAGGCATATACCATCACCGGGATTACCAGCGCTCGGAAGAGGTACAACTTCATGCCGACTGGCATCGAGGTCGACCCCAGCATTGGGTACAGGGAAGAGATTGCTCTCTGTACCTTCGCCGAATGGTCCCTGATGTGTTGGCAAAAAGTTAAACCCCTGTCTAAGTTCACACCTAGGTACTGGAAGGAGTTGGTCCACTCTATCCTTCGACCTCGGTAGCTGAGGAGCCAAGAGCCAAGAGCAGATGCAGGTCGCCCGGGTTCTCCCGGGCGGAGGGTTAAACGCCACGGTATCTATCCGCTGTGCGGTATGATAGATATTTGTTTCTGCGCAAGCTTGCGTGTCATTTAGTAAGACGGCGCAGTTGGCCTCTACTGATGCTTCTGGTACCGGAATATTCCCCCTTGGGGGGGGGGACAGTGCCCGTTCCGCCTTGCTTTGTGCGGTCGCTAGCGATCCGTCAAGCAGTGGTGGAACCAGAAGCGAGAGACCAGATGGGAATTAGGGTGTTGAGGTTTAATAAGTCCAGGTCGTGCGCGCGTCCCAGGGCACGACTGCAAGTGTTAACCTGCCGGTAGCTGAGGGCTGGGGGCAACCCATATATATACCGGTCGCCGAGGTAAATGACGCGGACCAATCAGCGAGCAGGCTCGCGATGGCTCTGAGAAGTCCGCCACATTACACTATCGCGAGGGCGATTGGTAGGTATATATATGGGTCGCCCCCAGCCCTAAAGTCATTCAGCATCCTGAAGATGGGACAGATGCACGCTCCCGAAACGCCGATGTCTCAACACCTTCTTACCTGGCTCGAAGCCCGAGAACGTCCAGAACTATAAAAATTATCCGAAAAAAAGTCTTGTATCTTTATTAGGTCGGAAACTTTTCAGACAACCCTCGTAGATAAAAGTGAAACCAAATTATTGTGTGTTTCAAATGGGACGGTGTTTGACCTTGAGCGCTACTAGGTGAACAACCAATCGGAGTCCTGCAGTGTTGTAATGCATTCGTCCTAAATGGTGTGTGACGAGTGCCAAAGTAATGAATCTCTAATAAATACTATTCGCGCTAAGACAGAAATTCAGATTTTGCGAAAACTGACCCATGAGGAAGGAGAGAGTAATGTATTTAACATAATCGTGAAAACCCCATATTTTTATCCTAAATAGTTTTCTACAAATAAATAAATTAGATGCCATTAAATTATAACAATGCATTGCGACGTAAGCACTGTAATGAACATCATTATTGGTTGGCATGTATGCTTCAACGTATATTTGAAATTACTCAGAACTGAAATGTAAACAATTGACATGACGTGATGAAAGAAATATGTACTTTGAATAAGTCAATGTGTTTGTTAAATGCAATAAGAGAAAAGGATACACTTGCTGCTGGTCTGGCAGAACGTGTCTGGTTACATTATATCTTTGTTTATGAATCGTTCGTAATCTCTATTTACTCTAGAGAGTTCAAAGCAGCATTATGTAGTTCTTCTTCCACAAAAGAGATTATCAACTGGAACAATGAGCCGTGATCCAACTTCCCGCCCCTTACTACTGTTAGAACAACCCAATAGGGTTAATGTGGGCTCAAATTATGTTGCAAACAGAAATAATATTTTTAAACTGATTGTAATTGAACAACTTATTCACGAAGAAATTGACAAGGAACCCAACAAGACTGGGAAAACTGCGTGAGACATCAGATAAACTACAAGAAGATGACTTTTGGAAAGAATTAGCACGTAACGAGATTTTGGAACCTATCATCATAAATTTGCAGTACTCAGACGTTGAAGACAATGACAATGACGAATTATCTCTTAACGTAAGTAACATTCACAGCTATACGGATGCACCGCTGTTATTTTCGTTGGATTAGAGAAATAAGTATTTCATAAACTATAATTAACTTTAAACTAATTACTTGAAGGCTGGCTCCGTAGCTCAGTCAGGAGAGCATCTGCCAACCGTGCTAGGGGTCCCGGGTTCGATTCTCGGCGGTGGGGGTGTGGATTTTTCTCCGTCCAAGATAATTCCCCATCTTCCACAGAGTCTGGAAGTATGAATGAGAGTGTGAATGTGTGCGTGATGTAATGATTAAAAACCAAAAGATAACGAGTTAACACCTTTGGTATGTTCCAAAGGAGAACGGCCGCCGATATGACCATAGTAATTAAAGGCGGGGTATAACTGGTACAAAAAAATACTTGAAACCTTTGTGTACTATACGCATATTCATGTTGCAGTTGTTATTTCAACAACTGCATTATTATGAAACTTTGGAAAATTCGGTGGAAACGTTGATCTGATTGGCTACAGGCAAGAACTCCTCAAATTTGAAACACATAAAAGTTGAAGGCTTTCTTTTTAAGACTTCGCTGCTATGTTGAAATCTTGTGACATTAGCTTTTACCTCCAACCAGAGAGTACCAGCAAGAAGACGATTGTCAGGTTGGGGCCTTCTGAAAGCGAGCCTGGGTAATAAACTGGAATATGGAGTTATTTCGAAGCCTCTGCAAAAGTATTGCCAGCCTAGGAATCCATATGCTGGCACAGCCAACTTTTCGACTAAAGACAGTAGATTCCCTTGTCTTGAGAATAAGGTGGCGCGAAAAGTGGATTCAGAAATAAAATGGGTGTTATTACGTCGGAGAAGTGATGGATCCCCCTCCATCCCGGGGGATCACATACATCCCCTGGCAATTTCACCGCTTCAGCTTTTTGTCAAAGTACCTACTTTCATATTTCTGCTGCTTCCCACGGAACTTGCAGGTGTTAAAAAGTCTCATCGCCACTCTTGTCTCAAAGTGCCGAGCAGACGCCAAACTTTCCAACTGTTTCCTTATGGATTTGTCATGCATTCCCTCAAGGTACAGGAAATATGTCCCGAATCTTATATCGTGAAACATTACTGCAATACACGTTTCGAAATCCCTATTCCATTTTGTCCCAGGCGTTTGTGATGCAGATGTTTACTTAATATTTGGGAAAGCTAGGTTCTACTCCCCGTGCCGGTGCAGGGATTATTTCCTACTGAGAGATCTAATTCGGGGTTCACTAAGCCTCCTGAAATAACTGAAATATCAAACTGAGTAGCTAATTGAGAGAAAAATAGCGACCACTTCCACCATCCAGTACTGCACCCCAAACCTGATGCCCGCGGTTGAACCCCACAGACTATACTTTACTTTAACTTTCAGTTCTCTCCAGAATGATTATAAGCGAGTGACCAAATAATCCAAACATGCATTTGCCTAACAATCAGAGGAAAACCCATAACACTCAAAGTCATAAACTACGGTCTTCGCGATCAGAAACCAGAACATTCTAAATTTAAGTCATCAGACTCTTCGCTGTAGATATAAATTAAAATAATTTATTGGTTTATATTATGTTATTGATGATGTGTATTTATTTCTACAAGATTTTGAAACCTGTCTTGAAATTTCTTCATCGTTATTTCCTATTTTTTATATTCAACATGGTGGTAATTTAGAATGAAGAATTTATACAAGAACACATATAGTTAAACCAAAGCAAAGGGGCTAAAAATGTTATTATTTTAAATAAATTATACCATAGCATATACCAAAAGATTTCTTATTATCATAGAGGCATACATAGGTGGTCTGAAAAGTTAACGACCTAATAAAGATACAAGACATTCCTTCGTAACTTTTTTATTTTCTAGCATAGTCCTCTTGTAATTTCACACATTTCTCCCATCTCTGTAACCCGTCCATATAGTACTGGGCTCCTTCTCTGCAAAATAATTGTTCACAAAGGTGACTACCTCTTCATTTGAGAAAAATTTCGGTCCTCCGAGAGCTATTTTTAGATGGGGGAATAAAAAGAAGTCGCTTGGTGCAAGATGTGGTGAGCCAAGCAGTTCAAACCGAAATTCGCAGTTTTCCGTCGTTGCAACCGCTGAGGTATGAGAGGGTGCGTTGCCTTGGTGAAACAGGATTTCCTTTTCCTGCAAATGTGACCGTTTTTCCAAAATTTCTGCCTTCAGCTTGTCAAGGAATTATGCTTAGTATACTCCTGTAATGGGTTTTCCTTTTTAAAGAAAATCAATTAAAATAACTCCAAGATTATCCCAAGAAACAGTCGCCATCATTTTCCCAGCTGAAAAGAATACAGTTTTTGCTTCTTTTGGAGCCGGTTCCCCCTTTGCACTCCACTGTTTGGACTGTATTGTGACTTTGTGGGTTCGTGAAATGAAAAGTCCAATTTCACCACTAAAAAATGTTCTTTATTTCCACCGACTTACAGTTAAACACTTGCCAATTACACAAAATTACGTAATGCACACAATTACGATTCACCAGTTCGTCCGTTATCGTTCCGATGCACGTACACGGCGCTACTTCACTAGCACGTCAAACACTAACTGACTAACTGTCTCTCTGAAACCCTTTTTATAAGAATGTCAGTGTTTTTCTAGAAGTCTCTAATCACCGAACGTTCCAGACCACCGGAGAAGGGGAGAGAAACATCGAAGGACCGGCGACACTACCGCAAATCACCCCTCAGTTAGTGACAGGAGACAGATGAGTGGGCGTGGCGAGGCCTCCGGCCCCTTCTCAGCTGTTGCTTGTGGTGCTTCCCGATAGCTGGGTGACACTGCTCCCTCCTCAAAGCTGGTCGTCCCGAACAGCACCATCATAGCGGGCTAGACGATCCAGGTGTACCACCAACATCTTCCCTCGGGGAACCTTCTGGATGCGGTAGACCACGTCGTTAATCCTCTTCACCACCCGGTACGGTCCTTGCCATGGCTGCTGGAGCTTCGGGCACCGTCCCTTGGTCCGGGTAGGACGGTACAACCAGACTAGGTCACCTTGCTGGAACCCTTGGCTGTTGGCTTGCCTGTCATACCTGGTCTTCATGCGGTTGCTCGCCTTCTGGATGTTCTGGCGAGCCATCTCGTGCATGTCGTGGAGATGGTCCACCAAGTTCTCCACATACTCGGTCGCTGGCTGTTTCACTTCCGGAGGGCTTCCAAAAGCCAGGTCACAAGGGAGGCGTAACTCTCGGCCGAACATTAAGCTGGCTGGCGTCATCCCAGTTGTGTCGTGTGTAGACGAGCGATAGGCCAGCAAGAACAGTGGCACCTTGACGTCCCAGTCTCGCTGATGGCTGGCCACGACTTTCCTCAGGTGTTCCTCTAAGGTCTTGATGTACCTTTCGACCATGCCATCCGATTGGGGATGTAGAGGCGTAGTGCGAGTCTTGTTCACCCCAAGCCTTTGTAGTGCCTCCTTCATTAGGTTGGACTCAAAGTTGGTACCCTGGTCACTGTGTAGCTCTAACGGCACCCCAAATCGACAGAATACTTGCTCCACGAGGCAGTCTGTGACTGTCTTTGCCTCTTGGTTTGGGATGGCATACACCTCCGGCCACTTGGTGAAGTAGTCCACGACCACCATTAGGTACTTGTTGCCTCGGTCGGAAACTGGGAACGGTCCAGCAATATCAACGGCGATCCGTTCGAATGGCGCTCCGACGTTGTACTGCTGCATGCGACCCCGGCTCCTAGTCTGAGGGCCACGACACGCCGCGCACACGTGACACTGACGGCACCATCTCTCAGCATCTGCTCGGAGTCTCAGCCAGTAGTAGCGCTGCCGTAGTTTGTCAATCGTTCGGTTCGCTCCCAGGTGTCCTCCCGAAGTACCGGCGTGTACTTCCTCCAGGACTTCCGGGACCTTACTCCGGGGAAGTACCAACTGCTCTCTCTGCGTCTTCCCATCGGGTGATTCCCATACCCGGAACAGCACGCCCTCTCTGATCTTCAACGAGTCCCATTGGGCCCAGTACGACTTGTAGGTGGCGCTCCTTGGTGCGATATCCTCCCAGGTTGGTCTTGTCCCTGCCTCCACTTCCCTCAAGAGTGGCCCCAAGTCTGCGTCCGCCAGCTGCTCCCTCCTCAGGCCTGCGCTATCCCAACCGTCCGCAGGCACTGCCACAACTACTCGGACTGCAGCGGCACGCTCCTTCTCTTCCACTCTTGTGCACTGGCCGCACTCTTCTGGACAGGGTCTTCGGGAAATGGCGTCTGCGTTACCGTGGCTCTTCCCTCTACGATGTTCCGAGGTGAAGTCGTACTCCTGCAGCCTCTGGACCCAACGTGCTGTCTGGCCTTCCAGGTTCTTAAAGCTCAATAGCCAGGTTAGGGCGGAATGGTCAGTCCTCAGGTGGAATGGCTGACCGTACAGGTACTTGTGGAAGTGCTCCAAGGTCTTTACTACCGCCAATAATTCTCGTCGGGTGACGCAGTAGTTCTTCTCTGCCTTGGATAGCGTCTTGCTGTAGTAGGCTATCACCCGCTCATGGCCGTCCTGGATCTGCGATAGGACACCTCCAATGCAATGGTCGCTGGCGTCGGTGTCCACAATGAAGGCGCCACCCGGTTGTGGGAAACCCAAAATTGGAGCACTGCACAGGGTCTCCTTCAGGTGCTGGAAAGCGTTTTCGGCGTCCTCCGTCCACACAAATGGCCGGTGTTCCTCTGTCAGGCGGGTGAGTGGTTTTGCGATGTTGGAGAACCCCTTTATGAAGCGGCGGTAATAACTGCACAGCCCCAGGAAACTGCGCAACTCTTTCCTATCCTTTGGGCGAGGCCAATCTCTCACAGCCTGTGTCTTCTCCGGGTCTGTGGCCACTCCGGTTGCTGAGACTATGTGGCCTAAGTAGTTCACTTTCTTGCGGAAGAGCTGGCACTTCTTCGCGTTCAGCTTCAAGTTGGTCGCCTGCAGTCTCTGTAGCACCTTACTCAGATTCTCGAGGTGATCTTCAAAAGTCTTCCCGACGATGATGATGTCGTCCAGGTATAGCAGGCAGGCATCGTAAGTCAGTCCTCTCATCACTGACTCCATGAGGCGTTGGAAGGTAGCTGGTGCGTTGCAGAGGCCAAAGGGCATAACCGTGAACTGCCAAAGACCTTGGCCCGTCGAGAATGCGGTCTTCTCCTTGTCTCTCGGGTCTAGAGCTACCTGCCAGTAGCCCGACTTCAGGTCCAGGGTCGAGAACCACTGTGCACCAGCTAGCGTGTCCAGGGTGTCGTCAATCCGGGGTAAGGGAAAGCAGTCCTTCCGGGTGACAGCGTTCAGCTTTCTGTAGTCTACGCAGAAGCGCAGCTCGCCGTTCTTCTTCGTCACCAAGACTACAGGGGAACACCAAGGGCTGTCGGACTCTTCAATCACTCCCCTGGATCTCATGTCCTCCAGCATGTCTCGCACCGCCCCTTGCTTCGCCAGCGGAACGCGTCTATGTGGTTGCCGAATAGGCCGGGCGTCTCCGGTGTCGATGCGGTGAAGCACTTTGTCCGTGCGGCCGTAGTCACTATCGCCTTGGCTGAAGACGCGCTCGTATCGCCCCAGTAGTTGTCGAACCTGCTCCAGCTGTTCTGCGGTCAGGTGGTCGGCCGCCCTCTCCAGTAAGCCTTCTAGCCGGGGCCCCAGGTGTTGCTTCGGCGCCGGCTCCTGTGTCTTGTCGATTGCTGTTACGCTCACTATGGGCTCGCACGTTCCCAACTCCGTCCCGGCCTGGACGTCGTGATCGGTGTCCGTTGGATTTAGCAGTCTCACTGGCACCTCCTCTCGGCACGGCAGCAATGCCCTGGCTACACACAGTCCGTGTACAGGCGTCTTCTGGTCCAGCATCATGTTCCTGGTTCTCTGGCCCTCAAGTCGCGCCGTCACCACCACCTCGCTCCTCGCGGGAACAACCACGTCTTCGTCCAAGACGACCCTGCACATTCCAAGGCGCTCTTCGGGTTGACGGAGTATAACCTCTTCTCCGTTAAGCCGCAGGACCTTCTTGCCGACGTCGACCGTCGCCTCATGGCTCCTGAGGGCATCCAGTCCCAGGATCACCTCCTCAGCCACCTTCGCGACGAACACCCACAGACGAACGGCACTCCGTCCCAAGTTCAGCTCCAGCAGGGCCTCCTTCTCCACAGGCAAGGTGTCACCCGATGCCGTGACAAGCTGGTATGGCCGGCTTGGCTTCCTTGTCGGCAAACCCTTCGCCACGTCAGGTCTGATGATGGTCACGGCCGCCCCGGTGTCCACCAGCACGCGGCACGGCTTTCCTCTTATCCAACCGTCCGCGATGAGGCTGTCATCCATACGCCGGCTGACGGCGCGCAGTGTCACTCGAGGGGATGGTGGTGATGGCGCCGACGTGCCCCTCTCCACGACGGCCCTTACTCGTTTTCCGGCTGCTCCTCCTGGCGTGGGCAGTCTCTCTGTAGGTGTCCGGGCTGTCCACACCCCCAACACAGGCCACTAGGTGTTCGCCGGCGTCCTTCAGCTGGTCTCCTGTCTCCGGCGTAGCGGACACTCCTCGTTCTCGACGTCGGAATAGATGTTACTTTGGCCGCCTCCATCCTTAATGCCGCTGTCAGCGCCTCGTGTATGGTTTTATATTCGCCGAGCATTAGGCGCTGACGAATCTCCGTGTCCCGTACCCCGTCGACAAAATTGTAGGCGGCTTCCCGGGATACGAACTCCAGTGGCAGGTCAACCAAGGCCTTGCTAGCCAGCTGCTCGATGGCTATGGCGAACTCCTGCAGCGTCTCCCCCGGCTGCTGCGCCCTTGCCTTTAGCTGGCTTCGGTATGCTGCGGCTAAGCGGTGGTTCCCGAAGCGATTCTCCAGGGCCTCCCAGATGTCCTTGGGCGCCGCCATCGTCTGCACCGCGTTTAGCACTTCCGCGGCCCGTCCCTGGAGGCTGGCTATTAACTGTGTGGCCTCCTCCTCCAGTGACCATCCGTTGTGCCTGGCCACTGTGTCGAACTGGCGGCGGAAGACCTCAAACGTTGACGCGCCGTCATACTTGGGAGGTTTGACGCGCGCAGATGTTGTGTCGCGTCCCGGCGCGTCGGCCTTCAAATCCTTCAGCTTCCTGCCGACGACGTCCTCCACCATGGCGTTCAGGGACTTCGCGCTGCTGTCGGCTTTCCCTTCCAGGTCGTTAACGCGGCTCGCCAGGTCCTCGACGCGCTCGTCCACTTGGCCCATCCGCTTGCCCAGCTCCGTCACGTCATCCCTCACGCCGGCCAACTGTTCTTGAAATTTGGCGGCGAGAGCCTCGTTCGCCACCTTCATTTCCGTGGTCAGTTCGGCCATCTTTGAGGTCATTGTCGTGGCCAAGTTGTTGTTAGCCGTTTCCGTCTTCGCTGTAAATTCGGCCTTCATTTCTTCCATCTTCCCGGTGATGTTGTCGTTGGCCGTCTTCATTTGTTTCAACTCGGCGGTGATGCTGTCGTTGGCCGTCTTCATTTGTTTCAACTCGGCGGTGAGGTTGTTATTTGTAGTCTCCAGCTTCGCGGCCAGGCTGTCATTTGCCGCTTCCGTTTTTGCAGCGAGGTTTTCATTTGCCGTCTTCATTTCTTTCAGTTCCGCTAAAATCTTTTCTAATGCTGCCTCCATTGTGTTATGTCGCACTTCTGACACCAATTGTGACTTTGTGGGTTCGTGAAATGAAAAGTCCAATTTCACCACTCAAAAATGTTCTTTATTTCCACCGACTTACAGTTAAACACTTGCCAATTACACAAAATTACGTAATGCACACAATTACGATTCACCAGTTCGTCCGTTATCGTTCCGATGCACGTACACGGCGCTACTTCACTAGCACGTCAAACACTAACTGACTAACTGTCTCTCTGAAACCCTTTTTATAAGAATGTCAGTGTTTTTCTAGAAGTCTCTAATCACCGAACGTTCCAGACCACCGGAGAAGGGGAGAGAAACATCGAAGGACCGGCGACACTACCGCAAATCACCCCTCAGTTAGTGACAGGAGACAGATGAGTGGGCGTGGCGAGGCCTCCGGCCCCTTCTCAGCTGTTGCTTGTGGTGCTTCCCGATAACTGGGTGACAGTATTATTGTTTCGGGCGTATAATGGTGTATCCAAGTTTCATCTACAGTAATTAATCAGCGCCAAAACTAGGATTTATTGCGCCTAAACTGCGCCAACAGAGTGTTGGAAATGTTTATTTGAACACGGTTTTGGTCTAACGTGAGCAAATCTGGCACCCAAAGCGCTGACAGCTTTCGCATGTCTAAATGTTGATTTAATATGTGACAAAGGCGTTCTTTTGATATCTCTCACTTTAATTCGGTGGTCATCTAACACTATTTGGTGAAATTTGCCGACGTTTTCGTTGGTAGTTGCAGTTTTTGGACGTCCCGAACGTTCATCGTCTCCCAAGCTCTTACGGCCAGGTTTAAATTCAGCTGCCCAAAATTCCCCTATGGTAAATGATGCTGCAGTGTCTCCATACACAGAATCCAACTCAACTTTGATTGGCGTAGGCGTATTGCCCTTTAAAAAACAAATATTTAATGCCAGCTTGATAATCGATTTTGTCCATTTTCATAAAAACACTCACATCAACTCACTCAAATGACAGATACATAACAACTGAGCGTTCAGAATGACTGAAACGTTGGTGAATAACTGTCAACAGATGAACAACGAAATTCACTAGCTTTTGTTTAGGATTGCTGCCTGTTTCATGTTGAGGTCGGAAACTTTTGAGACCACCCTCGTGCTTCAAACTAATATACGTTTTGAAAACACCTGACTTAAAAAACCATTTTCAGAAGATTTATTTCTGTTTCGGTTAACTTTGCCTAAATACCGAAGTTTGCATTCACGTTCAGGACTCTCCAAAGGCGTGAAACGAAGGCTTTGAAGAAGATTCCTCCAAGGCTACTCCTTCAACGAAAATTTTTCATAAGTTTTGACTTTATGAAAAACAATTATCTTGAAATATCCACATAAGACCTCCTAATTTTGGATGACTTTTGTTTAATTGGTGAACTGTAAGAAAGACACAAAATATCGTACCACAAAGTTAATGCACATGTCTTTAAGACACACTATATACCAGGTCCTGCGCCGTGGCGTAGCGGGGTAAGGCGGCATGCCTTGGTACCCGGCCACGGAAAGCGCCCCGGGTCGGTCCCACCCATGTGGTGGGGATTTTCGGTCCCGAGTGTAGGGCTGGTGCCCACTCAGCATCGTGAAAAAGTGAGGAGCTTATGCTAGGTAAGCGGCCCTGGTCACGGAAACCAAGATTCCGGCTGGGGGATGTCGAGATGCTGACCGCATCTCCTCTCCGTATCGGTTGGATGATCGTCCACCTCTGCCGTGCGTAATTGGGCGTGAGACCGGCAGTCGGGTTGGTAGGCCTTGGCCCTCTAAGGGCTGTCGCCCCATGGGTTATTATTATATTATTATATACCTGGTGAGTGAGCCACGCCTTACTTTCTTGCAAAGCAGGCCACCCACCAAACGACATCTGAGCCTTAGTCCAGCTTTGCGCTTACTAAACTGTATTACGTGACGCTCTTGTAAAGAGAAATGAGTAACATTCAGAGGAATAGCGGTTTAAGGTACAAAACGTACTGCTCGCTAAAGTACACCTAAAAACATACGACTCCTTTACTCCTGGTTTCCAGCTGATTTTACAAACTTATTAGAGTGTACACGGAAAAGTAATTCAGTAAACGCCTTGGGAAAATTGACCTATCACATGAGTACGCTAACAATGTCAGCTAAAAAGAAAATGGCGGACTCTTGTACTTAAAACAGCGGTTGGCTGCCAAAAAATTAGAAAAAAATTAGAGACACGCGTCATCCATCATGGACGCGTACATCCAAAACGTAGATATTATCAAACAACATTTTATTTACATTTTTGCGTAAACTACGTCTCGTGCATCTGAAATAACATACACAAGTGCTCTTGCCATTTATGTAATAATACTAAAACGTCCATAAAGTTATTAAAACTGTCTTAAAAGGCTAAATCAAAGGGGCAATGGCATAGCGCCAGACATACAAGTGGTGCTACTGAACCCAGAACGTGCTTTCAGTCAAGTCTCGAAATAGTTGAATAGAATTATGACCTCTGTTGTGCCCTAGCCCCCAATGACACACGTTCCAGTATCGGCATTGTAATTATTGTTTTATGTTCATCAAAACTTGGAAAGCCAATTCACAATAATTTAACTATAAAGTCCATGAGGGGGTACATTACCCAAGAAGGTCATCAGTTCGACCACTTGTTTCGTTAGAGGAGTCCTGTTCCAGGAATAGGAGAAGGGTCATTCCAGCGCCACAAAACATGCCAATTTGAAACGGCATTTTTAATAGAACAATAATTCTTTGTCTGCATAATAGTGTTTAACTCCCGTGTTAAACTTTTGTGCCTTAATTTCCATGTTTTCTGCGTTCAAATATGTATGAATGATTCTTATTTCAACTACCTACTTGTAGTTCACCAATAAAGAAACATCAAACAGTACCATAAAACATAAATAAAACAATTACAGATAAAAATAAAAACAATTTTAAGAATAATAGTTGTAAATTGTGAGTATTACATGGTAAAAAAGAATTAGTATGCCTATGTAGGGGATTCGAACCATCTTCGCGGCAGACAGATGACATCGCAGTTTTGCGCTCGTTCCAACTCAGCTACCTAGAAACGTGTGATATAAACATTCCTCTAACATATAGTATTCACTTGTTCCAGTGAACATTTACAGACGTGCGAACGTCAACTGTCTAATTACGAATATACTACAGGCGATGTGATAACACCTATATTAATACTAATTTCATTGAGTGTTTAACATCCGTGTTAAATACGCGGGTAGAACCTAGTAATGGGGTCGATGTTTTCATGTTGGAGTATAAAACGCGGATTGCATAAAACTCGAGAATAAGGGGCACCTGACTCACCTGATATAGTGAACTATAAAGAACGATCTTGAACTAGATAGAGCAATATTCAGAATGCCTGATATAAATACGTGAGTTGTTCCAGCATGACTCCTCCTGAAGCAGCCAACATTACGGAACACCCTGTTGCCGCGGAATGAACCCCATTATAATATTAGAGACGAGGAGACACGCCATGGAGAATACATAATAAGCACGTCCTTAAGCAGAAATGCAAACAATTCAACTCAGGCAACGGTTTTTGGCCAATGTGCCACTGAGAATTCCGTGTTGACATTTTGCGTTTCTACTCCCTTTTGTTTCTCCCTCCTTCCTCATTCCTGGCCAAACGTCACGTATGAAGAGTTGCAGCGTTTCTTGTTGATGAGGGGAGAAAGATTCCTTCATTTACATATCTTTGTTATGTCAGCTGCAGATAGAGGTCAGGCCAGGCTTAAAACGGACACTGATAGTAACCCTTTACACTACTTTCCTTAATCGCAATCCTTGGTGGTTCATTTTATATGGACTTTGAACTCTTTTGAAGAAAGGTTTCCGAAATTTCCCCTTCTAGCAACAATAATGCACTCCAGTAAAAATGTACAGCTCATCAGAATACCCCTTAAGCGTCTATTTGTTCGTAGCAGTAGCCGTTTTTGAGAATTCCTATTATAAGTTTGCAATTTTCATAAGCGTCATAAGAACATTACAGATGTGTGCAAATTATTAGGCTCAATGGTGAAATTTTAACATATACCGTTTATTTTCTATTTATTTAACATAAATAATACTACAAAACATTTTTTTTAACTCTTGGTATTTTGCATGCATTTCTTCAGCCTTTATTACCATTTTAATGCATTTAGGCATGCTCTCTACAAGGGTGGAGCATTTTCCTTTATTTCTTCATCTCTGTGCCAAATGCTTATCAGGCCCTCAATAAGCTGAACTTTTGTTGCTGCTTTCAATTTTCAATTTTTTCAGTCTCTGTTTAACAATACAGATTCTCTATTGGATTTAAATCAGGGCTATTCCCCGGCCATGGCAGTTGTTCGTGTCGTGCTTAATTTAATGCGGAGGACCACCTTGATTTTAGCAGTAACCAAGGAAACTGATTTTGTGGACTGTACTCGATAGAGCTGTATTCATATCACTAGATACTTTTATTGCACACGCTACATTTCTTATGTGAATAATCATGAAAAAGACAACAATACACTTAATATTTGAGATAAACTAAAACGGTTCTTTCATTGCAACAACAAGCTGCAAGCAGCCACACAACCAAGCACATCTCATGCCTCAACATGTCTGTAACTGTAAAGGAAGAAGAAACCTCTTTTCTTGCGCGCTGGCGAGTCACATGATCAGCTGGCCGCACAACCGGCCTCAAGTGAAATATTCATGCGCCCACCGAAACAAATGACGATAATGGCGCAGCAGTACTTTCACATTGTTTTCTTTGAGGTACTGGGTTACAGATTTTGCTCTATGGCAGGGAGCACTGTCATGCATAAACACAAAATTACCATTTGGAAACCATTCTTTACTTTGCGGAAATAGTTTTGTTTCTTATATACCTTTATACTGTTTCTGCTCCATAGATCCCACAACTATGTATAATCTTCCAGGTCCATTGACAGACATACAGCTGCAGAACATTTTTGATGTTGGGTGCTTTACTCTTTGATCGACACACTGAGGGGAAAATGCTTCTTTATCTGTCCTTCTCACATATTGGCTGCTCTCTTCACATACTTCAAACATGGATCCATCTGAGAACATTACCTAAAACAATAAAAACCTCTATTAATATTAAACAGTTTTAAAATTGCTCAAAGATAATATGACAAAACCAGGAATGAGAGAAACAAAGTTTAAGCAGTTTATTTCATTTCCATAAAATTTACATGTACATATTTTAATTTTATGCTATATACAATTTTCATACTATTTAACTTTCTCCAAAATTCTACTGGATGTTTCTGAATTTCTTTGGCCCATTCTAAACGTTTTCTTGCCATTGCAGATGTCAGTTTAGCCTTTTTAGGAGGCCTTGCGTGCTGGTAAACCTGCTTCACATAATCTTCTGCGAACTACTGAGGTTGATATTTCTGTACCGTACTGCTTTAGTTGATTACTGAGGTCAATGCTGGTTGCTCTTCTATTTTGTTTTGCCACCTGCACAAGTTTTCTTTGCATCCTTGGTGATAGCTTTCTTTACCTCCTGCATTTTCCATCCCTTTGTGAGGTCAACGTCTCACAGAATGTTAAAGCTTGATTAATGCGACTAACAGATTTTTGTGAAATACACAATTTCTTAGCTATTTCACGTTTTGTCAATAAAGAATTTCCTTCAAAAGACTCTCAGTTACAGCTGCTTTCCTTGGGGATAAGTCAGCAATTTTACCCATAACTTCACTTTTGAATCAATGTGAATGCTAAGGACAAGATACACGATGTTACCTGGCTTCAGATCAATTAATAATAAATACTGAGGATATATTAGCCATAAAACACAATAAAGGAAAATATTAACAAACTTCAGTATCTACATTCAACAAATGAAACCAATATCACCAAACAATTGGATAAACAGACATGTGGAAAATGGCTGCTCTTAATTCAGAGCTAACACCATATTACTATAAGTAAAAGAAGCATCCCGCAGCTATTAGTAAGAGAGAATTTTCATTGAATACGCTTCATATTATAGCAAGGAAAAGAATTACGACAAATTGAAATAGTTTACGGTGGTAAATAACTATTATTTTGGATTTTAAACTGAAGTAAAGCAAAAATCATGAATAAGTCTAATAATTTGCACACGTCTGTAATAAATACTTTAATACCGTTACTCGAAGTAGTCAAAAACCTTCTTATTCAATTTGAAATTTCTTGTATGAACAATATATATGCAAAGAGAATGTAAAAATGAAATTTTTATATGAATACTCTAAGAAATAACCTTAGATACTTTTTCGTAATTAAATGACATGTTTATACCCTAATATATTATTGTAGCTGCTCCAGAGAGTTATTGGCAAGTTGGCAGCCTCCAACCGGAATTGAATTCTGCACCTCTGCTTTCTGAACATTAAAATGCAAACCATCAAACCACAAAGGTAATCCAGTATAGAAATCTGTCTAACTGAAGTACACATATATTTTATAAAACAGCTGAACTACTAGAGAACAAAAGGATCACTTTGGAATAAAACACTGGAGCCCACCATATTACATTTTCCTACGCCAATTTTCCTATCACATGTTTGCTTATTCTGGTACTTCTCAAGTGTTGGAGTGACAAACCCTACAGTCCAGACTTAGCACCTAGTGATTATAATCTGTTTCCTGAGTTGAAGTCACACCTGGGTGGAGCACATTTCCAGACCGACGATGATTTGAAAAACGAGGTTGAGCGCTACCTGCCCAACTTGGCAGGAGAGTGCTATGACAAGGGTATACATAAACTGCCACAGCGCATGCATAAGTGCATTGATCGCAATGGTGATTACGTTGAAAAATGGCTGTAAGATTCATCTTTCTATCAATTTTTGTTTGTCTGTAATTTTGTAACTTACGTCCTCCAACGTGAACCCCCCCCCCCCCCCCCCCCCCAGGGGACTACTTCGGGTAAGTACGTGTTTGGTGCACGCGGGTTCCCGAGCCAACAGTCTCCCTCGTGTGGGCTCCTCTTCGTGGTTTTGGGAGACGGACAACAGGCCCACCCACGTGTAGGCCGTGCGTGGAGACCCGTGGAGAAGGTTTTTAGATTCTTGTCTAGTTTAGAGTTTAGGATTTAGTGAACGAAATGTTTAGTAGGTTTTGATTGATGTTTTTTATGTACGTGTATTTCTAATAGGTTTTATTACACTTTTATAGTTTTTAGAAAGTTTTATATCTGGCTTTTGCCATGACTAGTTTTTTAAAGGGCGCTGATGACCGCCGTAGTTGAGCGCACTTATATATACCAAATAACAAATCCAACGTGAAGTCATATCGGACCATGAATGGAATGTGTGAAATGATGCTCAAATGAGCCCAGGGTCCATAGAGCTTAGAGTTACCCGACATTCGTCTTTCAGGATAAGGGAAAACCCCGGAAAAACCTTATCCAGGTAACTCACCCTGACCGAGATTCGAACTCTGGGCTTCTTGAACGTGAGGCAGACACTCTACCACCACGCTACCGAGGTGGGCTTTCTAACAATGTAACATTCATTGACAATAGCCATATTTTCTATATTATATTGGTCACTGAGGAGTTTAAAACTGCACGGTTAAAAGCATTTTATGTTTTTATCGAGGCTTGGATCGTGTCAGTTCCGTCGTGCCTAGATATCCGCCCTGAGTTTTGCATAAGAAGTGAATGCGAACGCCCTGTACTTACAGTTTAAGGGAAAGCTGTGTAAACGTAAGTTATAAGACTCGCTGGAGGGTGCAGTTAGAGGTATACGATGCGAAAATGTGTTTGTTAATATTTCTGTTACCGGGCGAGTTTCTGTAAAGTTTGTAGCATTCCTCGGGTCTTGTTTGCAGTGTAAATGTATATTTTGATTGAAACACGCCAAGAACGCAGATTATTTAGATACCAAATATCCCGATAGAGAAATCGATAACACTCCCTGCACAAGTTCGCAATGCTTGACAGTTCCCAAACTTGCGGGAGAAGACAAACTGAGTTATGCGCTAAATGTGCGCATACATCTCGAAATATTCACCTCCTTTGCGTTTACAGGGTTACCTACCTCTTACATCTACTATTATACAGTAAAACCTCTCTAAAAAGGACATTAACGAGGTTGCGTTCAAGCTATAACACCTATTGTTCCAGAACTGGTACCAGATATGAACTTCTGGCTCTTTGTAAATACACGTGGACATTTTTTAAATGCGTGACAGCGCTGTACCATGCATAGAACTCTAGTGGTAGCGACGAGAACTACGACTGTGTTTGATACTTAAAATGGCGACGTTTTCATTGCAAGAACAGTGTGTAATCATTCATTTTCTCCATTTTTGTGATTTCTTTTTAAATGCTACGTCCTCCAACATTAAGTCATATTGGACGGTGAATGAAATGGGTGAAATGATGTTCAACTGTGTTACCCGACATTCGTCTGTAAGGATAAGGGAAAGCCCCGGGAAAACCCTATCCAACTAACTCACCCTGACCGAGACTCGAACTCGGGACCTCTGGAATGTCTACGCTACCGAGGCGGGCATTTCTTTCGTGGTGTGACAACCTATTGAAATTCATTGCCATGAGGCATGTAGTGATGGTACCATAGATGTATTTAATCTGCTTTCGTGGGTGTGACAGTTCAATGAAGACAGAACATTGTGTGACAACAAACCAAGAGAGTTGAGTGAGGCATGTAGTAATGGTATCATGAATGTGTCTAATGTGCGTTCCTGCGTGTGACAGTTCAATGAAGACAGAACAGCGCGTGACAACAAACCAAGACAGTTGAGTGAGACATGTGGTGATGGTACCATGGATGTGTCTAATATACGTTCCTGGGTGCGACAGTTCTATGAAGGCAGAACATCGTGTGACAACAAACCAAGACAGTTAAGTGAGGCATGTGGTGATGGTACCATGGATGTGTTTAATGTGCGTTCCTGGGTATGACAGTTCAATGAAGACAGAACATCGTGTGACAACAAACCAAGACATTTCTGTCAGGCATGTGGTGATGGTCCCATGGATGTGTCTAATGTTTGTTCCTGGGTGTGACAGTTCAATGAAGGCAGAACATCGTGTGACAACAAACCAAGACAGTTGAGTGAGGCATGTGGTGATGGTACCATGGATGTGTCTAATGTACGTTCCTGGGTGCAACAGTTCAATGAAGACAGAACATCGTGTGACAACAAACCAAGACAGTTAGGTGAGGCATGTAGTAATGGTATCATGAATGTGTCTAATGTGCGTTCCTGCGTGTGACAGTTCAATGAAGACAGAACAGCGCGTGACAACAAACCAAGACAGTTGAGTGAGACATGTGGTGATGGTACCATGGATGTGTCTAATATACGTTCCTGGGTGCGACAGTTCTATGAAGGCAGAACATCGTGTGACAACAAACCAAGACAGTTAAGTGAGGCATGTGGTGATGGTACCATGGATGTGTTTAATGTGCGTTCCTGGGTATGACAGTTCAATGAAGACAGAACATCGTGTGACAACAAACCAAGACATTTCTGTCAGGCATGTGGTGATGGTCCCATGGATGTGTCTAATGTTTGTTCCTGGGTGTGACAGTTCAATGAAGGCAGAACATCGTGTGACAACAAACCAAGACAGTTGAGTGAGGCATGTGGTGATGGTACCATGGATGTGTCTAATGTACGTTCCTGGGTGCAACAGTTCAATGAAGACAGAACATCGTGTGACAACAAACCAAGACAGTTAGGTGAGGCATGTGGTGATGGTACCATGGATGTGTCTAATGTACGTTCCTGGGTGCGACAGTTCAATGAAGACAGAACATCGTGTGACAACAAACCAAGACAGTTAAGTGAGGCATGTGGTGATGGTACCGTGGATGTGTTTAACGTACGTTCTTAGGTGTGACAGTTCAATGAAGACAGAACATCGTGTGACAACAAACCAAGACAGTTGAGTGAGGCATGTGGTGATGGTACCATGGAGTTTCTAACGTACGTTCCTGGGTGCGACAGTTCAAAAAAGACAGAACATCGTGTCACAACAGATCAAGACAGTTGAGTGAGGCATGTAGTGATCGTACAATAGATGTGTCTAATGTACGTTCCTGGGTGCGACAGTTCAATGAAGACAGAACATCGTGTGACAACAAATCAAGACAGTTGAGTGAGGCATGTAGTGGTGGTACCATAGATGTGTCTAATGTACGTTCCTGGGTGTGACAGTTCAATGAAGACAGAACATCGTGTGACAGCAAACCAAGACAGTTGAGTGAGGCATGTGGTAATGGTACTATGGGTGTGTTTTATGTACGTTCCTGGGTGTGACAGTTCAATGAAGACAGAACATTGTGTGACAACAAACCAAGACAGTTGAGTGAGGCATGTAGTAATGGTATCATGAATGTGTCTAATGTGCGTTCCTGCGTGTGACAGTTCAATGAAGACAGAACAGCGCGTGACAACAAACCAAGACAGTTGAGTGAGACATGTGGTGATGGTACCATGGATGTGTTTTATGTGCGTTCCTGGGTGTGACAGTTCAATGAAGACAGAACATCGTGTCACAACAAACCAAGACAGTTAAGTGAGGCATGTAGTGATGGTACCATGGATGTGTTTTATAGGCGTTCCTGCGTGTGACAGTTCAATGAAGACAGAACAGCGCGTGACAACAAACCAAGACAGTTGAGTGAGACATGTGGTGATGGTACTATGGATAGGTCTAATGTACGTTCCTGGGTGTGACAGTTCAATGAAGACAGAACATCGTGTCACAACAAACCAAGACAGTTAAGTGAGGCATGTAGTGATGTTACCATGGATGTGTCTAATGTACGTTCCTGGGTGCGACAGCTCAATGAAGGCAGGACATCGTGTGACAACAAACTAAGACAGTTAAATGAGGCATGTGGTGATGGTACCATGGGTGTGTCTAATGTGCGTTCCTGGGTGCCACAGTACAATGAAGGCAGAACGTCGTGTGACAACAAACCAAGACAGTTGAGTGAGGCATGTGGTGATGGTATCATGGATGTGTATAATGTACGTTCCTGGGTGCGAGAGTTCAATGAAGACAGGACATCGTCTGAAAACAAACCAAGACAGTTGAGTGAGGCATGTAGAGATGGTACCATGGATGAGTCTAATGTACGTTCCTGGGTGTGACAGTTCAATGAAGACAGAACATCGTGTGACAGCAAACAAAGACAGTTGAGTGAGGCATGTAGTGATGGTATCATGGATGTGTCTACTGTACGTTCCTGGGTGCGGCAGTTCAATGAAAACAGAACATCGTGTGACAGCAAACCAAGACAGCTGAGTGAGGCATGTGGTGATGGTACCATAGATGTGTCTAATGTACGTCCGTGGGCGTGACAGTTCAATGAAGGCAGAACATCGTGTGACAACAAACCAAGACAGTTGAGTGAGGCATGTAGAGATGGTACCATGGATGTGTTTAGTGCACGTACCTCGGTGCGACAGTTCAATGGAAACAGAACATCGTGTGACATCAAACCAAGACAGTTGAGTGAGACATGTGGTAATGGTACCACGGATGTGTTTTATGTGCGTTCCTGGGTGTGACAGTTCAATGAAGACAGAACATCGTGTGACAACAAACCAAGACAGTTGAGTGACACATGTGGTGATGGTACCGTGGATGTGTTTAACGTACGTTCTTAGGTGTGACAGTTCAATGAAGACAGAACATCGTGTGACAACAAACCAAGACAGTTGAGTGAGGCATGTGGTGATGGTACCATGGAGTTTCTAACGTACGTTCCTGGGTGCGACAGTTCAAAAAAGACAGAACATCGTGTCACAACAGATCAAGACAGTTGAGTGAGGCATGTAGTGATCGTACAATAGATGTGTCTAATGTACGTTCCTGGGTGCGACAGTTCAATGAAGACAGAACATCGTGTGACAACAAATCAAGACAGTTGAGTGAGGCATGTAGTGGTGGTACCATAGATGTGTCTAATGTACGTTCCTGGGTGTGACAGTTCAATGAAGACAGAACATCGTGTGACAGCAAACCAAGACAGTTGAGTGAGGCATGTGGTAATGGTACTATGGGTGTGTTTTATGTACGTTCCTGGGTGTGACAGTTCAATGAAGACAGAACATTGTGTGACAACAAACCAAGACAGTTGAGTGAGGCATGTAGTAATGGTATCATGAATGTGTCTAATGTGCGTTCCTGCGTGTGACAGTTCAATGAAGACAGAACAGCGCGTGACAACAAACCAAGACAGTTGAGTGAGACATGTGGTGATGGTACCATGGATGTGTTTTATGTGCGTTCCTGGGTGTGACAGTTCAATGAAGACAGAACATCGTGTCACAACAAACCAAGACAGTTAAGTGAGGCATGTAGTGATGGTACCATGGATGTGTTTTATAGGCGTTCCTGCGTGTGACAGTTCAATGAAGACAGAACAGCGCGTGACAACAAACTAAGACAGTTAAATGAGGCATGTGGTGATGGTACCATGGGTGTGTCTAATGTGCGTTCCTGGGTGCCACAGTACAATGAAGGCAGAACGTCGTGTGACAACAAACCAAGACAGTTGAGTGAGGCATGTGGTGATGGTATCATGGATGTGTATAATGTACGTTCCTGGGTGCGAGAGTTCAATGAAGACAGGACATCGTCTGAAAACAAACCAAGACAGTTGAGTGAGGCATGTAGAGATGGTACCATGGATGAGTCTAATGTACGTTCCTGGGTGTGACAGTTCAATGAAGACAGAACATCGTGTGACAGCAAACAAAGACAGTTGAGTGAGGCATGTAGTGATGGTATCATGGATGTGTCTACTGTACGTTCCTGGGTGCGGCAGTTCAATGAAAACAGAACATCGTGTGACAGCAAACCAAGACAGCTGAGTGAGGCATGTGGTGATGGTACCATAGATGTGTCTAATGTACGTCCGTGGGCGTGACAGTTCAATGAAGGCAGAACATCGTGTGACAACAAACCAAGGCAGTTGAGTGAGGCATGTAGAGATGGTACCATGGATGTGTTTAGTGCACGTACCTCGGTGCGACAGTTCAATGGAAACAGAACATCGTGTGACATCAAACCAAGACAGTTGAGTGAGACATGTGGTAATGGTACCACGGATGTGTTTTATGTGCGTTCCTGGGTGTGACAGTTCAATGAAGACAGAACATCGTGTGACAACAAACCAAGACAGTTGAGTGACACATGTGGTGATGGTACCGTGGATGTGTTTAATGTACGTTCTTGGGTGCGACAGTTCAATGAAGACAGAACATCGTGTGACAACAAACCAAGACAGTTGAGTGAGGCATGTAGTGATGGTACCATCGATGTGTCTAATGTACGTTCCTGGGTGCGACAGTTCAATGAAGACAGAACATCATGTGACAACAAACCAAGACAGTTAAATGAAGCATGTGGTGATGGTACCATGGATGTGTATAATGTACGTTCCTGGGTACGACAGTTCAATGAAGACAGAACATCGTATGACAACAAACTAAGACAGTTATGTGAGACATGTAGTGATGGTACCATGGATGTGTTCAATGTACGTTCCTGGGTGCGACAGTTCAATGAAGACAGAACATCGTGTGATAACAAACCAAGGCAGTTGAGTGAGGCATGTGGTGATGGTACCATGGATGTGTCTAACGTACGTTCCTGGGTGTGACAGTTCAATGAAGACAGAACATCGTGTGACAACAAACCAAGACAGTTAAGTGAGACATGTAGTGATGGTACCATGGATGTGTTCAATGTACGTTCCTGGGTGCGACAGTTCAATGAAGACATAACATCGTGTGACAACAAACCAAGACAGTTGAGTGAGGCATGTGGTGATGGTACCATGGATGTGTCTAACGTACGTTCCTGGGTGTGACAGTTCAATGAACACAGAACAGCGTGTGGCAACAAACCAAGAGAGTTGAGTAAGGCATGAGGTGATGGCACCATGAATGTGTCTAATATACGTTCGTGGGTGTGACAGTTGAATGAAGGCAGAACATCGTGTGACAACGAACCAAGACAGTTGAGTGTGGCATAAGGTGATGGTACCATGGATGTGTCTAATGTACGTTTGTGGGTGCGACAGTTCAATGAAGACAGAATATCGTGTGACAACTAACCAAGGCAGTTGAGTGAGACATGTAGTGACAGTACCATGGATGTGTCTAATGTACGTTCCTGGGTGCGACAGTTCAATGAAGGCAGAACATCGTGTGACAACATACCAAGACAGTTAAGTGAGGCATGTAGTGATGGTACCATGGATGTGTTTTATAGGCGTTCCTGCGTGTGACAGTTCAATGAAGACAGAACAGCGCGTGACAACAAACCAAGACAGTTGAGTGAGACATGTGGTGATGGTACTATGGATAGGTCTAATGTACGTTCCTGGGTGTGACAGTTCAATGAAGACAGAACATCGTGTCACAACAAACCAAGACAGTTAAGTGAGGCATGTAGTGATGTTACCATGGATGTGTCTAATGTACGTTCCTGGGTGCGACAGCTCAATGAAGGCAGGACATCGTGTGACAACAAACTAAGACAGTTAAATGAGGCATGTGGTGATGGTACCATGGGTGTGTCTAATGTGCGTTCCTGGGTGCCACAGTACAATGAAGGCAGAACGTCGTGTGACAACAAACCAAGACAGTTGAGTGAGGCATGTGGTGATGGTATCATGGATGTGTATAATGTACGTTCCTGGGTGCGAGAGTTCAATGAAGACAGGACATCGTCTGAAAACAAACCAAGACAGTTGAGTGAGGCATGTAGAGATGGTACCATGGATGAGTCTAATGTACGTTCCTGGGTGTGACAGTTCAATGAAGACAGAACATCGTGTGACAGCAAACAAAGACAGTTGAGTGAGGCATGTAGTGATGGTATCATGGATGTGTCTACTGTACGTTCCTGGGTGCGGCAGTTCAATGAAAACAGAACATCGTGTGACAGCAAACCAAGACAGCTGAGTGAGGCATGTGGTGATGGTACCATAGATGTGTCTAATGTACGTCCGTGGGCGTGACAGTTCAATGAAGGCAGAACATCGTGTGACAACAAACCAAGACAGTTGAGTGAGGCATGTAGAGATGGTACCATGGATGTGTTTAGTGCACGTACCTCGGTGCGACAGTTCAATGGAAACAGAACATCGTGTGACATCAAACCAAGACAGTTGAGTGAGACATGTGGTAATGGTACCACGGATGTGTTTTATGTGCGTTCCTGGGTGTGACAGTTCAATGAAGACAGAACATCGTGTGACAACAAACCAAGACAGTTGAGTGACACATGTGGTGATGGTACCGTGGATGTGTTTAATGTACGTTCTTGGGTGCGACAGTTCAATGAAGACAGAACATCGTGTGACAACAAACCAAGACAGTTGAGTGAGGCATGTAGTGATGGTACCATCGATGTGTCTAATGTACGTTCCTGGGTGCGACAGTTCAATGAAGACAGAACATCATGTGACAACAAACCAAGACAGTTAAATGAAGCATGTGGTGATGGTACCATGGATGTGTATAATGTACGTTCCTGGGTACGACAGTTCAATGAAGACAGAACATCGTATGACAACAAACTAAGACAGTTATGTGAGACATGTAGTGATGGTACCATGGATGTGTTCAATGTACGTTCCTGGGTGCGACAGTTCAATGAAGACAGAACATCGTGTGATAACAAACCAAGGCAGTTGAGTGAGGCATGTGGTGATGGTACCATGGATGTGTCTAACGTACGTTCCTGGGTGTGACAGTTCAATGAAGACAGAACATCGTGTGACAACAAACCAAGACAGTTAAGTGAGACATGTAGTGATGGTACCATGGATGTGTTCAATGTACGTTCCTGGGTGCGACAGTTCAATGAAGACAGAACATCGTGTGACAACAAACCAAGACAGTTGAGTGAGGCATGTGGTGATGGTACCATGGATGTGTCTAACGTACGTTCCTGGGTGTGACAGTTCAATGAACACAGAACAGCGTGTGGCAACAAACCAAGAGAGTTGAGTAAGGCATGTGGTGATGGCACCATGAATGTGTCTAATATACGTTCGTGGGTGTGACAGTTGAATGAAGGCAGAACATCGTGTGACAACGAACCAAGACAGTTGAGTGTGGCATAAGGTGATGGTACCATGGATGTGTCTAATGTACGTTTGTGGGTGCGACAGTTCAATGAAGACAGAATATCGTGTGACAACTAACCAAGGCAGTTGAGTGAGACATGTAGTGACAGTACCATGGATGTGTCTAATGTACGTTCCTGGGTGCGACAGTTCAATGAAGGCAGAACATCGTGTGACAACATACCAAGACAGTTGAGTGAGGCATGTGGTGATGGTACCATGGATGTGTTTAATGTACGTTCTTGGGTGTGATAGTTCAATAAAGACAGAACATCGTGTGGCAACAAACCAAGACAGTTGAGTGAGACATGTAGTGATGGTACCACAGATGTGCCTAATGTACGTTCCTGGGTGCGACAGTTCAATGACGACTGAACATCGTGTGACAGCAGACCAAGACAGTTGAGTGAGGCATGTGGTGATGGTACCACGGACGTGTCCAATGTACATTCCTGGGTGTGACAGTTCAATGAAGACTGAACATCGTGTGACAGCAGACCAAGACAGTTGAGTGTGACATGTGGTGATGGTACCATGGATGTGTCTAATGTACGTTCCTGGGTGCGACAGTTCAATGAAGACAGAACACGTTTCGCATTTTCAGATCTTCCTGCAGGATTGGGTGCACAGATACCACGGAAACGCCAATTTTGCAGGTGATGTCTTGTAACGGGAGTTTTTGTTTGAAATGAGTTTTGTTTTCTGATCTGAGTATTTGTGGGCGATATAGGGATAATATAAAAAATGATGAACGGTTCCTAAGAAAGGAAAATCAATAATCCTGCTTGATGTGAAAAGATGAAAAGTTTTGGATAAGGGAAGAAACGTCGATAATCTTCAGAGGTATGTGTTCTGTAATCTTGTTAGTGATGAGCAGACGTGCTGGAGTAAGGATTTTATGTAATTAATGGAATATTTTATTATAGAATTAAGGATATATCGATATACTGGAGGTAACCTGCAATTGACTAGGAAAGAAAGTTCAAGTAAAATGTTATCCAGGTAATACAATGAAATTATTTGTCATAATATTGGACTTCTACAAAATTATGTTTATTTCGCTCTGAACCACACCTGAAAACAAGAGATCTCATGACTCTTATTTAAAATAAAATGATACAATTGGTGATCAGAAGAAACTGATAGCCGCAAAATCTCACACGAGAAGAGAAAGCATTGTGCTTCCAACATAGAAATTTTGCTTCAGTCTGTAACGTTCATTCGGCGATCCTCCAAAGCAAAGTTTTCCACTCGCTGGATCATGTCGTCAGACCGGCTGGTGTGAGGCCCTGAGTGTGTTGGTTTGTTGTCACACAATGTTCTGTATTAGCTTTAAGTTCCTTTTAGCACAGTACTACTTTCTTTTGTTCCCTTCTGAACAAAGACTGTAAAAGATGTTTAGGTTCCAAAAATGTCATCTCTTTCCGCCGGGGTTTCAGCCCCCGAACTTGAGAACCAGGGGTATAATGTCATTCCTAGACCACGGAGAGCGACTAGGTTTAATTTATTAGTGTTTTCGCAGTTACAGTCTTCAAGTAAGCTATTAAAACCTGACAATATATGCCATATATAAGCTGGAAACTTTAAATAAGTTGTTGAATAACCGAAGAATAAAAGAAAGTGTGTGAGTCAGGCAATTCCACAGCTTTTGTTTTTGACGGCGAAGAAGAAAAAAAAAAACGCAACGCTTTAATACGCCCACTGGTTGACGTCACGAAACCGTAAGGGCAAGCCACATTGTTTAGGATAGTATTCTGTTTCTAGAACGATCTCGCTGCAACCGTTAGGCATGCAAAGGAAGCGAAACAAGGTGAATCAGTGAGTCAGTGTACTTAGAGTTCCATTCGTTCCTACTCCGTAATGATGAGTCTGCAGAGGAGCAAAGAAGGAGCCAAGAAGGTACAAAACGGACACGTTGTGTAAGTCAGAGAAATTACAACAGCGCAAGAAATAAAGAGTAAATGATAAGACCCGAAACTTTCCTGGCGACGAATACGCTGACGTTCTTCTCGGACAGATAGCTAGGGAAAAAATGATTAGATATCAACGTTTCTGGAGTGTGCATCTCTCCCATCATCAGGATATTTATAAAATGTTATAACCACAAATGAAATACTGGATATAACACAACTATAAACAAAGACAAAACACTAACAAAATTCGCATTACTGAACAAAAGACTGTTTTCAGTAAATTAAATGCCAGGTCAGGGGATGGCGTAATTATAGAAAATTGAGTCAAAGGAACGTAACTACTTAACTTGGTTATCAGGCTGTATTGATCTTTGCTACTTAAATCGACGGATTTCAATTTTAAGGCCGGTTTCCAAGAGGAGCTGAACTGAAATCCAGCATCACGACTAAGCGTGCTCCTTTCAGAGGAAATCACCAAAGCCTCCTTAATTCTTCGCTCCTAGTAACTGTTGCATATTGCCAAGATGGTCGTCGTCCGAAAATTGGCTCTATGGTCGTTATCAAAACAATGTTCTGTCAGCCCAGACTTCTCAGATTGCGTTAAACGAATACTCCGTTCATGTTGGTTTATTCTGGTAGCGATGGTCTTTCCGGTTTGTTCTATGTACAGTGTCCCACGTTCACAGGGAATGAGGTACACTCCCGGAACTTGGAAGCCCAGTTTGTGTTTCACTCCTCTCAACAGATGTTTAATCTTCGGAGGTGGCTTGTGGATGGTCCTGATGTTATATTTGGCGAGAATTCTGATAATTCTGCAGATAAATTGCCGGTAAACGTGATGTAGGCTGTAGCGGTAGGTTTATAGTTGTGTTATATCCAGTATTTCATTTGTAGTTATAACATTTTATAAATATTCTGATGGTGGGAGAGATGCACACTTCCGACACGTTGATATTTAGTCATCTTTTCTCCTGGCTGGCTGCCCGAGAAGAAAGTGAGCGAAAAAGTGAATCAGACTGTTTACACGAAAATGACGTTGGCACAGTGAAAAAAGTGAACTAAGGTGAAATGTGTTTCAATAAAAAGATTACGTAACAAGTCTGGGTTTGTTTACTAAGAATTGCCGATATGCTGAGTACTGGATGGTATGCAGAGGCTGTATTTTACCCTGAACACCGCTAATTCGACTTCAGACCCCGACCACAAGATGCTGCCTCTAAGATAATGTGTTAAGTTAACTGCATGAACTTTGTAGCTGCGATACTGAGTGTTCCTAGTAACCACACACCCTTGTGTTACGAAGGGAAGCTCGTTCGGTGGCTAAGGAACTGCCTGCGAGATAATGTAGCCGCGCAAATACATTGTTAGATAAACACCGAGCCACAGCACTGCATCCAAAACCTTTATACCCCGGACATAAGACCTCTAAATGTGCAATTTTTAGCTAAAGATATTCCTGGGCAGTAGCATATAGCCCTCATACATCGCACTTGTGGTCTGGATGACATTCTAGCGTCTGTTTCAAATCTGATTTGATTTTTGTCGTAAAAATCCTTAGTATACCTTCTTTCAGAAGGAGAGTAAAGTTGGTGATCACGTGTCGTAGATTTATGGCACATAAAAGCACCTCCTCATACCTAATGGGGCCTGTGAGAACAATTTTGCAGTATTCACCAAAAATATAAAATCGGGTTCTGTGAACCAGAGCACTCGTGAATAAAAGCAGAGTTTTAATTGTATGTCTGTGGACAGCATAATTCCAAAACCAGGAAGATTTCTTTTAAGTTGCTGTTATAATAATTTATCCCTCTGAAAAAATAAACTGCTGATTTCAGTTTAAACTTATTGCTTGAACCTTAAATTTATACCTTAAATCTTATGGAAAAGTCCACATAATACCTCTTCATTTTGAATAACGTTTGTAAAACTGGTAAAGCTTAGGTAGACAATATCCTACTACACAAGAAATGTATAGTACACAAATTATGCCAGATAATTTCATAGAGTTAACCACTTCCAAGGAATTCCTTGCTATTCGTCTCAGCCTTCCAATGCTTATACCTTTATCACATAGAAAATCATTGTTCATTTGTTTTATCTCTTCGATGTACAAAGAGAACGCAACCTAGAGAACCAATTTTAAAAACATTTGACTATCACTTAAAGTCTACTGTATTCCTTTGTAACTACAATAAGATAATGTTCATTATCAAGTAGATAGAGCAATAAGTGTTTGTAAAAGAGTAGAGAAAGTCATGCGTATTAAACATTCCAGTTTTACTTAAATTCTACTGTATTCCCTTATAACTACAATATGATAATGTTTATCTTGAAGTAGATAGAGCAATATGTGTTTGAACAAGAGTAGAGAAAGTCAGGCGTATAAAACATTCCACTATTACTAATGTCTATTGCATTCCCTTGTAGCTACAATAAGAAAATGTTTATCTTCAATTAAATAGAGCCATAAGTGTTTGAACAAGGGTACAGAAAGTCAGGTATATCAAACTTTTAACTATTACAAAGTCTAATGTATGCCCTTGTAACTACAATAAGATAATCTTTATCTTGAACTAGATAGAGTAATAAGTGTTTGTACAAGAGTGGAAAAAGTCATATATATATATATATATATATATATATATATATAAAACATTTGACTATTACTTAAAGTCTACTGTATTCCCTTGTAACTACAATAAGATAAAGTTTATCTTGAAGCAGATAGAGCAATAAGTGTTTGTACAAGAGTAGAGAAATTCATGTGGAAGTACAGATTTTATTATTTAAAAATTCTGTATTATCCTTGAAAATAAAAAGGTAAAGATAAGCCCGTGTCATTGCAGTCCATATCGAACCACGACCTGTCATCCCTACTGCCGGTGTCACGCCCACATACTTAGGATGGAGGCGGTCCATCATCCAACCTGATACGGGAAGGAGATGTGGTCAGCATCTCGATACCCACATCCAGAAAGTTGGCTTTCATGACCAGGGTCGCTTACCCATCACAAGCTCCTCAACCTCCTCACTTTGCTGAATGAGCACCGGTCCTATACCTGGAACTTAAAATCCGCACCCCAGAGACAGGATCGAACCCGGGCCGCATTTCTTGTTAGGGAACCGAGGCATGATGCCTTATTCGACTACGCCACGGCGCAGGATATCCTTGAAAATGTTTAACTCAAATGCCTGAAAAGAATTTATAAATGAATGAATGCCGTCAATTTTACCAAATTCGACGGACTTGTATATTAAAAATTTTTTGTAATGGGCAGGACTGAAATTTGGTAAGAGATTCTGCAGTAAATGGCGCTATTGTCGTTACGGTGGTCCGTAAGCAAACACTCCTAAATATACCTACAAGCATACAATCCAAAGCTTCGGCTTCTTTCGGTCCGTGAATCAAGAGATGAAGATCGCTTAGCGCCACTAAACTGAGTCCGTTGCGGAGGACGTGACCGCGATAGATTAGATAGCTTAGTTATTATTAGATTTCTAAGCACGTAATACCTCCACCATCACAATCGCTGTATAATTTATGCTATAAATTCGGTGTTGCTACATCTGGCGACTGAAGAGCCATCTCTCGGAGCGGAATGATGCATGGCTGTCCACGTTGTAAGGCATTCAAAGTGACGTGAATTATGGCAACTGTTCCAGAGTCTGAATCGATAAGGTAGACCGCTGCTTAAAATATTAGCCCGTCTTACTTTGTTTTCAAAGAACGTCTTGCACATTCTCATGGCCTTCTCCACACATTATACTTTATTATTTTCTTTATTGCACTGCACCCAAAACTCAATATGACATTTCTCTGAAAATGCAACTTTTTTGGATTCTTTGAATCAAAGTACACTTTTATAAAAAAAAGTCCGTGTGTGCATGTGAACAGTACACTCAGTAACAAAATGTCGGTTTCACTTAACTCGATCTATTTGCTAACGCTCTTGCTGCCGCACCTCTTAAAAGTTTTTCTGCCTAAAACACCGTCCCTGTGCCATATACTAAGTGAAGACTACCATCGTCAATGTAATCAGCGCAATATTTCTGAGGCTGTGGACCTATTTTTGAAACATCCTATAGATAAATAAATATGCCTATACAATAAATATATTCCTATATAATTAGGCCACGGTATTTTTGCAGGAGCACTTGTCATCAAATGCGTTTAGTTGTCATCTCTTTTGTTGCCTAAAAATCCATGAACAACACCCTTGAAGGCTTCCCAAGCTTCCTTTTCTATCCCCTCCAAAATTTGGATGATCCTCTAAAACTTCTCTTAATTGTGGTCCGACAAAAATGCCTTCCTTAACTTTTGTATCACTTAATTTTCAAAATTTCTCTCTGGCTGCGTTTTGTTATTTGATAGGTGTGCCAACTCCCCCAAAAGTTCCCCCAAATTTAAAATCTTCACTCTAAAAAATGAAATGTCACTTCCTTAAAACAAGAGCTAATCTGTAATTTTTATGGTGATTTTTAATTCAGCAGATGAAAATACGTGTAAATTCACTATTTTTAAGCCCAAAACATTTTCATTGTTGCCTAGTGTTATTCTTTAAAGATTGTGTGATGTCATTTGCGTTATTTTAGATCTATGTTGAGAAATTTAAAAAAAAATGTTGAATAATGTGAAAAATTTTGAATCATGGTGAAACATTTGAAAAAAGTTTGAAAAAAATGAAAATTTTGCAAAACAAATATTGAAAATTTTGAAAAACGTTGAAAAATTTGCAAAATTGGTGGTGAAAAATGCTGAAAATTTTTAAAATGCTGAAAATTTTTAAAATGCTATAAAAATTGAAAATTTAAAACAAATTTTAAAATGTTAAGGGTGTTCACAAGTTATCGTTCGATGGCGATACTGTAAATGTAATCAAAATACATAAAGTGTAACGCACGAGAACAGACATTTATTGTTAAAATAAATATATTTATTTTATAATATATATTCTTATATAATAAACATATGTTTGTCATTATAGGGGGTCCATTTTTATTTCAAAGCCAGTATTTCACCATTACAATTTGACGATATCCTATTCACTTGTGTTTATAACTTGTAAAAGTGAACTTGAAGAGTTATTCTTGGGATGTTTTTGCCAAGACGAGATGATGACAAAGTTATTTCATATTAGGACGAGTCTGACAGTCATACAAATATTCTGATAGCGAAGAAAGTGGCTAGATGATATGCTAAACTTTGCGAAGAAAGATTTATTGTTTTGATTAATGTTGTATGCTTTCAATTCAGAACCCACATGCGATAATTATAACTATTTTATTCTTATATATGTAAAAATAAAACTCAAATTTTGCGTATTTTTGTGTAAAACAACACAGTTATTAAGATATATTTATAATTATTTTACAATAAAGTATACAAAAGAAATTAACTTCCAAAATTCAATTTTATATTTTTAATTTTACTTGAAAATTGCATTTGTTACTATTTTTCTGAAAGCTAACATTACAATACGTAGCAGCCTCGAACTTCCACCGCTACAGACATTGTGAGGTTAGTGACTTCGTGGGTTGGCAGAATGAAGAATCTTGTTTGCAGAAATTTAAAATTCTCTCGTTTGCAGTTAACAGTAACTTCGTAGCACCCTTCCAAAAACAACAGTCTTCAAGGTCGTCTCGTTAGTTCACCATACATGAACAAACAAAAGAATTGGCTTCGGTACAGTTCAAACACAACTCAGCTAGCAACTGACCCTGCTCTATCACTTTGCTTTGTTTTTATACCTTCAGTCATTGTTCTAGAATGCAGTCGATCTTTCCATAACAATCGCGACGCAGAGAGAGATGGAATTTTCCAGACATCACTCAGTCTGTTTCTCTCTCTCGGCAAGCGTCCAATTGTGCACGCCACTAACTGTCTCCTTCTTTCCTGCGTAGGTAGGCTTTACGGCGGCTCCAACGAAACAATGCGATTGGTGACAATATATTTATAATTATTTCATAATAATGAATTCATCAGAAATTATTTGCCAAAATTCACGTTTACATTTCTAATTTTGGTTTAAAATTAAACTTGTTATGAACTTTTTCCCCGAAAGCTAACGTTACCACTCACCAATACTGATATATATATATATATATATATATATATATATATATATATATATATATATATATATATATATATATATATATATTTCAGATTAAACATTGAGGGGGCTACAAATGCACAGCAACAGTCTGTTGCCGTAACCACCGTGCTTTTAACCTCTCTGCTGATTACATGTGCATCCTGAACTTTATGGTACTATCCTCTGAAGTCATCTCAATTCTCAATGACTTCAATAAATCTGTAAGACTGAGAGCCTGAGATACTCTTACTGATGAAAAATGTAGAAATGGGTATAACACAGTTTATGTACAATCTCTTTTTTAAGATAACCGTTTCTGATATTACATGGTACTTGTAACAATTTTCAAAAAAACTACACTTTTCTGAAATAAAAAGTCATTGCTTAAATTTTTTCATCTCAAACACTACAGAGACAATGTAATTGTAAAGAAGTCACCTACACAATCAGTTTTTAACATTTGAATATCATTTAAAGTCTACTGTATTCGACTATAACGACAGTAAGATAACGTTTATCTTGAAGTAGATAGAGGAAAAGGACTTTTTCTAAGAGTATACAGTCATATATATACATAATACATTTGACTATCAATAAAGTCTACTATATTCCCTTGTAACTACAATAAGATAATGTTTATCGTGAAGTTTATGCAGTAACAGGTGTTTGTACAAGAGTAGAGAAAGTCATGTATATAAAACATTCGATTATCATAAAAGTCTACTGCTTTCCCTTGTAACTACAATAAGATAATATTTATCTTGAAGTACATAGAGCAGTAAGTGTTTGAACAAGAGTAGAGAAAGTAATGAATATAAGACGTTTGGATATCATTTAAAGTCTACTGTATTCTCTTGTAACTACAATAAGATAATGTTTATCGTGAAGTTTATGCAGTAACAGGTGTTTGTACAAGAGTAGAGAAAGTCATGTATATAAAACATTCGATTATCATAAAAGTCTACTGCTTTCCCTTGTAACTACAATAAGATAATATTTATCTTGAAGTAGATAGAGCAATATGTGTTTTTACAAGAGTAAAGAAAGTCATATATATAAAACATTCGACTATAATTTAAATTATACTGTATTCCCTTGTAGCTACAATAAGATAATGTTTATCTTGAAGTACATAGAGCAGTAAGTGTTTGAACAAGAGTAGAGAAAGTAATGAATATAAGACGTTTGGATATCATTTAAAGTCTACTGTATTCTCTTGTAACTACAATAAGATAATGTCTATCTTGATGTAAAGTAAGCAATAAATATGTGTAGAAGGGTAGAGAAAGTTGTATTTAGAGCGGTATTTATATGAGTGTAGCCCATCTCTGTAGCAAATTGAAAGCCGTTGGACTGCAGTCGCTTGGCTTTAACAAGAAGCCGTCTCTCGGTAATTCAGTTTCCGCAAGTTGCGCCATTGTTCCCCGATAGGAAATATACTTGCTCATCTGCCGACAAAGCTTCTCGGGGGCATTATTTCACGGCCCCACAAGTCAACTAAACTTGCCTACACCAAAGTTTCCAAGATAAGATCCGCTAACTTCGCCACCGCTTCAAATTCGTAAACAATTTACACGCGATACATGCGGCTCTGGATATTGGTTCCTTCTTTTGACGCCAGGGTCTGTTACTGTGCCGACCCTTTGCACCTTTACTCTCTACAGAAAGTCAAGGAGCTATTGTATTACAACAAAAACTTCAATACCAAAAATTCTTGTTTTCAGTCACACTGAAACCAACATGAAACTAAACTTAAATGAAGAAGAAAAGAACTTTAGAAAAGCACTGCTTCAAAAACATTGGTGCAATAAAAGAGCTTACAACGTAATCTTTAATCCAAAATTGCTTTCTGCGAACACCACTTTCCTCCAAAATACACGCATTTTATGTAACACATTTTACTGAGAAATAAAACGTACAGCTTGAATTTCCTCATTTAATAATACACCTCTTTCAAAGTTAATATATAACGTACAATGAATGAAATGATGTTTAAATGATTGCGCTACATAGCGTTTAGAGTTAACATCCATTCATCTTTTAGGATAAGGGAAAAGCTCCAAAGTTTAGTCATATTAGACGAAGAATGAGTGATGTTCAAATGAGTACAGGGTCCATAGAGCTTAGAGTTACGCCCGCCTTGGTAGCGTGGTGTTAGCATGTCTTCCTCACGTTCAAGAGGTCCCGAGTTCGAATCTCGCTCAGGGTGAGTTATCTGGATAAAGTTTTTCCGGATCCTGAAAGACGAATGTACGGTAACTCTAAGCTCTATGGACCCCGGGCTCATTTGAGTATTATCACCCGTTAAATTCATCCTCCAATATGACTTAACGTTGGAGGATGTAATTTATACACACAAAAAAACTTAGTTACCACACATTCCTCTTTCAGAATAAGGGAAATGCTCCAACGTTAACTCATACCGGACGATAACTGAAATGATGTTTATATTACTACAGGGTATATAGAGCTCAGAGTTACCAGACATTCATCTTTCAGGATCAGGGAAGACCACCAAAGTTTGGTCATATAAGATGGTGAATGGAATGATGTTCAAATGGGTACAGAGTACATAGAGCTTAGTCTTACCAGACATTCATATTTCAGGTTAAGGGAACTCCTAAAATTTTTAAGTCATATCAGACGATGAAGGAAATGTGTTCAAATGAGTTCAGCGTACATAGAGGTTAGAGCTACTAGGCATTGATCTTTCAGGTTGAGCAAACGCCTCCAAATTTTAAGTCATATCAAACGATAAATAAAATGATGTTCAAATGAGTACAGGGTACATAGAGCTTAGAGTTAACAGACATTCATCTTTCAGCATAAGAGAAACCTTCCAACCTTAAAAGAAATCGGATGCTAAATGAAATGAAGTTCAAATGAGTACAGGTTAAATAGAACTTAGAGTTACCACACATTCATATTTCAGAATAAGGTAAAACCTCCAACGTTAAGTCATAACCAACGATGAATGAAATGATGTTCAAATTAGTACACGTTACTTTGAGCTTAGAGTTACCAGACATTCATCTTTCAGTTTGAGGGAACTCCTCCAATTTTTAAGTCATATCAGACGATGAATGAAATGATGTACAAATGAGATCCTTGTACATAGATCTTAGAGTTACTAGGCATTGACCTCTCATGATAAGAAAAAGCCTGCAATGTTAATTCATACCGGACGATGAATGAAATGATGTCCAAATGAGGACAGAGTACTTAGAGCTTAGAGTTAGCATACATTCATCTATACTGATAAGGGAAATCCTGCAACGTTAAGTCATATCGGACAACGAATGAAAAAATGTTTTAATGAGTTCAGGGTACATAGAGCTTAGAGTTACTAGACATTCATCTTTCAGGATGAGGTACAACCTCCAACGTTAAGTTATATCGGACGATTAATGAAACCATAGATAGAGTCAACATGGAAAATTCAATGCGATGGCCAAAATTTGAACCACGGATCTCCTGGTTTCCGTCCAGTCGCTCTAACCCATTGAGCTACCACGGCCATTGTGCCGTCCTCGCATTAAATGCTCTATTTGACTCGTATATTTCCCCGGTAGATTTCTAGGGGTTCTAGATCCTTTTGTAGGGAGTACCTAAAGGTGTATTTTTGTGGAAGTTTCATAGGAATTTTTGACTGGTATTCATAGTCATGGTAGGAACTAAAAATATTATGTAGAAATTTCTTAAACGTATTATTTTATTTTTAGATACGCTGTAAATTCCCAGTATTATTCCAGCGCTACCGGTGTGCCCTAATTTCACTCCAATTTTGCTTATATTCGGGTAAGAGCGACTGGACGGAAACCAGGAGGTCCGTGGTTCAAATCCCGGCCATGGCATTGAATTTTTCATGTTTCCTCTATCAAAGTTCTTAGCCGATATACAGCTAGTTTGAAGAAATGATTAATTTCCATCAATTAACTAGAATGAAACGATGTTTAAATGATTACAGGATGCATACAGCTTAGAGCTACGAGAAATTCATCTTCCAGAGTAAGAGAACACCTCCAAAGTTAAGTAAAATCGGACAATGAGTGAAGTAATGTTTCAATGTGTGCAGGGTATATAGAGCTCAGAGTTGCTACACATTCATCTTTCAGGAAAAGGGAGAGTCTTCGACTTTGAGTCATATTGGATGATGAATAAATTGATTATCAAATGAGTACAGGGTACTTAGGGCTTAGAGATATCTTTCATCATTCACGAAAAAGAAACCCCCCGAATTAAAACTACATCACCCTTACCAGGACTTGAACTAGGGAGCTCTTGATACACTACCACCACACTACAAAGCTATGCATGAGTTTGTCTTCCTTTTATGATACAAAATTATACGTAGGAAGGCTCCGGTTTGATCCGATGACGTAGGAGAGGAATCTGTTCTCCTCGTGGAACTTGCGGCATTATTATTCTGCTCTACGCTCTCGTACAAAACGGCCGAGAGACAGACATCTGCTGCACCTCTCTTATCACCATGCCACCACATTGTTATGTCGCAGTGCAGCCAGTCATCGCACCTTTCCTCTGTTTTATACACTTGCTCCTTCAAACTTTACGTTGCAGATCATTTCCCACGTGTACTTCCACTAAGTGTCACCTTTCCAAATTAATTTTAACTTTTTTGATACACGAGACATAAGCCACTTATGTTACACTATTGTTGTAAAAGATATTTGTCTAGAAACATATTTTAATGTGACGCAAAGGTTCTCTCCACAGAGATTTTGTCCGTCTCTTATTTGTTTATAAGTTACACAAAATCATTCAGAATGAAGATGACTCTTCAGGACATTTATAGAAGATTAAAAATGTATATCTTATTTTAAAAATATATCTTAAGACTAGGTTGTTATATTTAAAATTGCTGTAGCCTTTTTGATAAACTAGAATTATAGAAAAATTAAAATTAAAGTATAGTTTGGAATGTGGAATCTTTAAATAAAAATCTTCATTGAAACATTTTGTAGGGAGTGGTTAAAGATTTATTTTCATGAAATTTCCATACGATTTTTTAATAATATTCAAGGCCATATTCGTGGTAGGAACTATATCTCGAAATATCTTAAAGGTAATAATTTACTTTTAGCTAAGCTGTAAATTCTCAGTGTCATTTCGGAGCTACCGGTGTGCCGTAATTTCGCTCCAAAGGATATTCTATAAGAAGAACTGGCTTAAATGCAGTAGTATAATTTGTGAACCGCTAAGAAAAGACAAAAATATTTTTACAAAAGTTTATTGTTAAAATAATTTATATAATATTTTAACACTAACCTTTTCCAGTGTATTCTTTAGCGTTGCTTCAAAATTTCATTACTTTATACGAGGATGTTGTGAAAAAATTCCGTCCTCAACACACAGATGGCAGCACTCGTAAATAAAAGTTAGTAAATTCTGTTGCACATTTGTTGGCAGTTACTTACTAAAGTTTCAGCCATTTTGGGCGCTCAGTTAATATGTAACAGTCGTGAGTATTTTTATGAAAAGGGATAAAATCAAGTATCGAGCTGTCATTAAATATTTGTTTTTGAAAGGCACTACGCATACTAAATCAAAGATGAGTTGGATTCTGTGTATGGAGACCCCGCAATATCATTTACCACAGTGAAACCTTCGGCAGCTGAATTTTAACGTGGCCGTAAGAGCTTGGGCCTTGACGATCTTACAGGACGTCCAAAAACTGCAACTACCGACGACAACATCCCCTAAGTTCACCAAATGGTATTGGAAGACAGCCAATTTAAGGTTACAGAGATAGTAGAGGCTATGAAGATGTCAAAACCACGTGTTTGCCACACATTAAATAGACATTTAGACATGAGAGAGCTATCCGCACGTGGTGTACCACGTTTGCTCACGTTAGAGCAAAAGCGTGATCGAATGAACATTTCCACGCACTGTTGATGCAGTTTTGGTATCATAAGTTCGAGTTTTGGCACCAATTAATTACTGTAGATGAAACTTGGATATACAATTATACGCCCGTAGCAAAATCGGTCCAAACAGTTTACTGCAAAGGAGCAAGCGGCTCCAAAGTACCAAATACTGTTTTTAGGACTGGGAAAGTGATGGAATGTGTTTTTTGGAATAGTCACGGAGTTATTTTAATAGATATCTTCTGAAAGGAAAACCCATTTCAAAGGCACACTACACATCATTACTTTGAACACTGAAGGCATAACTTGCGGAATAGTGGCCACATTTGCAGAAAAACAAAATCCTATTTCACCAAGAAAACGTAACGTCTCACACCTCAGCGGTTGCAATGGCGAAAATCCGGGAATTACAGTTTGAACCGCTTGACCATGAGCCTTACCTACCAGATCTAGCCCAAAGCCAATTCTTGTTGTTCCCTCATCTGAAAATTGCGCTCGGAGGACAGAGGTCTTCGTCAGATGATGAGGCAATCACATTCGTGAATAATTATTTTGCAGAGAAAAACGCCGAGTACTATTTGGTCGGGTTGCAGAGATGGGAGCATCGCTGGGAGGCTTGTGTAGAGTTACAAGGAGACTATGTTAAAAAAAATCTGAACAAATATCTTGTGTCTGTATTAGGTCGGAAATTTTTCAGACCACCCTCGTACGATTCTCAATTCTAGACTGGAATTAGTGCTTCTTACCCGCCCGTGGATTGCGAAGGTATCTACAGTATGATTATATTGGTGACTCTTGAGTACTGGTTAATATAAAAAAAATGTGAGATAAATTTTGTTATGCCGATCAGAGGCTGCACGTGTGTGAGCTATTGAATTAATAGATTGTATTGAGTAGACAAATAATATAAATGTAGCATAAGAATTGCTTGCAAAAGCAAACTGTTCTGCATCCCATTAAGACTACAAAACGCCTGATGCATATGCTACACACTTAACGCAGTCGTTGAAGTAGTTGTCGCTAGGATACGGGGTGGTTAATTCAAAATGCCAGATCCGATATTCCCAAATAACAAAAGAGTATGCTAAGAGTTCCATTTCATTCTTGCCACTACCTATGCGTATTAATCACTCTGATCAAGGCTTATTTAATTAATTGATCTGAAATAAGTGATATGAACCACCTTACCAATTACACTGGGCAACAGATAAAATAATCTTTGAATTTCTCAAGCACTTCAGGAGGCAATTCCTACTAATTTTGGGTTGAGAAAGACAAATATGACAATGAAAAATTTTTATTAGCTCTAGTTTCTATGATATACACAAGGCGGAAGTGTTACATATTAACGGATTGAGAGAAAATGATACATTTTAATTACATACATGCTAACAATAATGAAAGTGCATTTGATTTTTTTAACTAGTAATTACATGCTAAGATTGCTGGAAAAATACTTCGCAGATAGTCGTGTATGAAGAGAATCATGTGGTGGCCTATTGACTTCGTCGTCATTTAGCTTGACTCTTGTGATGGAGTTCCGCAGAATCCCAATACAAAGACCAACAGTAATCCGCAAGCATTACTTCATTCCAACGGCCCTGATATCTTTGTACCATAACAGAAATGTCCTGATGGAATCTCTCCCCATGTTCATCACTAACAGCTCCACAACTAGGAGGGAAAAAGTCTAGGTGGGAGTGGAGAAAATGGATCTTAAGGGACATGTTGCATCCAAGGTTACGGTATTTTTGCAGGAGCACTGTCATCAAATGCTTGTAGTTGTCATCTCTTTTGTTGCCTAAAAGTCGATGAACAACACCCTTGGCTTCTCAAGCTTCCTTCACTTTCCCCTCCAAAATTTGGTCAATTGCAGGATCCTTTACAAGTTCTCTTATTTGTGGTCCAACAAAATTGCCTTCGTTAACTTTTGCATCACTTAATTTTCACAATTTCTCTCTGATTGTGTTTTGTTATTTGACAGGTGTGCCAACTTCCAAAAAACTGCCCCAAATTTAAAATTTTCACTCTAAAAAATTTAAATGCCAATTTATCTTCAAAACAAGAGCTAATCTGCCATTTTGTGGTGAATATTTAATTCAGCAGATAGAAATACGTGTAAATTTACTATTTTTAAGCCCGAAACATTTTCGTTGTTGCCCAGTGCTATTTGTCATCAGTCAACTTTCAAGCAACGGACAGAAAATTCGAACACTTGAAATAGCAATTCCCGTTCCTTCATGTGTGCCTGAAAAATAATGTATTTAATGCAACAAATAAATTTTACTTCATCTTTTTGAAATGAAAAACATAACTGATTTTATAAACTACTTTAAACTTCTCTCAACGTGTCGCTCGCTTCAAATTAATTTGCTGCCTCCAAAATTAGGGTAGTGGCCAACTCTGTTACAGTGGACATTGACATGTTTTTTTGTAATTTTGAGAATTTTTAAGATCAATACGTAAAATATGAAGATATTAACATTGAAACAAACAAATATCTACAAATATAACAATTTGTAACTTAAAACTTCGCTTATCTTATAAGAAAAGGTGATATTTTTGCTATACGTTGTCTGGGATCGCGATTTCATGTAATCATATATACTCATCTGGAAACAACAAAGCTGTTGCCATCGTTATGAACATTTGATGTAAATCTGTTCCTGTTAGTTCTACCATTATCTGAAAATAAAACAAATTTAAAAACAGATTCGAATGGTGGTATTTCAAAATTCATTAGTGATGCTTGTTTTTTAAAGTAAATTTCCCCCCCCCCCCCAAAAATAAATCTACCGGACAACTTAATTATTCTAATAATTTTATTTCTGGGTTTAGTTTTATTAATTTATCTTTTTTGGACATTCAACCATGAAATAGATCTAGAAGTTAAATTATCAAACAATTATATGTTCCAACAGATTTAATGGTTTTGGAAAAGATATTTATTTTTAAAAAAAACATATATTGCATAGTGAATTTTGAAATACCCGCAATTGATTCTGTTTTTAAATTTTTACATTTTCAGATTTTGGAAATACTAACAAGAACATATTAACATCTAGCGCTCCCAACGATGTAGACTGCTTTGTTTTTCCCGGGTGAGGATGTGTAAAAGAATTACAGGTAACCATGATCCCGGAAAATTAATAGGAAAAAATATCACGTGTTCTTATACGATAAGTGAAGCTTTATGTTAATTTTTTTTATATTTGTAGTTATTATTAAAGTGTTTTACAATCAAACATCCTATAAGCAAACCTGTATGGCATTCACGTCTGTACTGCCAAAGTTATCTGGATGGCTCATGATAACTGACTTCCTTCAAACCGTTTTAACTTCGATATTCATCTCCAGTTCTACAAGTTTACACAGATGTTCGTCAAATGAAGAGGCAGTCACCTTCATCGACAATTATTTTCCACAGAAAAACGCCGAGTACTATTTGGACGGGTTACAGAGATGGGAACATCACTGGGAGAAGTGTGTAGAGTTACAAGGAAACTATGTTGAAAATGCCGAGTTCTATTTGGACGTGTTACAGTGATGGGAGCATTGCTGGGAGAAGTATGTAGAGTTACAAGGAAACTATGTTGAAAATGCCGAGTTCTATTTGGACGGGTTACAGAGATGGGAGCATTGCTGGGAGAAGTGTGTAGAGTTACAAGGAAACTATGTTGAAAATGCCGAGTTCTATTTGGACAGGTTACAGAGATGTGAGCATCGCTGGGAAAAGTGTGTAGAGTTACAAGGAGACTATGTTGAAAAACGTCGAGTACTATTTGGACGGGTTACAGAGATGTGAGCATCGCTGGGAAAAGTGTGTAGAGTTACAAGGAGACTATGTTGAAAAACGTCGAGTACTATTTGGACGGGTTACAGAGATGTGAGCATCGCTGGGAGAAGTGTGTAGAGTTACAAGGAGACTATGTTGAAAAACGCCGAGTACTATTTGGACGTGTTACAGTGATGGGAGAATCGCCGGGAGAAGTGTGTAGAGTTACAAGGAGACTATGTTAAAAAACGCCGAGTACTATTTGGACGGGTTACAGAGATGGGAGCATCGCCGGGAGAAGTGTGTAGAGTTACAAGGAGACTATGTTGAAAAACGCCGAGTACTATTTGGACGGGTTACAGAGATGGGAGCATCGCCGGGAGAAGTGTGTAGAGTTACAAGGAGACTATGTTGAAAAACGCCGAGTACTATTTGCACGGGTTACAGAGATGGGAGCATCGCCGGGAGAAGTGTGTAGAGTAACAAGGAGACTATGTTGAAAATCGTCGAGTACTATTTGGACGGATTACAGAGATGGGAGCATCGCTGGGAGAAGTGTGTAGAGTTACAAGGAGACTATGTTGAAAATCGTCGAGTACTATTTGGACGGGTTACAGAGAGGTGAGCATCGCTGGGAGAAGTGTGTAGAGTTACAAGGAGACTATGTTGAAAAACGCCGAGTACTATTTGGACGTGTTACAGTGATGGGAGCATCGCTGGGAAAAGTGTGTAGAGTTACAAGGAGACTATGTTGAAAAACGCCGAGTACTATTTGGACGTGTTACAGAGATGGGAGCATCGCTGGGAAAAGTGTGTAGAGTTACAAGGAGACTATGTTGAAAAACGTCGAGTACTATTTGGAAGGGTTACAGAGAGGTGAGCATCGCTGGGAGAAGTGTGTAGAGTTACAAGGAGACTATGTTGAAAAACGCCGAGTACTATTTGGACGTGTTACAGTGATGGGAGCATCGCTGGGAGAAGTGTGTAGAGTTACAAGGAGACTATGTTGAAAAACGTCGAGTACTATTTGGACGGGTTACAGAGATGTGAGCATCGCTGGGAGAAGTGTGTAGAGTTACAAGGAGACTATGTTGAAAAACGCCGAGTACTATTTGGACGGGTTACAGAGATGGGAGCATCGCCGGGAGAAGTGTGTAGAGTTACAAGGAGACTATGTTGAAAAACGCCGAGTACTATTTGGACAGGTTACAGAGATGGGAGCATCGCCGGGAGAAGTGTGTAGAGTTACAAGGAGACTATGTTGAAAAACGCCGAGTACTATTTGGACGGGTTACAGAGATGGGAGCATCGCTGGGAGAAGTGTGTAGAGTTACAAGGAGACTATGTTGAAAAACGCCGAGTACTATTTGGACGGGTTACAGAGATGGGAGCATCGCTGGGAGAAGTGTGTAGAGTTACAAGGAGACTATGTTGAAAAACGCCGAGTACTATTTGGACGGGTTACAGAGATGGGAGCATCGCTGGGAGAAGTGTATGGAGTTAGAAAGAGGCTAAGTTGAAACAAATGTGAAGAAATGTCTTGTATCTTTAATTGGTTGGAACCTCTTCAGACCACTTTGGTACAGTTCAAAATATAATTCAATTACATTTTAAAACACCCCCGTGTTGGCTTACACATCCTCTAGTGTTCCAGGAACTTAAGAAACGTTCCTCCATCCTGTATATGAAGAATTTTAGAGAGAAATACAGCTTAAAACGCTGAAACAAAGGAAGTATAATTCTGAAATTTATAAAAAGAACCGAAAAAGCACATGTGTCAGCAAGCTTGCCCACAGGGATTTATCCGGTTCTCTCCGTTTATTTCGAAGTCAGGAAATACACAAAAATTCCTCCTACGAAGCCCAGGTAAAGTTTGCTAATAATAATAGGGCAGGCGGGACAGAATAAACATCATATTTCCAAGATGTACACGAAATATGCTATGAAGGGAAGGAAAAAGGAATTAAACGCTGAATTACCGGAGGGCACCGGCAAGAAGAGCAAGCAAACAAAACAGCAGATACGTGTATTATAGCTAGGAAAAATGTAGTGAGAGAATTTTCAGTTGTTACAGTACAGGAACGGAAATAATACAGCAATTGTGCTTTAGTGAATTGCATGAATACGTTATTGATATTCCACAATACCAAGCGCTTAACGAATAAAAATGTAATGAATATTACTTCATGACAATTGCCGGTTCAGTGTGATCGTAGCGAAACCCAGAAACCATCTAAAACAAGAGAAGGGAAAAAATGAGAGCAAAGAGTTGGAAATTAAATCATGGTACAGGAGAAAATAATATATTACTGGCCTACCGAGCAAGGAATGTCAGAAAAAATCAAGGTCAGACTGGAGGGTTGGGGGGGGGGCAATTGAACCCGTGGCGCCAAAATTGCAGAGGGTTTCAGAGGACATTACCACAAAGCACAAAATATATACTGACAATATTACAAACTACAAGACGGAAGTTCGCCTCAAGCTTCTTTTGTCACCAGCCGGAGGACAATTTTGTAGATGTCTTAAACGCTCAATCTGCTATCCTCCAAAACAACGTTCTCCACTCGCTGAAGCATGTCGTCACACCGGCTGGTGCGACGTCGTGGCTGTCTTGATTTGTCGTCACACGATGTTCTGTCTTCATTGAATTGTCGCACCTAGGAACGCACATTAGACACGTCCGTGGTACCATCACCACATGCCTCACTCATCTAGCGATGAATTTCATTATGTATCACACATGAAAATGGAGAAAACGTATGATTACGCGCTGTTATTGCAATCAAAACGTCGCTATTTTAATTATCAAAAACAGATATAACTCTTGCAGCTGCCAGTAGAGTACTATGCACTGCACCGTACTGCCATCTCTGTGAGGCATTAAAAAAGGATCCACGTGCACTTCGAAACCCAAAGTTACTATCCTTTCCTAGTTCTGAAAAAAATAGCAAACCACTCTAAAGACACTTGTTTCTCTATCTACTTTAAGAAAAACATTATCGTGTTGTAGTTACCAGGGAACACAGTAGCCTTTAAGTGATAGGCAGATGTTTTAATTATCGTGCATGACTTTCTCTACTCTTGTACAAATATTTATTGCTCTACCTACTTCAGGATAAACATTATCTTATTGCAGTTAAAAGGTTGTACAGTAGACTTTAAGTGATAGTCAAATGTTTCATATACATGTCTCTCTCTTTTGTACAAACACTTATTGTTCTATCTAGATTAGATTAGATTAGATTAGATTGATTTGCATTCAGTAGATTCACTTGTAGCCAGAAAAGGCTGTGAACATTGAATATGCCCAGAGGTGTAACGTTTAATAGCATATATTGTACAAAAGTTAACATAAGACACATATTATAGTATACAGGCAATATGAACAACAATATGGAAAACAAAGCAGGGATAATTATATACGATACAAAATCAAGCACTTTTTCAATTCAGTTTTCACTTGGCTTATGCCAGTACGTCTCAACCTTTTTGCAATGTATACCATTCTTGTTATTTATTAAATACATATACATTTAAAATAAACTTTCAACATGTATCAAAGTTCTATTAGTAAATAATTTGTCATTGGAACAGTTAGATACTACTTACAGAGCTACAGGAGCATTATCAGGATAATTTGTCAGTAAAAGAGCCTCTAATGAACTAACTTTTCTTGAATAAGTCACCTCTGATTTCAATGAATAAGCTAGTTATTTTTGACATTGCAGGGTCAGATAGTTCAACACAACCAGAAGACCGGAGTTATCATGAGCAACCACGACCTGGCGCTGCAAGCCGTTCGACGTCACCAGGCAGGCAACTACACGTGCATTGCCTCAAACGTGGAAGGAGATGGGGAAAGCAACACAGTTCAGCTCAGAGTTATGTGTAAGTGTTCCAATATCTCCTAGTAGTGGAATATCTTCCTAATTTTGAGCTGTTATTTAGATTTTTTGTCCTAAAGTCATTTCTGTACCCTTAATATACAATGGCACTACATTTTAGGCAAATGTATTTGAATTATTTTTCATAAATAAGGCACAGAGGCTATTGAATAATTTTGAGGAACTGTTTTCACAATTGATCATTTTAGAAAGCGTAACAGCATCTTTAAGTTTTCTTTTAACAAAAAAATTTAATTCTGCTCTCTTTTGCACGCAAACGTGAATTTAAAATCCACTATCTAAATGTGAATTGTAGAGTTTTATGATTATTCTGTATATTAGCTCACAAAAATTTAATTTAAATGTAAAGAAGTTAGATGTAAGAAAGTTAGTTTTGTATTTTCTACAGAATCTAGAAGACTTGAATATCCGTGGTTTTAATACTGAAAAATAATAAACCTTAAAAAACGGACGTATATATCAAAGAGTTAAGGCACTTTCAGCTGTTTTTGCAGTTAAAGCTTATGAAATTGTCACACAGTTTGAAGGTGGCTATATTAATGAAACAAAGCTTTCTAGACCTCAAAACGTCAATTAAAATCAAATTCATTCTCTTACATTAACCTAACTAAGTTATTATTAAATTTTGTATTCATTCTTATAAGAAGTCTCATTTCACAAAGTACTTTCTGAAAATATGAATTATTTTGCAATATTTTATTTTTAAAAGTATTATATTACAAGTCATTTTGTACAGTCGTTTATTAATTTCTATTAGGTATACCAACTTTAAATAATATGTTCAACATTTAAAATTTTCCAAAATGACACACTATGATCCCTTAAAACACTCCGAAGGTTTTGGGTGACATTTTTCAAATAAATTTGCAATTTTTTTTCTATAGAAGGTATCTCACCTTGGTCATAAAGAAATGTTTAGCAGTTTTTATTATTAAATATATCCGAAAAGTATTTATCTAGCACAATTTTCTAAATAAATGGTTCCACTAAATGTCTTTTTTATCCTCAAATAAGTGTAGTTCTAACATTGTATGATATAGGACGACTAAATATTTATTTATAATGCTCTAGTGTTATCAAAGTGCTTGCAGTCTTAGAAAACAAAGCTTTCACTCTAAATATAACGCCCTTGTAAACTGATGCTTTGCCATGTGCCTTTCCCTATTATTTTAAAAAGGGCACTTACAATCACTTATTTCTCTATCTACTTCAAGATAAACATTATCTTATTGTAGTTACAAAGGAATACTGTAGAGTTTAAGTGATAGTCAAATGTTTTATAGACATCACTTTCTCTACTCTAGTACAAAAAGTTATTTCTGCATCCACTTCAAGATAAACATTATCTTACTGTAGTTAGAAGGGAATATACTAGGCTTTAAGTGAAAGTCAAATGTTGTAATACTGGTTGTCTAGTTGATATCTTAGTAATTGCATTCTGTGTGTATGTCAAAAGGACAAAGATGAATAACGGCCTCCCATTTGGGAAACGTATGTTTTAGAAAACTCAGGCAGATAACAAGGAATATCTAGGAAAAATTTAGGAGTAATAAACAATGTATTTGACACAAATTGTGCCTTTCTACGAGGACTATATTTATGAGGAGTAAGACCTTTTTCTGTCTGTTATGGTTTGCGAGTTATACAAGTGTCATTCATAATGAAGCCTTCTGAGGATATTCCAAAAAAATTCAAGATAAATATTTCATTTTTGTATGGAAATTGCAGCTTATTTTGGTAATAATGAAAAATTTCCGGGAAGGCTTATAGATGTCGGATTTTGTTGTGTTTTATTTTTTTTTTCACAAACACATGCTGATATATACAATAGGTCTTAACGTCTGAGGACTGCTCTTTTTTGGAGGTTTAAGGAGGTGACAATATTTTCATGGCATTTGTTGTAATAAATATATATTTATATTCATTAAGTACATCACAGAAAGCCAGTATCCGAGTTAAGACCACCTCTTTGACGCGGCGGCAGCGTGCCTTTGTTACGTTCAGGAAGTTATGAGGTTTAATCTCGGTCAGGGTGTTAAGGTTTCTCATGAGTTTCCCTTATACTTAAAAATAAAAATAGATGTCTTGTAACTCTAATCTTATGCAGCCTGGAATTATTTGAACATAATTTTATTCATATCTGATATGGACGTTAATTACAAATAAATAAATTAAAAAAAGGAAAAAACGAGAAAGCTTACCGCAGTTTTCTCGTGAGAAAAGCGCAATATACTCTATGATTTTCTTAAAAGACCTTCTGGTTTGAAATCCAAGTTTTCAAAAACATATTTCGGTGAATTCTAGTCTTTTCCTACCTACTGTAGATGGTAGAGGAATTAAAAACGTTTAATTACTGGTTTTACCATTATCTCCTCTGTCAAATGAATGCGTATTTTCGGCGTAGACTCGGAGATGTGAGCAAATAAAATATTTTGGGAACGCATACTCCATTACGTGATAAATAATAAAGGCTTTAGAAATTGGGAGCCCATTGTACTGCTTCTTAGGTTCGGATATTAGCCACCAGAGTGTGCAGGGATCAGGAAGAAGCTGTTATCGGATTCGCTGTTCCTCCCAACAAAGAGACTGCGATGTAGGAAGGCACAAGATTTTCTCCCCCGCCCCGGAACAATGCACAAAACAACAACCACAACAATGGGGCCATTGATTAAATCGACTAGCGCCATTAGCTTCTCTTTCTGTAGTAATCCTTTCTCGAGACCTATTATTCAAAACGCAGGAGAGTACTTGTTAAGGGTGTGTAATACGAGAGCATTGTGGCTAAACATGCTCCTTCTGCAGGCTGAGGGCAAAGAAGCAGATAAATTCTCCTTCTGGAGCACACGATAATGCGTATTTATAACTACGAGTAAACAATACGCCACGAGAGGGCTATACCTCAATGACTCTAAGTGGATACTGGAATTATTACCTGCTCGTAGTAATAATTTGTTGAAGATATAATTCACTAATAAATTTGTCACTCAAAAATAAAGTAACAATTACTTACAGATTAAAATTCATGCTTGAGATGTCAATAACAAGTTTAATCTAGTAACTTTGACAGACGTTGAAATGTATTTATAAAATTTGTATGTTACACAAGTGATTTTCTGTGATCGATTTCTACAAATTTGACAAGAGAGTTCTCCACTAGTTATTTTATTACGTAAGAGGATAGAACAATAAGTATTTGCACAAGAATAGACAAAGTCATGTATACAAAGCATTTGAATATCACTTAAAGTCTACTTTATTCCCTTGTAACTCCAAAAGGGTAAAGTTTATCTTGAGGTAGATAGAGCAATAAGTGTTTGTACAAGAGTAGAGAAAACCTCGAATAAAAACATTTGACTATCACTCAAAGTCTACTGTATTCCCTTGTAACTACAATAAGATAATGTTGATCCTGAGGGCCCAAATGTCCTTGCTGTCGACGGGCCCTAAAGCACCACACACTCACTCACTGTTTATCCTGAAGTAGATATAGCAATAAGTGTTTGTACAAGGGCAAAGAAAGTCCTGTATATAAAACATTTGTGTATCACTTAAATTCTACTCTGTTCCCTTGTAACTACAATAAGACAATGCTTATCTTAAAGTAGACAGAGCAATAAGTGGAAATTAATTGTTCTTTCACACTGGCCGTGTGTAGGCTAAATTGTCTGGCTCTACGTTTCCAGAGCAATAAGTGTTTGTACCAGAGAAGAGAAAGTCATGTATATCAAACATTTGATTATCACTTAAATTCTACTGTATTCCCTTGTAAATACAATGAGATAATGATTATCTTGAAGTAGATAGAGCAATAAGTATTTGTACAAGAATAGAGAAAGTCATGTATATAAAACATTTAACTATCACTGAAAGTCTACTATATTCCCTTGTAACTCCAAGAGGTAAAGTTTATCTTGAAGTAGATATGGCAATATTTGTCTGTACAGGAGTAGATAAAGCCTCGGAAAAGCTTTTGTCTAGCACTTAAAGTCTACTGTATTCCCCTGTAACTACAATAAGATAATGTTTATCTTGAAGTGAATAGAGCAATAAGTATTTCTACAAGAATAGAGAAAGTCATGTATATATGAAACATTTGTGTATCACTTAAAGTCTACTGTACTTCCTTGTAACTACAATAAGATAATGTTTATCTTGAAGTAGATAGAGCAAGATGTGTTTGTACAAGGGTAAAGAAAGTCATGTATATAAAATATTTCACTATCGCTTCAAGCACTCGACATGGTAAAAATGTTTACGAAAATCGCTCGAAGCAAGCTAATGTCTTCATAAGGTAGTTTCAATTTTTTCAGTTTGGTCAAAAATGACCATAATTTTGTATTAGATACCATATATGTATGATTTAAGAACAAAACATGTTTTGAATCTTCTGGAAATATCCTGTGATATATTTTTCATTCTGAAACAATTTTATGTAATTTTCTATAACTGGTAAGCCATAAGTGATGTATGCAGCATTTTAAGGGCACTTTGTTGCTACTAGTTGGAAAATATTTGACTGTCCCAATTACAGGAATTGTGTAATGTGAGTATCATTTCTTACGTTTACTTCAAATCACCTCAATTAAACATCATTGGGAAGGGAAAGCCGTACGACATAGTGTTCACTTTTGAGAAATAACCAAGTAGGTGCAGCATTACTCGAGCTTGGTAATTTTGTGATTCCAGACAAACCGATCTGCAAGCCGGACCAGAAGCGGGTGTACGGCGTGGCGCGGCACGAAAACGCCATGGTCGTGTGCGAGGTTGAAGCCTACCCGCCGCCGGACAGCTTCAAGTGGTCGTTCAACAACACGGCGGAGACGATCGACGTGCCCCAGGCTCGCTACCGGACGGCTAACTCGGGTTCCTCGACGTCGTCGCAGTCCACGCTCACGTACACCCCTATGACGGAGATGGACTACGGCACAGTAATGTGCTGGGCGAGTAACACGGCGGGGCAACAACGGGAACCCTGTGTCTTCCACATCATTGCTGCAGGTTAGTGTTAAGGATATGTCTAGGGTGGGGAGTGATGAGTGCGGTGAGAGGACACAGAGGGTGGGTGGAGCAACAACCTTAACTACTGCAACCGCCAACCACCCTGTGGCCCTTGAGACATCTCTACATCTGAGGACAAGGTTTTACCTCATTACAGGCATATGAACCAGAAATATTATATAAACCATGCTTCTAATTCTCATAGATTCATATCAAAGTTACTCATACCTCATGTTAAAAGTAAACTTAAGGGTTACTCCTTTGGTTCCTGGATCGCCTAAAGGCACTGGACATTCTACTCAAAAATACATTTTAATTTGGGACAAGCTACGGAACGTTTTAGATCTATTTTCCAAGATTCAGTGTTGATTCAAACCGGAGTTGTTATTACTAACAGACAGAAATCTGTTAAATCTTTAAAACATGATTTATTTGACCTTCCGATTAATAAAATAAACAGAGCTAACCTAAGTTAACCTTTTGCATCATGTGATTCTATATCATGGTGAATTAATTTTAATAAGGTGGATTGTTTGCTTTGTTGTTGAGTATTATATAATAACCAGAGGAAATATTTTTTGTTTCTAGCGATTATTTCATGAAATTTCGGGAAATTTTACTTATTTAGAGAATAAATGAGAAAATTTCTGTTATGTGTAGTCTGTATAGCAAAATGTACATTTATTATAAATTACATGAATAAAACTTTAATTTAACGGTCATGTCTTCATAGCATGAAGCTAGAAGTCGTGAAAAAATGTTTACAAACAACGAAAGCAAGATAAATTTAACACTTAACAAAGTCAATACAGTGACATCATCATGCGCACTGAAATAAAAGCTAAGCGGTGCAACAATAAACTGACACCACAGCACCCGGCTGGTCCGTGATACTGAGAACTTTAACTGGAAGTGTTATTTATTTGATACCACAACGTGCACACAAAAGCTGCTATTATGCTGACTAAAGGTATTTAGAAGGGTGAACTTCTTGGAAGCTACACTCAGACATCACATTATCATGAAAATTGTCCCTCGGGGCTTATGGATATATTCCGAAATGCCCGAAAGTTAAAAAATGAATACAAACAATACCTCACTGAAAACCACTCAGATTTAGAAGCTAAACTGTTCCCATTGCCCGTACGGACACGCCGGTCCAGCTGGTTTAATTCAGTAGTGTACATTTTGATGCAATTGTCGATTCCTTTTCTAAAAAAAGAAAAGCTTTCAGTTATTGTGCAAAATTTGCTCAGTTATCATTTTTTCGATGCCAAGTGCTGCAATACTGTAAAGGTAGAGGCAACATTTAGAATTTCAATCTTTACGAAATCAAAAACAGTGCCTTACCTTGTTTTACCCCGAATTAACTCTCTCAGAGACAAATGTTAAATATTACTTAGTGGTCAGTTTGGAGACAGAGTAAGTGCACTTGTAAATCATATCATGGATCCCAGTGTTAGAGAAGCAGTAGAAGAGAATCTAAAAGTTTGCTGCAATATGACTTTCTCTAAATTGATCTCCATTATGACAAAAGAAACTGATGATGTGATAACCATAAAAGCTTTAGTCATTTGTCTAAGCCTTCTAGGCCAGTTACTAAATCAAGTATAGGTGAAGGAAATTAATCATTTCTTCACACTAGCCGTATACAGCCTAAGGTTTTTAATAGAGTCAACGTGAAAAATTCAATGCCATGGCAGGGATGTGATCCACGGATCTCCTGGTTTTCCTCCAGTCGCTCTAACCCATTGAGCTACCATGGCCAACGTGCCGTCCTGATATTAAATTCTCGATTTGACTCGTATATTTCCCCGGTAAACCACTAGGGGCTATCGAATTGGAGATCCACCGTTTATGGCGACTTACTATCGTAAGTACTTGAGTCCCAGGCTTCATCATTTAACTCTTGTTATTTAAGTTAATTAATGGAAATTAATCATTTCTTCACACCAGCCGTATATAGACTAAGGTCTCTGATAGAGTCAACATGAAAAATTCAATACCATGGCCGGGATTTGAACCATGGATCTCCTGGTTTCCGTCCAGTCGCTTTAACCCACTGAGCTACCATGGCCAACGTGCCGTCCTGACCTACTTAATTTCCATCAATTAACTAAAATAATAAGAGTTAAATGATGAAGCCTGGGCTTCAAGTACTTACGATAGTAAGTCGCCACAAACGATATATCTCGAATGCGAGAGCCCCTCGTCGTTTATCGTGGACATATACGAGTCAAATTGAGAATTTAATTTCAGGACAGCACGTTTGCCATGGTAGCTCAATGGGTTAGAGCGACTGCAAGGAAACCAGGAGATCCGTGGTTCAAATCCCTGCCATGGCATTGAATTTTTCATGTTGACTCTATCTACAGGTGAGTTAAATCATGTAATTGCAGCATTTAAACAACTAAATGCATTTAAAATCAGTGATATTACTTGTGAGTCTGATTTGTTTCTTTGTTACAAAGAGCTTTGTGACATTGATGAACAGCAAAGCCATGATGGTAACGATAACAGATTAGATGTAGTAACAGCACTCTTGACATCGAAGACAAAAGCTGATTCTTACCGCAATTTCGTAAAACGTCCCTTCAATGTCTTTGGTTGCCGATGTCAGACGCTGACAGTCACAGATTTTTCTCTACATATAACCTAGTTGTGATAGACAAAAGAACAACTATGAAAAGCGAAAATATCACAACTTGTTGTATGCTGCAATTTGGCGATGTCTGATGTGTGATATTTGATTTTATTCAGTTGTCTTACTCTAGGTACCTGTTGCTTTTCATTTCAGCCATGTCATTACTCATTAATTTTCGGGAAATAAATGCAAATTTATAGTAAAATTTTCACCAAAAAACACCATCAATTAAAATTATTAATGCGAATTTTATAAATAATTGTCAATACAAATCTTGCCTCTGATAATAACTTATGAAAGAGCCTCTCAGTTACGCATGAGTATAGTCTGAGTTTAGTTAGCTAGTAAAGTTTGATGTAGGCTAAAACTGAGTTTCAATAGAGTTGTCAACTTCTTTTGTTTATCCTTTAATATGATACTCAAAAGAAATAAATCCATGTGAATTAGTTTCACCACAGTGTGTAACTGGTATGATAAACCTTGCAGGAACGTTCCCCTGAAGCTGTTAAACATGTAAATCTGTTCAACAGGACACCCGGACACGCCGTTCAATTGTACCATGTTGAACCAGACGACCGAGTCTCTGGAAGTGGACTGCATTGAAGGTTTCGACGGCGGCCAACCCCAGTACTTCCTCATGGAGGTGATAGACATGCAGACAGGCCTTCTCCAGGCCAACGTGAGCAACAAGTTCCCGACTTTTTCCGTGTCCGGACTTGCTCCAGGCATGATACTGAAAATACTCGTGTACGCAGCCAACTCCAAGGGAAGGTCTGATCCAGTCGTTCTAGAAGGATTCACGCTCAAGGTCGCCGAGAAACAAACAGGTACGTCAGCGTAGACAGAGAGAGTCGTGTATAACAAACATTTGAGTATCACTTATAGTCTACTGTATTCCCTTGTAGCTACAATAAGATAATGTTTATCTTGAAGTAGATAGAGGAGTAAGTGTTTGTACAAGACTAGAGGAAGCCATTTATATAAGACATTTGACTATCACTTAAAGTCTACTGTATTCCCTTGTAACTACAATAACATTAGAGTCACGAATTGGGATTCTAAAATTATTGGTTCAGACAAGTATGTAGCTGTACGTTACATGAGGTTGTTCGACTGTTGCAGGAACTCCGGTGCCTTTCGAACTGAGCCCCGTATTGGGAGTGCTGATAGGTGTGATAGCAGCGCTCCTGGTGGTGGCTATAGTGATTGTGGGAGCGCTCCGAGTGCGTTCTCAGGCCCGAGGAAGTCCCGCACGTCCTGCAGACCTCGCGCTCAAGGAGAAAGCTGCACTTCCACTCCGATCTGACGTCGAGGACCTCTATGAGATGGACGACAAGAATCCTGACGTCATTCCTTGTAACAAAGGTAGGAGTCTTTGATGTAAACATTCTGTGTTTCTTTAGTTTATGCACACGTGAAAGACATAAATCGTGACACATGTGTGATAATGTAATTGGGTCATTCTAAAAATTAGTGGCAACATTGCCTGAAGTTGGCTCCATCAGCGGTAAATCATTCAACTGGGAACAATGAGACAATAATTGTACTTAATAAGACATTTTCAGTAAGTTTAATTGTAGTCTCTCATCTTTAGTGCTCTAGATATGTTTAGTAAATGCGAACAAAGATGCTTCATTAAAATTCATGTTGGAAGAGGTATAATTGCTTGACAATCCATACAGAATTATTAGAAGCATGTGGTAGACCTTACCATATCGTACCTTGGCTAAGGTAATTGCAAAATAGGAATGAGCATAAGACGGGGTAAGGCGTGGCTGATGTAACGCTGACGTGTGCAACGTTGTACACGAGATTCATTTGTGCCTCTGATTTTGCCGCGTACAATTTGACGTCATCAATAGCATCGCTGAGGGAGCGAGTTTATATGCGATTAACCTAGCGGCTTGTGATCGTATTAGATGTGTTGAAGGCAGCTTTGAGGCCTCCCGTTAACGGCAGAAAAATACATTATATGCCAGCGTAATATAAAGGTGCGTAATTTCGCCTAGTGCATAGATATCATAACTTTTTTAAAAAGTAATTACTACAATGCAATTCACTACAAATCATATTTTGCAGAGATTATGAAGAGTATATGAAATTATAAGACAATGAACACTTACTTCACAATAACTTGCGCTTTTCTATTCTAGTACACGTATATGCTTATTGTAAATCTCTCACATAAAATAGAAATATTTCATTTTGATCTCAATTCATTTCTATCACCCACTCACAATGTAACTTCATTATAAAACAAAAAATTAGCAGAAGATGTTCTAGGAATGAAAAATAAATTAGTGTTACAATATGTATAAAGCTTTTATCCAAGTTTAAATAAGAAAATATCTCTAGTATACAGTCTTATGTGTCCATTTTCTTATACTTCTTTTCTCTCTTCCCCTTAAACACTGTCTGTATTGCGAGAAGGTGTGCTTGAGGCCTTCCTGTCATAACATTATTGCTTCTAGATTGGGACCAGTCACTTTATAGCGTCCAGTGTCTCTCTTTTTGGCAGTAACCGATTCTGTATTTTGGAAATGTTGCAACTAAAAGAAATAAGGATGCCAACTCTAATAGACATTTTAATTAAGTGTGAGACTGACAAAACATTTATATCGTACACTGATAAAACGGAAGACGTTCATGTTTTAAACAAAAGTATGTCAATTTGACGCTACCTGGACACTTTAAACTTCTTTCTCCGCAGTGCGTACAATTACCTGGTCTTCTCCTCGAACATTAAGTCTTTTCGGACGATGAATGAAATGATCTTCAAATAAGTACAGGTAACATAGAGCTTAGAGTTACCAGGCATTCATCTTTCTGGATAAGAGAAAATCTCCAACGTTAAACCATATCCAACGATAAATGAAATGATGTTCAAATGAGTACAGGATAGATAGAGCTTGGAGTTACCAGGCATTCATCTTTCCGGATAAGAGAAAACCCCCAACGTTAAGTCATATTTTACGATGAATGAAATGATGTTCAAATGAGTACAGGGTACATAGAGCTTAGAGTTACCAGACATTCATCTTTCAGGATAAGAGAAAACCTCCAACGTTAAGTCACATTTTACGATGAATGAAATGATGTTCAAATGAGTACAGGGTACATGGAGCTTAGAGTTAACAGACATTCATCTTTCAGGATAAGAGAAAACCTCCAACGTTAAGTCACATTTTACGATGAATGAAATGATGTTCAAATGAGTACAGGGTACATGGAGCTTAGAGTTAACAGACATTCATCTTTCAGGATAAGAGAAAACCCCCAACGTTAAGTCATATTTTACGATGAATGAAATGATGTTCAAATGAGTACAGGGTACATAGAGCTTAGAGTAACCAGACACTCATCTTTTAGGATAAGAGAAAACCCCCAACGTTAAGTCATATTTTACGATGAATGAAATGATGTTCAAATGAGTACAGGGTACATAGAGCTTAGAGTTACCAGACATTCATCTTTCAGGATAAGACAAAACCTCCAACGTTAAGTCACATTTTACGATGAATGAAATGATGTTCAAATGAGTACAGGGTACATGGAGCTTAGAGTTAACAGACATTCATCTTTCAGGATAAGAGAAAACCCCCAACGTTAAGTCATATTTTACGATGAATGAAATGATGTTCAAATGAGTACAGGGTACATAGAGCTTAGAGTAACAGACACTCATCTTTTAGGATAGGCGAAGACCTCCAACGTTGGTGGAGGTCATGTCGGACAAACAATGAAATAATATTCAAATGAGTGCAGGGTAGATAGAGCTTAGAGTTACCAGACATTCATTTTTCTGGAGAAGAGAAAACCTCGAGCATTAAGTCATATATGACGAAGAATGAAAGAATGTTCAAATGAGTAAAGGGTACATAGAGCATTGAGTTACCAGACATTCATCTGTCAATATAAGGGAAAACTCCGGAAAGAAGCTGTATTATCCTGACCGAGATTTAAACTCGCAAACATTTGCAAGTCAGACAGACACACTTCCAGTATGCCACAGAGGCGGTCTTTAGCGTACGCTAGTATTGTTAAAGAAAGTATTTTTGTTAAAAATTAGTATTTAGTAATGTTTAAACAGTTGTAATGTTTAAACAAAAACATCACTAATTAACGTCTGTTAATACCAGTGAGATTTTGTTAGTTTTCTAAGAGAAATTTCTGTGTGAGAATAGACGGTTCTACGTTAAATAGATATTTCAGGCTGTAGAATGCAATACGAGGCAGTAGGGAGTGTACAGCGCATCTACTGGCCGATATTGGAAAGGTAAACGTATGCATTGCCAATCCAGAATGTAATATCCGTTTTAATATTTTATTTTCAGTTGGACTGGACCGATACTCGCCAGCGATGTGACTTGAAGCGCGTAAATGAATAATTTGAGATATAAGCTAGGAGACTGTACTGTTATGTTTATATGTAACGTCAATAACAACTATCACTTAATCGATTTGTGTTAAATAACACAAATAAACCGTCAGTAAATACACTCTTTAAGTTCTGTAAAACCTAATGTGTAAGTAATAATGATACATTTTTAAACTGTATGAAATTTTAATAATTGCTTTTTCAGGGAAAGGGTCACATTTATACGCAGAATTCTTTATTAGTATTATTTGTATCAAATTTAGGATCGAATAATGGAATAATACACGTCTCGAAAGAACGCAGGTACATACAATTGTGTAGGAATACTAAAATTAAAATACACTCCTGGAAATTGAAATAAGAACACCGTGAATTCATTGTCCCAGGAAGGGGAAACTTTATTGACACATTTCTGGGGTCAGATACATCACAAGATCACACTGATAGACCCATAGGCGCATAGACACAGGCAACAGAGCATGCACAATGTCGGCACTAGTACCGTGTATATCCACCTTTCGCAGCAATGCAGGCTGCTATTCTCCCATGGAGACCATCGTAGAGATGCTCGATGTAGTCCTGTGGAACGGCTTGCCATGCCATTTCCAGCTGGCGCCCCAGTTGGACCAGCGTTCGTGCTGGACGTGCAGACCGCGTGAGATGACGTTTCATCCAGTCCCAAACATGCTCAATGGGGGACAGATCCGGAGATCTTGCTGGCCAGGGTAGTTGACTTACACCTTCTAGAGCACGTTGGGTGGCACGCGATACATGCGGACGTGTATTGTCCTGTTGGAACAGCAAGTTCCCTTGCCGGTCTAGGAATGGTAGAACGATGGGTTCGATGACGGTTTGGATGTATCGTGCACTATTCAGTATCCCCTCGACGATCACCAGAGGTGTACGGCCAGTGTAGGAGATTGCTCTCCACACCATGATGCCGAGTGTTGGCCATGTGTGCCTCGGTCGTATGCAGTCCTGATTGTGGCGCTCACCTGCACGGCGCCAAACACGCATACGACCATCATTGGCACCAAGGCAGAAGCGACTCTCATCGCTGAAGACGACACGTCTCCATTCGTCCCTCCATTCACGCCTGCCGCGACACCACTGGAGGCGGGCTGCACGATGTTGGGGTGTGAGCGGAAGACGGCCTAACGGTGCGCGGGACCGTAGCCCAGCTTCATGGACACGGTTGCGAATGGTCCTCGCCGATACCCTAGGAGCAACAGTGTCCCTAATTTGCTGGGAAGTGGCGGTGTGGTTCCCGTAGGATCCGACGGTCTTGGCGTGCATCCGTGCGTCGCTGCGGTCCGGTCCCAGGTTGACGGGCACGTGTACCTTCCGCCGACCACTGGCGACAACATCGATGTACTGTGGAGACCTCACGCCCCACGTGTTGAGCAATTCGGCGGTATGTCCACCCGGCCTTCCGCATGCCCACTATACACCCTCGCTCAAAGTCCGTCAAGTGCTCATGCGGTTAACGTCCACGCTGTCGCGGCATGCTACCAGTGTTAAAGACTGCGATGGAGCTCCGTATGCCACGGCAAACTGGCTGACACTGACGGCGGCGGTGCCCAAACGCTGCGCAGTTAGCGCCATTCGACGGCCAACACCGCGGTTCCTGGTGTGTCCGCAGTGCCGTGCGTGTGATCATTGCTTGTACAGCCCTCTCGCAGTGTCCGGAGCAAGTGTCGTGGGTCTGACACACCGGCGTCAGTGTGTTGTTATTTCCATTTCCAGGAGTGTATATACAACTGTACTGAGACCAATAGTAATGTATGGTTCAGAGAGTTGGGTGTTGACAACCAGAAATGAACAATGGTTATTACGGTGAGAAAGGAAGATTTTGGGAAATATATTTGGAGTTATAAAGGACTTGGACGGATGGAGAATGCGGAGTTACAGTGCCTAATTGGACAACTAAATATAGTAGTAAAAATTAAACAAGGAAGAATAAAGTGGATTGGCCATGTTCAGAAAATGCCGGAAACCAGTGTAGTTAAGAAGATATTCATAGGAATGCTGGATGGCAGAAGGAGAAGATGAAGACCCAGGAAAATTGGGTAGAAGATGTTGAAGACTACTTGAGGAAATTATAGGGGTTAAAGGCTGGAGAAGAGAAGCTGAGGACCGAGTAGAATGGAAGAGGGTGGCTAGGGAGGCCAAGGGTCTACATGGACTGTAGTACCAACTACGAGGCATGTTTTCTAAGTCAGTACCGTTTTGCGATTCCACCGCCGCAGCGCTACGGTCGGCGTTCCGCGCATGCGCGCTAGTTACCTACATCTCTTGTCTACGCACTGACGCTATTATAGTATGATTCTTCATTGTATACGTTGGTTACTGAGTGCTTAAGATGCCTCCGACAATCGTGAGTCCCGCCGATTGTGAACTACGGGCTGTTATACGATTTCTTAGTGCTAAAGGCGTAAAACCGATCGATATTCATCGTGAGATCTGTGAAGTTTACGGCAAAACATTATGAGTGATGGAATGGTAAGGAAATGGGTGAGAGAATTTAAAAATGGCCGCACTAATGTGCATGGTGAAGAACGGAGTGGGCGTCCTTCTGTCGTTACTGAAGATTTGGTGCAGAAAGTGGACGAAAAGCTCACAGAAAACAGACGCTTTACAATTTCATCATTGTGTGACTATTTTCCTCAATAATCTCGTAGTGTTTTGTATCGCATTGTGACCGAGAACTTGAAGTACCGGAAATTGTGTTCACGTTGGATTCCGAAAATGTTGACGGATTTGCACAAAACTCAACGTTTAGGCAGTGCATTGACTTTCCTTGAGCGGTACCACAATGAAGGTGAAGATTTTTTAGACCACATTGTTACTGGTGACGAAACATGGGTGGCCTACGTCACATCAGAATCGAAACAACAACCAATGGAATGGCGACATTCATCATCACCCACAAAAGTGACGTTTAAGCAAACAATTTCTGCCCGTAAATTCATGTGCACAGTTTTTGGGACAGAAAAGGAGTATTACTAGTGGAGTTTCTGCCTCGTAATGAGACAATCAATGCAGCGTCTATTATGAGACATTGGTAATTCTGCGCCGTTCAATCCAGAACAAAAGATGTGAAAAGTTGAGTAAGGGTATTGTTTTGCTGAATGACAATGCCCGTCCACATGTGGCTAATCGGACTAAAGATCTCATCAAATCTTTTCAATGGGAAACTCTAGATCACTCTCCATACAGCCCTGATCTGGCGCCCAGCGACTACCATTTGTTCCTGCACTTGAAGAAACATCTGGGCGGTCAGCGTCTTCAAGACGATAACGAAGTCAAAAACAGTTGTGATACAGTGGTTAACACGTCAGGCGGCAGAATTTTATGAGGAGGGTATTCAAAAACTGGTGCCACGTTATGACAAGTGACTCAATATTTGCGGACATTATGTAGAAAAGTAGATTAAGGTACAGGCTTTCAAGTAAATTTAAATTATTGCGATATCTATGCACGTCCTTTTTTAACTCCAAAACGGTACAGTCTTAAAAAAACATGCCTCGTATTATCATCATTACATGCAATTCTGTCTAAGGTTTTGATTTTCTTAAAGTTGCATTTAAGGACTTCTTGATTAGATTACCAGATGATTAGAAACAACGTCTGTACATAGACGTCTATAATCTGTATACGAAGGTGGTTTGAAAAGTTTCGAACATAATACAGTTACAAGACATTTTTTCGGGTTGAGTAACTGGCAACAGATGGACAATGAAATTCACTAGTTTTACTTACGAGTGCTGACATCTGCATATTGAGATTAGAAACAAGTCATACCACCCGCGTATATTGGTCAATGTGCCAAAAAGAAAACTGTGGAATTGATAACAAAATCTGTATTGAAATTCCTGACTTCTACTGTATTCTCTTGTACCACCAATAAGATGATGTTTACCTTAAGTAGATAGAGGAATAAGTGATTGTGCAAGAGTAGAGAAAGTCATGTATAAAAACATTTGACTATCACTTATAGTCTACTCTATTCCCTTGTAACTAGAATAAGAAAATGTTTATCGTGAAGTAGATAGAGCAGTAAGGGTTTGTATAAGAGTAGAGAAAGTCATGTATAAAAACATTTGACTATCACTTAAAGTCTACAGTATTCCCTTGTACCTACAATAAGATAATGTTTATCTTGAAGTAGATAGAGCAGTAAGGGTTTGTATAAGAGTAGAGAAAGTCATGTATATAAACCATTTGACTATCACTTAAAGTCTACAGTATTCCCTTGTACCTAAAATAAGATAATGTTTATCTTGAAGTAGAAAGAGCAATAAGTGTTTGTACAAGAGTAGAGAAAGTCATGTATATAAACCATTTGACTATCACTTAAAGTCTACAGTATTCCCTTGTACCTACAATAAGATAATGTTTATCTTGAAGTAGACAGAGCAGTAAGGGTTTGTATAAGAGTAGAGAAAGTCATGTATATAAACCATTTGACTATCACTTAAAGTCTACAGTATTCCCTTGTACCTAAAATAAGATAATGTTTATCTTGAAGTAGAAAGAGCAATAAGTGTTTGTACAAGAGTAGAGAAAGTCATGTATATAAACCATTTGACTATCACTTAAAGTCTACAGTATTCCCTTGTACCTACAATAAGATAATGTTTATCTTGAAGTAGATAGAGCAATAAGTGTTTGTACAAGAGTAGAGAAAGTCAGGTATATAAACCATTTGACTATCACTTAAAGTCTACAGTATTCCCTTGTACCTAAAATAAGATAATGTTTATCTTGAAGTAGAAAGAGCAATAAGTGTTTGTACAAGAGTAGAGAAAGTCATGTATATAAACCATTTGACTATCACTTAAAGTCTACAGTATTCCCTTGTACCTACAAGGGAATACTGTAGGTATTGAAGTAGATAGAGCAATAAGTGTTTGTACAGGAGTAGAGAAAGTCATGTATATAAACCATTTGACTATCACTTAAAGTCTACAGTATTCCCTTGTAGCTACAATAAGATAATGTTTATCTTGAAGTAGATAGAGCAATAAGTGTTTGTACAGGAGTAGAGAAAGTCATGTATATAAACCATTTGACTATCACTTAAAGTCTACTGTATTCCCTTGTAACTACAATAAGATAACGTTTATCTTGAAGTATATAGAGCAATAAATGTTTGTACAAGGGTAGAGAAAGTCATGTATATAAAACATTCCACTATCATTTAAAGTCTACTGTATTCCCTTGTAACTACAATAAGTGTAATAGCTTGAAGTAGTGTGTGTGAATGTGTGGAGTTTTGAAAACCTTCGACAGCTTGTAGGTCATTAGGGCCTGTCTTGAAGTAGATAGAGGAATGTTTGCAAAAGAATGGACAAGACTGTGGTATGCGTGACCTTGGGCGTGTAAGGCGATTGATGTAGCCAAATAAATCAACGTTGATAATGCTCCATTTATATGTAAATACGAGTTGATGATAAATCTTGCAGGTATCTTGAGGCCGTTTTTAGTGGCGCTAGAGGAACTGCAATCTATTAATGGGCAAACAGTGATAGATCGCTCCTCACTCTGGGAAAGTACTGCACAAAAACAACCCAAGAGAACTCCGATACAATATTATCGCTCCAGAGGACTGAAAGCGAAACAAAATCGATACGGAAGGTCAGTTGAAGAACTCGGGTCAAGCTCCAGATTATATACCTCAAAGCGATGTATTTAGATCTGAGACTGTTTTAAGAACTACGTATATCTTAAAAGGTTATATTTAGTTTTTTCTTTGGCTCGTTTACGTAAACAAAAGAAAACTTTAAGTACGTTCGCCAAAATGCTATTTTAGTTGAGGATATATTTTCTTATACTTTTAAAGAAACATTTGATAGGCTTAAGGTCCAGTTTGATGCTTCATTTCATTTCATGGTCATTAAATATGATGTAAATAATAAAGAAGCATTATTTTTTATATTGTTAACTTTTCTGATTATAACACTTAAATATGCCGTATAACTTTTTAAACTACCGTAGGTATTAAGGGTATGTATGACTGAAATTTCATGAAAATCATGAAAATAACGACTTTTTTATTTTAATTCTATAAAATAATTTAGACATTCCCGAATGTGAAAAATGCATAATTTGCCTCCGAACGCCATTTTTAAATGCTTATTTAAATTTCGGTGGCCTTTAAACTCTGTCAGAGTCACGCCCTCTTTTGCCTACATACACATTCTTTGTCTGTTTTCCGTTCTTAAATTTTCAATTCAAGAAAAGAAAAATAAGGCTTTCAGACAAAATAGTTCCTAAATGTTGCCAATATATCAGAGGCTGGCTTCTACAACATTACTAGAGAGGTGCAAAACAGGAAAAACACAGAATGCCAATGAATCTTTGCATCATGTCATATGGAATAAGCGCCCAAAGGAAGTGTTCATATCAAAACAAAAATTGGATCTTGCTGTTATTAAAAGCATCAGTGAGTTTAACATGGGTAGTCTTAAGTCATTGGAGCTGCAGCGAAATATCAGAGGTGAAAGTGTAGCAGACTCAGCAAGGAAAACTTCAGTGCAGCGAGATCAGACTCGTATCCTGCAAAGCAAGAAGCGAAGTTGTGCAGAAGAAAAGCAACATCTAAAGAAGAAAAAGGTGGAAAAAGCAGCAACAGAGGAGAGGAAAAAGAAATCTGAGGGTCCAACCTATCAGCCTGGTGGATTTTAATGTGAGTTATGCAATCAAATCTTTAATCGCTGTTTTCTCAATGTTCATATTTTCAGCATTTTTCTTCCTGTAAAATGCTCCTTGCGATGCTGTTTTTGTACTACATTCATGAAATTTCCTACACAGGTTTAGAATATCATGAGGAATGGAAATTGCCCTAGGTTTTATTGTGAAATGTATATAAGCATATATTTTTAATTTTCAAACACAAAACTTACAGTTTTTTAGACAAAAAAAGAATATTTGTAAATTAAAAAACTTTTGTGACCTAAACTAAAGGAGACACAGAAAAACCCAGAGTAATTTCAAAAAGTATGTGTATTATGAACATAGGGTTAAAATATTATACCAAAATTCAAAATAGTTTGTCGCAAGGGACTTTTTTAATGGCGTAACAAAAACATACAAAATTTATCATAATTTCTAAACTGCTGGAGAAAAATGGTTTAAATTTAGGTTGTAACATGTTTACATTATACTACATCTATGGTGTAAATTTGATAGGGCTAGCATTATTAGTTCATAATTTGAAAATTTCAGTCATACATACCCTTAAGAAAGTATTTTTTATGTTGCTACGGCGACGAAAAGCACCTCTCATGAAGAAATTAATTGTGAGTCAATACATTCCACCAAATTAGTTGTTGGCCGGTGAGGGGAACAAATAAAAATATATTTAATAGCTGAAATCGAGCCCATCTTTTACGTACCCATCTTTTCGGATAACGAACTCCATAACATGCTACTACCAGAACCTTCTCTAGTGCCCGGTTCTATTCTCAGCGTTTGGGCAGGGGATTTTTCTCCGACCAAGTAATTCCTCATCTTCCCCAGAGTCTGGAAGTATGAATGAGAGTGCGAAAGTGTGTGTGTGTGTGTGTGTGTGTGTGTGTGTGTGTGTGTGTGTGTGTGATCTAATGATGAAAACCCTACAAACACGAGTTAACATCTTCGATATGTTCCAAAGGAGAACGGCCGTCAATATGAGCATTGGATTTAAAGGCGGGATATAAATAGAAAGAACAATTGAAGAAAAAAAGAAAATTTAGCCATTAAATTTTGTGAACATTTTTCTGACTGAACTGTAGTTCGTTACCAACAAGTGCATTATCTCAGTGGCATATGAAGCTGACGCAACAATTCGCTTAATGCTGTCCATAACAAGAATGACAATGAAGAACAGGATGGCGGTGATAATGATAGTGGTGAAAATGTCTTGGAGGCGGAAGCTATGAAGTGATATAACTCTTTTAAACAATGTGATTCTGTGGATGGAGGCGCCAAATGAATCAAACAGCATTCATCCCTCCACTTTGTCGCCATACTTAGTGATTATGTTTTAAACAAGGAAAAATTGATTGGTATAGAACCTATCAAACAAGATCGGCCATAGCATGGAATACATATTCCAGCATAACCACGCGCTAATTTTAAAAGTATTGTAATACATCTATCTTATATACGAGAATGTAATACTCTAGTGTAATTTATTATTACTTGCATATTTCACTACTGCAACTTCTTGAGATCAACTATTTCTCAGTTAAATGATATTCCACAACAATAACGTTATTTCCATCTTCTACTGTATTTGAAATATATTTGGATGACAGCGACACAGGATCTCTGGTTCCAATTTAGTTCTGTATAATTTCACTTAGCCCTTTATCATAATTGCTTGTTTCAGTACTATTAACTGCCGGTGAGTGTTTCAGCATGGAATTTGCTTTTTGATGAACATGATAATGATTTATGTGTCAGGTGCCTCATCCATGGTCGTCAACGTCATTTCAAAGCTGTATTATATTTGACTATATCTTTCCTTTAACTTTACCTTAATTTTACCTTAATTTTACCTTAATTTTACCTTAATTTTACCTTAACTTTGCCTTGACTTTGCTCTGGCTTCCCTTTAGCTTTGCTTTGGCTTTGCTCTGGTTTTATTCTGACTTTGCTTTGGCTCCTCTTTGGCTTTGCCTTGACTTTGCTCTGGCTTCCCTTTAGCTTTGCTTTGGCTTTGCTCTGGCTTGGTTCTGGCTCCGCTCTCGCTTGGCTCTGGCTTCCCCCCAGCTTCACTTTAACCTCACTCTAACTTCTCTCTAAATTCACTCTAAGCTGGCTCTGGTTTGGCTCTGGCCTGGCTCTGTTTAGCTCCGGTCCTGCTCCACTATGCTTTGGCTTAGCTTTTGTTTTGCTTTAGCTTTGCTCTGGCTTTGCTCTGACTCGTCTTTAGCTTTGCTTTAGCTTTGCTCTGGCTTTGCTCTGACTCGACTTTAGCTTTGCTCTGGCTTTGTTCTGACTCGTCTTTGGCTTTGCTTTGACTTTGCTCTGGCTTTGCTCTGGCTTGTCTTTGGCTTCGCTTTGACTTTGCTCTGGCTTTGCTCTGACTCGTCTTTGGCTTCGCTTTAGCTTTGCTCTGGCTTTGCTCTGACTCGTCTTTAGCTTTGCTCTGGCTTTGCTCTGACTCGTCTTTGGCTTTGCTTTGGCTTTGCTCTGGCTTTGCTCTGGCTTGTCTTTGGCTTCGCTTTGGCTTTGCTCTGGCTCGTCTTTGGCTTTGCTTTGGCTTTGCTCTGGTTTTGCTCTGGCTTTGATTTGGCTCGTCTTTGGCCTTGCTCTCGTTTTGCTCTGGTTTTGCTCTCGCTTTGCTCTGTTTTTGCTCTGGCTTTCCTTTGGCTCGTCTATGGCTTTGCTCTCGTTTTGCTCTGGTTTTTCTCTCGCTTTGCTCTGGCTTTGCTTTGGCTTTGCTTTGGCTTTGCTTTGGCTTTGCTTTGGCTCGTCTATGGCTTTGCTCTCGTTTTGCCCTGGTTTTGCTCTCGCTTTGCTCTGGCTTTGTTCTGGTTTTGCTTTGGCTCGTCTTTGGCTTTGCTCTCGTTTTGCTCTGGTTTTGCTCTCGCCTTGCTCTGGCTTTGCTCTGGCTTTGATTTGGCTCGTCTTTGGCCTTGCTCTCGTTTTGCTCTGGTTTTGCTCTCGCTTTGCTCTGGCTTTGCTCTGGCTTTGATTTGGCTCGTCTTTGGCTTTGCTCTCGTTTTGCTCTGGTTTTGCTCTCGCCTTGCTCTGGCTTTGTTCTGGTTTTGCTTTGGCTCGTCTTTGGCTTTGCTCTCGTTTTGCTCTGGTTTTGCTCTCGCTTTGCCCTGGCTTTGCTTTGGCTCGTCTATGGCTTTGCTCTCGTTTTGCTCTGGTTTTGCTCTCGCTTTGCCCTGGCTTTGCTTTGGCTCGTCTATGGCTTTGCTCTCGTTTTGCTCTGGTTTTGCTCTCGCTTTGCCCTGGCTTTGCTTTGGCTCGTCTTTGGTTTTGCTTTGGCTTTGCTCTCGCTTTGCTCTCACTTTGCTCTAGCTTTATTCTGGCTTTTCTTAGGTTTTTCTCTGGCTTTGCAATGGGTTTGTTCTCGCTTTGATCTGGTTTTGCTCTGGCTCCACTCTGGCTCCGCTCTGGATTTGCCTTGACTTTGCTTTGGCTTTCCTTTGACTTTCCTTTGACTTTAATTTAATTTAATTTACTTTATTTAGATTAGGGTCGTCAAACACGGATGTGGACTTTGTTTTGGCGTTTGGCCTTAGCCCTCTCACAACTCAGAGGCACCCAATCGAGAGATTTGGCTCTAGATCCCGGAATCACAAATCTCGTACCTACCGCAGTAGGCTCCTGGGGTGATTTCTCCTTGAATATACCTATTCTCCGGATTGGGGAAAAATTCGGGCCTCCCATTTGTTGTGTACGTCAGTTGTGGTGTAGGGAAAACGATCGAGAAACCACTACCGGGAAGTTACAATCTGTAACTGTTAAGAGACCCCCTACTGCTGTCATTTCTCCTCACATCTCTCAACTCATCCCTCCCTCATAGGTGTTGCCTTGTCATATGAGCCCACTTTTTAAAATCTGCCTTAAGATTTGGCTTACCGTGTACCTACAATGAACTGGATAGCGAAAATGTTTTGTAACAATAACTGCTTCGAACTTTTTAGAGAATGTTATGACAAAAAACGCAATAATGATGTTGATAATATGATAAAAATAATAATAATATTATTTCACGAGATTTATTATCATCATTACACGCTACTTTCTTTTCTTCTAGTGTGCAGTGTCATCCAAGGGGCATTCTTTCCATATGACCTGAGGATGTTGCTGTAGAAGGAACAAAAACTCTAAAAATACACACACGAAAATATTATTTCATTCCCTTCGTGTGCGGTATTTGTCTAAGCTTAGAAGCAAAACAAATCAGGCAGTGAAAATAGCCTTTAGCTATGAGTACACGAGTAGGGAAATTGTGTAAAATGTGTTCAAATACATGGAGAGCAATATACCTGCAGAACAAGCTGTCCTCACTTGTTTCTGCAACCTGCTGAGGTCTCTTTTCATCACGTAACAAAGGTTCATTTTGTATCTATGTAAACAATAGCTCATTCTGAAAAGGAAAAAAAAAATGGTTTAGGAGAGAAATTTATGTTTAAAAGCTTTCCCACTAACAACATCGATCCTATGTCGAAGCATAATATATTTCTTATTTGAACTGGTACCTCTAAGCTTTATGTACCCTGAAGTCATTTGAACATCATTTCATTCATCGTCGGATATTACTTAACGTTGGAGGTGTTCCCTTATCCTGAAAGATGAATGTCTGGTAACTCTAAGCTCTATGTATCCTGTACTCATATTTAATCTTTGGTGCTTCACATTTAAATTCCTTTCGGTAAGTAGTCACTGCCACCGTGGCACTATATCTTAATCAGTAGTTTTACAGCCATTTTCGAGTGAGTCAAATTTGCGAAAAATTGTCAGTTTAAAGTTTAGTTTAAAAAGTTTGGATCTTAAATAACTTTGTGTTTTAATTATGCTGTTTATAGATGCTTCTTCTCTCCGTGAATTCCATTTGCAAGCTCTAGGACATACATTTACACTGAAGTCTCGATATCCGATTTTACAATGAAGCTCAGAATATCTCCTTTTAAGAACAATTTTTATTGAGATTAATATTGCATTTTTAATTTCCGGAAAACACGAAAAATATAATTTAGATATTACTTTATACACGGAATTCCATTTAAAATATGCAAATAGCACGAAAAGTAAAGTTCGCCATTATATTTGCTATTTAATACAACGGAATACATGGAAGCCCTTATTCAATTATTGGTTTGCTTTGTGCGGCTCATTAATATAAGTATGAATGCAGTTCTGTTATATCTTACGTTCTCCGGATTCTGACTTCCATGAATTAATTTGTATTTCGTTCTTTAATTCACGGAACTCAAGATATTGAAATGTCTTTTTATTCTTCTAATAAAACAATTAGTTTAACAGAAATTGACAGAAATGTATGGGACGAACAAGTGAAAGTAGCATAAAATATGCCCTCAACACACTCCTGGTTCCCGCCTGTGAGAACCAGGTAAGTTGAGACACGCTCAGAATCGACTACCGCTGCAATGGAGGTAACACGCGAGGAACAATATGCGGCTTTGAAATTCTGCTTTCGTCTCAAAAAAATCTTCAGTTGAGGCCTATAAAATGTTACAGGAGGCCTATGGAGACTCCGTTGTTCCCTACAGCACAGCGCGAAGGTGGTTTAAAATGTTTGAAGAGGGGAGCAATCAATTTCAAAGGAAGGTTGAGCCGGTGCTCCAGTTATTGCTCTTACAAAACAAAACATCAACACTGCTGCTGCCATTGTGAGAGAGGATCGACGAATAACCTTAGGATCACTTTCTGAATTACTGAATATTTCATTGAGTGCAACCCACACGTTGGTGACAGAAACATTACACATGAGATGTGTTTGTGCGCCATGGGTTCCAAGACTGTTGATTCCCGAACAAAAGGACATTCACATGCAGATCTGCATGCAGTTAACGTTAATGTTACAGGGAGCAACAGCTTTGGAAATATGCGGCCGCTCATTATCTTGAAGCAGCATCCAGGCTGCTTCACGGAAATGTGGTCTTTCGCGCCTGATATGGACTTGCAAAGTTTTCAGGATATCCCGGTAGTATTGTCCAGTTACTGGCGTGTGTGTGTGAGCAGGTACAACATGCTGATAAACCATTCCAGGAATATCAAAGAATAAGATGACCATAACATTCCCAGCAGAAGCAACCACCTTTGCTATTTTGGGGGTTGATGATGATAGAGATTTCCACACTGAGATCAGGATCAAAATGAGGTGGCCAAGTTTTATCAGCAGTGATTAAGTTTGAAAGTAACTCCGGATCCTCCTCTAAGACCGACTTTAACTGCATGTAGACTTGCATTTCGAATGTCCTTTTGTTCAGGAATCAAAAGTCTTGGAATACATCGCTCACAAACTCGTCTCATGTGCAATGTTTCTGTCACCAATGTGTGGGTGACACCCAATGAATTGTTCAGTACTTCAAAAAGTGATCTTAAGGTAATTCGTCGATCCTCTCTCACAATGCCAGTTAAAGTGTTGATGTTTTCTTCCATAAGAGCAGTAACTGTAGCACCGGGTCCACCTTCTATTGAAATTGGTTGTCTTCCATCTTTAAACATTTTTAACCAACTTCGAGCTCTGCTGTAAGGAAGAACAGGCTCTACATAGACCTCCTGTAATATTATATAGGCCTGAACTGAAGATTTGCTGAGACGAAAGCAGAATTTAAAAGCCGCGTGTTACCTCCATTGCAGTGGTCGGCGATACTGAAAATGTCTGAACTTGCCTGGTTCTCACAGGCGGGAAACAGGAGTACTAAGAATGAAAATACTAGAGCATGTTTGTTTTATTTTAAGCTAAAAGAATATAAGACTGAATTTTAGTGTAAAAATTAAGACCGTAAAAATTATGATAGCTCTTTATGGAAAAGCCCTCGTAGTATTGCATCTCTATTCACCGCAGAAGGTCACAACGCCGGTGTAAGGGACGTGCCCCCAACAACCACGTTATTTTGAGCTTCTGCTGTATATCTAAATTTCGTCATAAATAAGTATAATCCAAGCGAAGTTTGAAGTGCCGCCGTGGAATATTTGCAATGTTTCTGCACCGATCGATGCGTTTTTGTTTTCATTCGGGTCTCATGAATACTTATTCCTTCAAAGTGTTTTGTATTGTTTAACAGTTTGTACTGATATCACATGCAACGCCAAAGTGAACAACACTTAAGATAGAATGAGTGTATTTCTTGGGGATAAAGGCAGCGAAGTTTTGAAGACACTTAATCGAATATACTATGCCATGTTTAGGTGTCAGGTGTGGGATAAATTACAAGTTTAACCATCAACGTTTTATTAGAGCTGAAATATCACGTCGTTTCTTTTGAAACAAGGCATATTTTACGTAGAAAAGTAACAAAGGACGATAATAAAACATTCATTGAAGCTGGCTACACGGCGTTCATTAATAATTTTCAAGAGCCATAAAGTGCAGGTTCGGTAATGGTAGAGGCTCCGGGAACTGGCATTAATTGACCTCCCAGAGGGAAGTTTATTGCTATGTGGGATTTTTAATCAAACTGCGGTGGATAACAGCCTTGCGTCTACCCATAAACCTAGATTTTATATCACACGGTGGAAGTCTTCCAAGAAAACGCCATTGCTTCTGTTGTATCATGATGATGGCTATAAAATTTATATCCATACAAGGAAGTGTCTGTCTGACTGTGTGGAGGATGCACCACACTAGGTAACCACTCCCGAACTTCTTGTGTGTTTATCTCATCCAGAAACGTTTAAGTTCTATCTAAGAGAAAAATAATATAAACATGCAAACACATCCATCCATCCATCCATCCATCCATCTTCCATTCATTCATCCATCCATCCATCCATTCATCAATCCATCCATCTTCCATCCATCCATCCATCCATCCATCCATCCATCTTCCATCCATCCATGCTTCCATCCACACATCCATTGTTCCATCCTTTGTTTCATCCATCCATCCATCCTTCCATCCATCCATTGTTCCATCCATCCATCTTTCCATCCATCCAGCCATCCATTCTTCCATCCATCCATCCATCTTTCCATCCATGCATTCACCCCCACCCATTCATCCAACCATCCATCCTTCCTTCCATCCATCCCTCCATTCATCCATCCATCTTTCCATACATCAATCCACCCACCCATCTATCCATCTTTACATCACTCCATCCATTTATCAATCTATATATCTTACCGTCCCTCCATCCTGCCCTCCATACATCCACCAATCCACCCTGGAATCCATCCATCCATTCACCCCACCCATCCATCTTTCCATCCATCAATCCATCCATCCATCCATCCACCCATCCATCCACCCATCCATCCATCCATCTATCCATCTTTACATCCATCCATCCATCCATCCATCTATCCATCCATCCATCCATCCATCTTTATATCCACCCATACATTCATCAAACCATATAACTTTCCATCCCTCCATCCAGACCTCCACCCAACTTTCCATCCATTCGTCTATTCTCCCACCCGTCTATGAATCCATTCATCTATTCATCAATCCATATTTTCATTCATCCACCCATCCACCCTGGAATCCATCCATCCATCCATTCACCGACACCCATCCATCTTTCCATCCATCAATCCATCCATTCACCTCTCCATCCATCTTTACATCCCTCCATCCATTCATCAATCCATATATCTTTCCATTCCGTTCATCTACCCACCCACCCATTCATGAATCCATCCATCCATTCATTCATCCATATTTCCATCCATCCAGCCACCCACCCTGGAATCCATCCACCCATTCATCCATCCAACCACCCACCCATCAATGAATCTACCCATTCACCCACCCACACAATCATCCATCCATCCATATTTCCATCCATTCACCCATCCATCCATTCATCCATCCATCTATCCATCCATCCATCCATCCGTCCATCCATTCATTCTTCCATCCATCCATCCATCCATCCACCCATTCATCCTTCCATCCATCCATCTATCCATCCATCCATCCATCCGTCCATCCATTCATCCTTCCATCCATCCATTCATCCATCCATCCACCCATTCATCCATCCAACCACCCACCCATCAATGAATCTACCCATTCACCCACCCACACAATCATCCATCCATCCATATTTCCATCCATTCACCCATCCATCCATTCATCCATCCATCTATCCATCCATCCATCCATCCGTCCATCCATTCATTCTTCCATCCATCCATCCATCCATCCACCCATTCATCCTTCCATCCATCCATCTATCCATCCATCCATCCATCCGTCCATCCATTCATCCTTCCATCCATCCATTCATCCATCCATCCACCCATTCATCCATCCAACCACCCACCCATCAATGAATCTATCCATTCAGCCACCCACACAACCATCCATCCATATTTCCATCCATCCATCCATCCATCCATCCATCCATCCATCAATTCACTTATGCATCCATCAAACAAATCGCTCATCACATTCGAAAAATGAAAGCGGCATTTGAAACTAAATACATTTAAAAAAACATGTGATCTGATCCGGATATTTCGCTGTTTCAATAATATGGATATTCGATGGAATCGAAGTGGTCTGATACTTCGATATAAACTTCTATTGTCTTTTTGATCCTTTCAATATCTATTGAGTTATCATTCACCTATAGTAGATAAGGAATAAGACTTCACATAGTTGCTACCACAAGTCCTCAGGGACTTGCTGGAATGTACGAGGGTGATCTGAAGAGTTGCGTACCTCAACATTAAGACTGCAGCATCCGTAAATAAAAGCTAGTTTATTACGTTGTTCATCTGTTGCCAGTTACTAAGCAAAGTTTCAGCTATTTTCGATGCTCAGCTGTTATGTAACAGTTGCCTGAGTGAGTTGATGTGATACAAAAAATTAGGATAAATAGAATGTATATATTGAACTTTCCAGGAGTGTTCTTGGAACTACTTTTTACTCTGGAAGACTTTTGTTATAATTGGCAAACTGTAAGAGAAAGACAAAATATTGCTATACAAGAATGTAGACCCTGTTAACAGCACATTTTAATATAAAATTCTTCTATATACTTAACAATTACAGAAATATCCTGTGTTCTGATTTGAATTTTCCAGTATCTTTATTTTCTCTGATTGACATGTAAAGAAAATAGAATTTCAAACACACCACAAACCAATCGCTTCCTTAAAATGAATGAAATAATACCTTGTGGTCACTGAGTATAGAATTTCACGTGGAAGTCAAACGTCGTATTATTTTTTGTTAGAAATGTGCGATTGGCCATTGTTCAGAAAGTTACAATTGTCAACAGCGAGAGTTGAAGTCTGCTTTGCAGAAATCTTTCAGCAGTGCTTTTCACGTGAAGCAATTTGTAATCTGTCTGAACTTTGTCTTGTAGTGAATTTGCATATCGATAAAGACATGATGAAGGTTCCCCGACGTACACTCCATTTACCTCGGCGATACAGGATCTGATTTCCCCACAGACCCCCATTGCGTGCTCTCTCGCCTCGGTTTAAAACCTCGCTATGGAGAGATGAACTTCCGAAACACAGCGCAGTGTGGAGAGCCGAGGTTAGACTTATAGTGCCCACATACCAAATAATTGGGGCCTTTAACGTTTACAGAACATTTAAAAGTAACCTGAACTGCCTGGCTTTTGGCGTCCTGTTTTATAATAGGTGTAAAAAAGTACTTCACTTTCGCTCAGAGGTCTGTTTTCCAGGCTCAGGTGCCGCAGATCACAGTAACATCGTCTTTACTTCCGTTCCGAAGAAGATCATACTCAGAATATTCAAAACGTCCGGACTTGGAATTTAGGCCTGTGTGAGTTATTTAGAACAAGTTTCTCCTCGGTTTTCCCCTATCCTGAAAGGTCTAGTAACTCTAAGTTCTATATTCCCTGTGCTCATTAAAACATCATTTCATTCATCGTTCGATATGACTTAACGTTGGAGGCTTTCCCTTATCCTGAAATATGAATGTCAGGTCACTGTAGCTCTATGTACACTGTACTCATCTGAACATCATTTCCTTCATCGTCCGATGTGATTTTTGGAGGTATTCCCTTAACCTGAAAGATGAATGTAAGGTAGCTGTAAGCTCTGTGTACCCTGTGCTCATTTGAACATCATTTCCTTCATCGTCCGATGTGATTTAACGTTGGAGTTTTCCTCTTTTCCTGAAAGGTGAATGTCTGGTAACTCCAAGCTCTATGTACCCTGTACTCATTTGTATATCATTTCATTCATCGTTTGATATGACAACGTTGCAGGTTTTCTCTTTTCCTGAAAGGTGAATGTCTGGTAACTCCAAGCTCTGTGTACCCTGTCCTCATTTGTATTACATTTCCTTCATCGTCCGATATGACTTAACGTTGGAAGTTTTCCCTTATTCTGAAAGGTGAATGTCAGGTAACTGTGAGCTCTCCGTACCCCTTACTCATTTGAACACCGTTTCATTCCTCATCCGATATGACTTTTATTGGAGGGTTTCCCTTGTCCTGGAAGATAAATGTCTAGTAACTCTAATCTCTATATATCCTGTACTCATTTGAACATAGTTTCTTTCTTCGTCCGATATGACTTAGCGTTGGCAGTTTTCTCATATTCTCAAAGATGAATATCTGGTAACTCTAAGCTATAGGTACCGTGTACTCCTTTGTATATCATTTCATTCATCGTTGGATATCACTTAACGTTGGAGGTTCTCCCTTATCCTGAAATGTGAATGTCAGGTAAGTGTAAGCTCTGTGTACCCTGTACTCATTTGAACATCATTTCCTTCGTTGTCCGATATGATTTAACGTTGGAGGTTTTCTCTTTTCCTGGAAGATCAACGTCTGAACATCATTTCATTCATCGGCCGATGTGACTTAACGTTGGAGGTTTTCCCTTATACTGAACGATGAATGTCTGGTAACTCTAAGCTCCCTGTGGCCTCTACTCACTTGAGCATCATTCCATTCATCTTCCGATATGACTTGACGTTGGAGGTTTTCCCTTATCCTGAAAGATAAATGTCTGTTAAATCTAAGCTCTATGTACCCTGTACTCATTTGTATATCATTTCATTCGTCGTCCGATATGACTTAACTTTAAAGGGTTTCTCTTATCCTGAAAGATGTGTACCTGGTAACTCTAAGTGCTATGTACCCTGTATTCATTTGAATATCATTTCTTTCATCGTCCGATATGACTGAAATTTGGAGGGTTTCTGTTATCCTGAAAATTGAATATCTTGTAAATGTAAGCTCTATGCAGCTTGGGCTCATTTTAACATCTTAACTCAACTAACAAACTATATCTAACATACAGTTTATTCTGGAGCTATTTATATTAAACTAAAGATATTTTAATTTGTATTTTTTCCTTAGGTTCTAAATACGCTACCCTAAAAGGGAGGTCAATGGATCGAAGAATGGCTTCGTCTATATATTTGGCAACATACTGAGTAATGAAATAGAAAAGCTCTTGACACTTTTAATGATTTATGAACAATATTGAATAAGAATGTAAACCCTAAGCTGCAAATTTGTTCTTTTAAATATGAATCTTGATGTAAAAATGTTTGCTCAAGCATGAATGAAGAAGTATTATGTGATCTAATAACTGTAACTAAGCTTTTTGAATAAATAAATATTTATTTCTATTCTTTCTTTTGATACACTTTCCTTAAGTTGTTATTTTATACTTCTTTCTATTTCTTTGTAGAATATTTTTCGAAAGTTCCGTTGCTAGAAATATTATGTAAGGTGCGGCCTAGGAGGACAATAGTGGATACCAAATTTCCTTCCATAAAGTCAGTACGAGGGCTGAAAAATTAGTAACCTGCATTTGGAGCTATTCTGTGAACAACCTTACAGTCCGCATAAAGTACAAAACCATTCTTATTTCAATGGAGTGGAAATTAAGAACAAAAGAATGGCGGCATGTGTACAAGAAGGGTATGCATTTAGCAAAACAAACAGCTACCAAAACACTGTTGAAAATGTAGACAAGCGGATACAAAGACGCGCAATTTTATTTACAGCATTGTCACAAACAATCTGTCAGTGTTACTTGTAATAAAATCATTCTGTATATACACTACACGAGGTGCGCTCAAATTATAATATCTATTCTTTGCAGGACTGGGGACAAATAGGAACTTGCTCACTTTCTTCTCGGGGAGAAAGTCAGATGAAAAGACTATTACATATCGACGTTTCGGGAGTGTGCATCTCTCCCATCATCAGTATATTTATAAACTATTACAACTGCAAATGAAATACTGGATATAACAGAAATATAAATAAAGACAAAACACTATCAAAATTCGCATTGCTGAACAAAATAATGTTTTTAGTAAATTAAATGACAGGTCAGGAGATGGCGTGAGTATAGAAAATAGTGTCAAAGAAACTTAATTACTTAACTTTAGTATCAAGATATATTGATCTTTGCTTCTTAAGTCGACGGATTTCCATTTGTAATGTCGTATTCCAAGAACAGCTGAACTGAAATGCGGCATCACGATTAAGCGCGCTCCTCTCGGAGGAAATGGCCGAAGCCTCCTTAAATCTCCACTCCCAGTAGCTGTTGCCTTTTGCCAAGATAGTCGTCCCCGAAATTTGGCTCTATGGTCGATATCAAAACAATGCTCTGTCAGCCTAGACTTCTCAGATTGCATTAAACGGATGCTACGTTCATGTTCGATTATTCTGATGGCGATGGTCCTTGCGGTTTGACCTATATATGGTGTCCCACATTAACAAGGAATGGGAAACTTGTTTAATAAAGGTACACGAGAACTCTTTGTGAATGTATGATGGAGTCGGCAGTAATTTACAGTACATAGAACTCCAGTGGCAGTGACGAGAGTTAGGATTGGTTTTGATACTTTAAATGGCGACGTTTTCATTGCAAGAACAGCCCATAATCATCCGTCTTCTCCATTTTCATGGCGTAACATCTATACAAATTTATTGCCAGTTGAGTGAGTCATGTGGTGATGATACTATGGATGTGTCTAATGGATGTTCCTGGCTGTGACAGTTCAATGAAAGTAGAACATCGTGTGCCAACAAACGAAGACAGTTGAGTGAGGCATGTATTGATGGCACCATGGAAGTGTCTAATGTGCGTTCATGGGTGTGACAGTTTAATGAAGACAGAACCTCGTGTGACAACAAACCAAGGCTTTTGAATGAGGCATGTGGTGATGGTACCATGGATGTGTCTAATGTGCGACAGTTCCTGGGTGCGACAGTTCAGTGAAGGCAGAACATCGTGTGACAACAAACCAAGACTGTTGAGTGAGGCATGTGGTGATGGTACTATGGATGTGTCTAATGTACGTTCCTGGGTGAGACAGTTCAATGAAGACAGAATATCGTGTGACAACAAACCAAGACAGTTAAGTGAGGCATGTGGTAATGGTACCATGGATGTGTCTAATGTACGTTCCTGGGTGCGACAGTTGAATGAAGACAGAACTTTGTGTGACAACAAACCAAGACAGTTTAGTGAGGCATATGGTGATGGTACGATGGATGTGTCTAATGTACGTTCCTGGGTGCGACAGTTCTATGAAGGCAGAAAGTCGTGCGACAACAAACCAAGACAGTTGAGTGATGCATGTGGTGATGGTACCATGGATGTGTCTAATGTACGTTCCTGGGTGCGACAGTTCAATGAAGACAGAACATCGTGTGACAACAAACAAAGACAGTTAACTGAGACATGTAGTGATGGTAACATGGATGTGGCTAATGTACGTTCCTGGCTGCGACAGTTCAATGAAGGCAGAACATTGTGTGACAACAAACCAAGACAGTTGAGTGAGGCACATGGTGATGGTACGATGGATGCGTCTAATGTACGTTCCTGGTTGCGACAGTTCAATGAAGGCAGAACATCGTGTGACAACAAACCAAGACAGTTTAGTGATGCATGTGGTGATGATACCATGGATGTATCTAATGTACGTTCCTGGGTGCGACAGTTCAATGAAGGCAGATCATCGTTTGACAACAAACCAAGACAGTTAAGTAATCATGTAGTGATGGTAACATGGATGTGTCAAATGTACGTTCCTGGCTGCGACAGTTCAATGAAGGCAGAACATCGTGTGACAACAAACCAAGACAATTAAGTGAGACATGTAGTGATGGTAACATGGATGTGTCTAATGTACGTTCCTGTGTGCGACAGTTCAATGAAGGCAGATCATCGTTTGACAACAAACCAAGACAGTTAAGTGAGACATGTAGTGATGGTAACATGGATGTGTCTAATGTACGTTCCTGGCTGTGACAGTTCAATGAAGGCAGAACATCGTGTGACAACAAACCAAGACAGTTGAGTGAGGCATGTAGTGATGGTACCATGGATGTGCCTAATGTACGCTCCTGGGTGCGACAGTTCAGAGAAGGCAGAACATCGTGTGACAACAAACCAAGACAGTTAAGTGAGACATGTAGTGATGGTAACATGGATGTGTCTAATGTACGTTCCTGGCTGCGACAGTTCAATGAAGGCAGAACATCGTGTGACAACAAACCAAGACAGTTGAGTGAGGCATGTAGTGATGGTATAATGGATGTGTCTAATATACGCTCCTGGGTGCGACAGTTCAGTGAAGGCAGAACATCGTGTGACAACAAACCAAGACAGTTGAGTGAGGCATGTGGTGATGCTACCATGGATGTGTCTAATGTGCGTTCCCGGCTGCGACAGTTCAATGAAGGCAGAACATCGTGTGACAACAATCCAAGACAGTTGAGTGAGGCATATGGTGATGGTACGATGGATGTGTCTAATGTACGTTCCTGGGTGCGACAGTTCAATGAAGGCAGAAAGTCGTGTGACAACAAACCAAGACCGTTTAGTGATGCATGTGGTGATGATACCATGGATGTATCTAATGTACGTTCCTGGGTGCGACAGTTCAGTGAAGGCAGAACATCGTGTGAAAACAAATCAAGACAGTTAAGTGAGACATGTAGTGATGGTAACATGGATGTGTCTAATGTACGTTCCTGGCTGCGACAGTTCAATGAAGGCAGAACATCGTGTGACAACAAACCAAGACAGTTAAGTGAGGCATGTGGTGATGGTACCATGGATGTGTCTAATGTACGTTCCTGGCTGCGACAGTTCAATGAAGACAGATCATCGTGTGACAACAAACCAAGACAGTTAAGAGAGGCATGTGGTGATGGTAACATGGATGGGTCTAATGTGCGTTCCAGGGTGTGACAGTTCAATTAAGACAGAACATCGTGTGACAACAAACCAAGACAGTTAAGAGAGGCATGTGGTGATGGTAACATAGATGTGTCTAATGTACGTTCCTGGCTGCGACAGTTCAATGAAGGCAGAACATCGTGTGATAACAAACCAAGACAGTTAAGAGAGGCATGTGGTGATGGTAACATGGATGTGTCTAATGTACGTTCCTGGGTGCGACAGTTCAATGAAGGCAGATCATCGTTTGACAACAAACAAAGACAGTTAAGTAATCATGTAGTGATGGTAACATGGATGTGTCTAATGTACGTTCCTGGCTGCGACAGTTCAATTAAAGCAGAACATCGTGTGACAACAAACCAAGACAATTAAGTGAGACATGTAGTGATGGTAACATGGATGTGTCTAATGTACGTTCCTGGCTGCGACAGTTCAATGAAGGCAGATCATCGTTTGACAACAAACCAAGACAGTTAAGTGAGACATGTAGTGATGGTAACATGGATTTGTCTAATGTGCGTTCCTGGCTGCGACAGTTCAATGAAGACAGAACATCGTGTGAGAACAAACCAAGACAGTTAAGTGAGCCATGTGGTGATGGTAACATGGATGTGTCTAATGTACGTTCCTGGCTGCGACAGTTCAATGAAGACAGATCATCGTTTGACAACAAACCAAGACAGTTAAGTGAGCCATGTGGTGATGGTAACATGGATGTGTCTAATGTACGTTCCTGGGTGCGACAGTTCAATGAAGACAGATCATCGTTTGACAACAAACCAAGACAGTTAAGTGAGCCATGTGGTGATGGTAACATGGATGTGTCTAATGTACGTTCCTGGCTGCGACAGTTCAATGAAGACAGCTCATCGTTTGACAACAAACCAAGACAGTTAAGTGAGCCATGTGGTGATGGTAACATGGATGTGTCTAATGTACGTTCCTGGGTGCGACAGTTCAATGAAGGCAGAACATCGTGTTACAACAAACCAAGACAGTTGAGTGAGGCATATGGTGATGGTACGATGGATGTGTCTAATGTACGTTCCTGTGTGCGATAGTTCAATGAAGACAGAACATCGTGTGACAACAAACCAAGACAGTTGAGTGAGGCATGTGGTGATGGTACCATGGATGTGTCTAATGTACGTTCCTGGGTGTGACAGTTAAATGAAGACAGAACATCGTGTGAGAACAAACCAAGACAGTTAAGTGAGACATGTGGTAATGGTACAATGGATATGTCTAATGTACGTTCCTGGGTGCGACAGTTAAATGAAGACAGAACATCGTGTGACAACAAACCAAGACAGTTAAGTGAGACATGTGGTAATGGTACAATGGATATGTCTAATGTACGTTCCTGGGTGCGACAGTTAAATGAAGACAGAACATCGTGTGACAACAAATCAAGACAGTTAAGTGAGGCATGTAGTGATGGTACAATGGATATGTCTAATGTACGTTCCTGGGTGCGACAGTTAAATGAAGACAGAACATCGTGTGACAACAAATCAAGACAGTTAAGTGAGGCATGTGGTGATGGTAACATGGATGTATCTAATGTACGTTCCTGGGTGCGACAGTTCAGTGAAGGCAGAACATCGTGTGAAAACAAATCAAGACAGTTAAGTGAGACATGTAGTGATGGTAACATGGATGTGTCTAATGTACGTTCCTGGCTGCGACAGTTCAATGAAGGCAGAACATCGTGTGACAACAAACCAAGACAGTTAAGTGAGGCATGTGGTGATGGTACCATGGATGTGTCTAATGTACGTTCCTGGCTGCGACAGTTCAATGAAGGCAGAACATCGTGTGACAACAAACCAAGACAGTTAAGAGAGGCATGTGGTGATGGTAACATGGATGGGTCTAATGTGCGTTCCAGGGTGTGACAGTTCAATTAAGACAGAACATCGTGTGACAACAAACCAAGACAGTTAAGAGAGGCATGTGGTGATGGTAACATGGATGTGTCTAATGTACGTTCCTGGCTGCGACAGTTCAATGAAGGCAGAACATCGTGTGACAACAAACCAAGACAGTTAAGAGAGGCATGTGGTGATGGTAACATGGATGTGTCTAATGTACGTTCCTGGGTGCGACAGTTCAATGAAGGCAGATCATCGTTTGACAACAAACCAAGACAGTTAAGTAATCATGTAGTGATGGTAACATGGATGTGTCTAATGTACGTTCCTGGCTGCGACAGTTCAATGAAGGCAGAACATCGTGTGACAACAAAACAAGACAATTAAGTGAGACATGTAGTGATGGTAACATGGATGTGTCTAATGTACGTTCCTGGCTGCGACAGTTCAATGAAGGCAGATCATCGTTTGACAACAAACCAAGACAGTTAAGTGAGACATGTAGTGATGGTAACATGGATGTGTCTAATGTGCGTTCCTGGCTGCGACAGTTCAATGAAGCCAGAACATCGTGTGAGAACAAACCAAGACAGTTAAGTGAGCCATGTGGTGATGGTAACATGGATGTGTCTAATGTACGTTCCTGGGTGCGACAGTTCAATGAAGACAGATCATCCTTTGACAACAAACCAAGACAGTTAAGTGAGCCATGTGGTGATGGTAACATGGATGTGTCTAATGTACGTTCCTGGGTGCGACAGTTCAATGAAGACAGATCATCGTTTGACAACAAACCAAGACAGTTAAGTGAGCCATGTGGTGATGGTAACATGGATGTGTCTAATGTACGTTCCTGGCTGCGACAGTTCAATGAAGACAGATCATCGTTTGACAACAAACCAAGACAGTTAAGTGAGCCATGTGGTGATGGTAACATGGATGTGTCTAATGTACTTTCCTGGGTGCGACAGTTCAATGAAGGCAGAACATCGTGTTACAACAAACCAAGACAGTTAAGTGAGCCATGTGGTGATGGTAACATGGATGTGTCTAATGTACGTTCCTGGGTGCGACAGTTCAATGAAGGCAGAACATCGTGTTACAACAAACCAAGACAGTTGAGTGAGGCATATGGTGATGGTACGATGGATGTGTCTAATGTACGTTCCTGTGTGCGATAGTTCAATGAAGACAGAACATCGTGTGACAACAAACCAAGACAGTTGAGTGAGGCATGTAGTGATGGTACCATGGATGTGTCTAATGTACGTTCCTGAGTGCGACAGTTAAATGAAGACAGAACATCGTGTGACAACAAACCAAGACAGTTAAGTGAGACATGTGGTAATGGTACAATGGATATGTCTAATGTACGTTCCTGGGTGCGACAGTTAAATGAAGACAGAACATCGTGTGACAACAAACCAAGACATTTAAGTGAGACATGTGGTAATGGTACAATGGATATGTCTAATGTACGTTCCTGGGTGCGACAGTTAAATGAAGACAGAACATCGTGTGACAACAAATCAAGACAGTTAAGTGAGGCATGTGGTGATGGTAACATGGATATGTCTAATGTACGTTCCTGGGTGTGACAGTTCAATGAAGACAGAACATCGTGTGACAACAAACCAAGACAGTTAAGAGAGGCATGTGGTGATGGTAACATGGATATGTCTAATGTACGTTCCTGGGTGTGACAGTTAAATGAAGACAGAACATCGTGTGACAACAAACCAAGACAGCTGAGTGAGGCATGTAGTGATGGTACCATGGATGTGTCTAATGTACGTTCCTGGGTGTGACAGTTCAATGAAGACAGAACATCGTGTGACAACAAACCAAAACTGTCACGGCCTCGCACCAGGCGGTCTGACGACATCATCCAGTGAGTGGAGAATGTTGTTTTGGAGGATCGCCTATTGAGCATTGGAGACATCGCCTCCAAAATTGGCATTTCCGTGGCATCTGTGCACACAATCCTGTATAAAGTTCTCAAAATGTAAAAAGTGTCTTCCAGGTGGCTGACACGAATGCTGAAGAATGAACACAAGTCTACTCGCGTGGCAAATTTTCAGGCGATATTGACGCATGATGACGGCATGAACGGAACATCGATTACACGCTTTTCTTGCAATGAAAACGTCGACAAAGACAGTCCTAACTCTCGTCGCTGCCACCAGAGTTCTATGCAGTATACAGTGCTGCCATCTCTGTCACGCATGTAAATAGTCTCCACGTGTATCGTTTTTAAAAAACCAGAAGCTCCTCTTGCCCCAGTCCTGATTAAAGAAATTGGGGATTGTTATAAATTGAACGCACCTGGTATCTTTCGGTGTGAATACCATGCAAGTGTCGTATCGAGGACGCATCCCTACTCCTTAGATATCGAAATCATGCACGACTGTTTATTATTTCATTACTCAGCTACCAAAAACAACTTCAGGAAATGGAATTTTCAAAATTTTAACAATTACTCACTGTATGTTAATTTTATGGCAAGTTCTGTCATGTGAGAGTGTGAAGGAGCACAGTCCTGCTGGAACAAAAGCAAGGGTAGAGAGATGATTGCAATATATCTACCTGTGCATTGGATAGCTTGGTATGTTTAATTTGCAGGTAGGTGTGCAACATTTTGCACGTCAGTTTGAGTTTGCTTTGCAGTGAGCCTATGGCATGCCTCAGAGACTTGTGACTCCATTCCTAACGTAACAATTAAGTGGAGAAGGAAAAAATTTATGAATTACATTTACAGTATATACTTGACTCACTTTCCTTTATTACGAATATCCTAAAGAAGTCCTCATCATTCTGGATGACTTCTCTATATAGATATTAAAAACACAAATTACCAGAAATGCATATCGTGTCATGCACTTAACCACTTATGAGACATTTGTAGTTGCTGAATTTCAATGTCAAGTGCCTACTTCTGTTTTCCAAATCATCTCGGGAAATGAGACAGGTGAAGAGATGATTAGAAATTAACGTTTCGGGGGTGTGCATCTCTACCATCATCAGGAAATTTTAAGAAATGTTATAAACATAAAACGTACTTTATCTGGATATAATGCAGATATCAACAAAGACATCAGGCTACCCATACTCGCATCACTGAAGAAAAGATTGGTTGAGTACAGAAAATTAATTGGGTCAAAGACACTAAACTACTTAACTTGATTATTAAACTGTATAGATCTGTGCTTCCTTAGCCGATGGATTTCCATTTTATGACCGGTTTCCAGGAGGAGCTGAACTGAAACCCAGCATCACGACTAAGCGTCCTCCTCTCGGAAGAAATGGCCACAGACTCCTTTACTCTTCGGTCCCAGTAACTGTTGTATTTTGCTAAGATGGGCGTCACCGAAAATTGGCACTATGGTCGTTATCAAAACAACGCTCTGCCAGCCCAGACTTCTCAGGTTGCATTAAACGAATGCTCTGTTCATGTTCTTTTATTCTGGTAGAGATTTTCCTTCCGGTTTGTCCTCCATACGGTGTCCCACATTCACAGGGAATGCGGTACACCCCTGGAACTTGAAAGTCCAGTTTATCTTTCACTGCTCTCAACAGATGTTTAATCTTCGGAGGTGTCTTGTGGATGGCCCTATTGTTGTATCTGGCGAGAATTCTGCTGATTCTGCCGGATAGGTTGCCGTTAAACGGGATGCAGACTGTAGCGGTAGGCTTATCTGACGCTTGCTGTATTACAGGTTTCCCTTTCCTAGCTCTGGTGATCGAGGCTGCTGATTCTGCCGGATAGGTTGCCGGTAAACGGGATGCAGACTGTAGCGGTAGGCATATCTGATGCTTGCTGTATTACAGGTTTCCATTTCCTAGCTCTGATGATCGAGGCTACTGATTCTGCCGGGTAGGTTGCCGGTAAACGGGATGCAGGCTGTAGCAGTAGGCTTATCTGACGCTTGCTGTATTACAGGTTTCCCTTTCCGAGCTCTGGTGATCGAGACTGCTGATTCTGCCGGATAGGTTGCCGGTAAACGGGATGTAGGCTGTAGTGGTAGGCTTATCTAACGCTTGCTGTATTACAGGTTTCCCTTTCCTAGCTCTGGTGACCGAGGCTACTGATTCTGCCGGATAGGTTGCCGGTAAACGGTAAGTAGGCTGTAGCGGTAGGCTTATCTGACCCTTGCTGTATTACAGGTTTCCCTTTCCGAGCTCTGGTGACCGAGGCTACTGATTCTGTCGGATAGGTTGTCGGTAAACGGGATGCAGGCTGTAGCGATAGGCTTACCTGACCCTTGCTGTATTACAGGTTTCCCTTTCCGAGCTCTGGTGATCGAGCCTACTGATTCTGCCGGATAGGTTGTCGGTAAACGGGATGCAGGCCGTAGCGGTAGGCTTATCTGACGCTTGCTGGAAATTAATTGTTCTTTCACACTGGCCGTGTGTAGGCTAAATTGTGGAAACGTAAAGTCAGACTGAAAAATTCAATGCCATAGCCGGGATTTGAACCACGGATCTTCTGGTCTCCGTCCAGCCGTTCTAACCACTGAGCTACTATGGTCAACGTGCCGACATGACATTAAATTCTCCAACTGACTCGTATTTTTCCCGGTAAACCATTTAGGAGTTCTCATAAATACATGATCAACTACCTTAATGGCGACTTACAACATGTAATGACTTTAAGGCCCGGGCTTTGTAGTTAACCACTATTAATGGTCTGACGCTTGCTGTATTACAAGTTTCCCTTTCCTAGCTCTGGTGATGGAGGCTTCTGCGTCATATTCGGAGTAGCATTTTGACAGAAAGTGAGTATCAGTTGCTGTAATTCCTGTTTTAATTGGCTAGGATCTGAGATAGACAAATGCTCTGTGGGCCAGTGTATTAGAAACGCCAAGTCGTTTCTAATCGTCTTTACCCCTGACTTGTTTCCTGAGATCTTGAACATATCCGTCCCCAGGGAAGCTTCAGATCTTATTTTAACTTCTGTTTACATCAAGTAAGAATTCATTTGGTTTTTTCCTTCTTTTTCTGTCGTAGTTATTACAAAAATCTGACGTTTCAAACCATTTCTTAGAGATACTTGACCATCATTACTAGGATATGACTACTTTAATAGTCAGATAGCCATGTAAGTGCAACTCCTCAGGTTGTGTTACTTTCTCTAATGCTTGCTTCCCTCAAAACATTTACCTGAATTATATGTTTTAAAGTCCCTTTATCTTTACTCAGGAAAAACGAGTCGGATAATTTTATAACTCCATGTAAATACACTCCAAAATCGATTACATCCAATAACCATTTACATTTTAATTGTAAGTAAAGTCTTTTATTATACTATAGCATTATAAAAAGTGTGTGAAACTCCTGTAACGTCAACTGCATTGCCATTCCCTCTCATACACCCAAGTATGCAAAATAAACATGGAATAACATTTTCGCAGTGTCAGTCATTTCAGAAGTATCTTTGATACATATTTAATCTTCTCTACAGCGAAAGAGATTAATGATACACGAATCTCGCTTTTTGTGCATGGATTTCTTGATAACAAACTGACACTCGTTATGACAATTATGTTTTGTTTTTGGTTTTCTGCATGTTATCAACTGAGTTTGTTTCTACTCAAACTTGTGTGATATGGATAAAAAAATAACGTTCATACAAGGGTGATCTGAAAAGTATACTACTTCAATATGAAGATGGCAGCACTCGTAAATAAAAGCTAGTGAATTTCGTTGTTCGTCTGTTGACAGTTACTCGCCAAAGTTTCACCCATTTTTGACGCTCACTTGTTATGTAACAGTCGTTTGAATGAGTTGATGTGAGTGTTTTTCTGAAAATAGACAAAATCGAGTATCAAGCTGTCATTCAATACTTGTTTTGCTTACGCAAATTAAAGATGAGTTGGATTCTGAGTATAAGGACACTGCACCATCATTTACCACATGTTATGACGAGCTCTAAGACAAAAGCTTATCGGGTATTAATAATATGTACAACTTACATCTTGGGTGTTGCTGGACGGAGACCAGAAGATCCCTGGCTCAAATCCCGGCTATGACATTGAATTTTTCAGTCTAGCTCTACCCTTTCATAGTGCGTCCTACACATGGCTAGTGTGAAAGAACAACTAATTTCCATTAATTGTACCTAATAGTGGTCCGAATTATAAAGCCCGGGTCTTAAAGTACTTACCGCATAGTAAGTCGTCATTAAGGTAGTTGTCTCATGTGTTTATGAGAACTCCTAAGTGGTTTACCGGGAAAAACACGAGTCAGTTGTACCTAATAGTGGTCCGAACAATAAAGCCCGGGCCTTAAAGTACTTACAGCATAGTAAGTCGTCATTAAGGTAGTTGTCTCATGTGTTTATGAGAACTCCTAGTGGTTTACCGGGAAAAACACGAGTCAGTTGTACCTAATAGTGGTCCGAACTATAAAGCCCGGGCCTTAAAGTATTTACAGCATAGTAAGTCGCCATTAAGGTAGTTGTCTCATGTGTTTATGAGAACTCCTAGTGGTTTACCGGGAAAAACACGAGTCAGTTGTACCTAATAGTGGTCCTAACTATAAAGCCCGGGCCTTAAAGTACTTACAGCATAGTAATTCGTCGTTAAGGTAGTTGTCTCGTGTGTTTATGAGAACTCCTAGTGGTTTACCGGGAAAAACACGAGTCAGTTGTACCTAATAATGGTCCGAACTATAAAGCCCGGGCCTTAAAGTATTTACAGCATAGTAAGTCGCCATTAAGGTAGTTGTCTCATGTGTTTAGGAGAACTCCTAGTGGTTTACCGGGAAAAACACGAGTCAGTTGGACCTAATAGTGGTCCGAACTATAAAGCCCAGGCCTTAAAGTACTTACAGCATAGTAATTCGTCGTTAAGGTAGTTGTCTCGTGTGTTTATGAGAACTCCTAGTGGTTTACCGGGAAAAACACGAGTCAGTTGTACCTAATAATGGTCCGAACTATAAAGCCCGGGCCTTAAAGTACTTACAGCATAGTAATTCGTCGTTAAGGTAGTTGTGTCGTGTGTTTATGAGAACTCCTAGTGGTTTACCGGGAATTACACGTGTCAGTTGGAGAATTTAATGTCATGTTGGCACGTTGACCATAGTAGCTCAATGGTTTGGAGCGGCTGGACGGAGACCAGAAAATTCGTGGCTCAAATCACGGCTATGGCATTGAAGTTTTCAGTCTGGCTGTACCCTTTTAACGAAGTATCTTGTCGGATCACAATCTAACATGGAGCCTCCGATTATAAATTTCCCAGACATTACGTCATGACATTGATAAACTAGTTAAAGAAAAACGAAACAGATAATGTGGGAAAATGTCCTGTTCTGGGTGGGCGTCCTCTAATTTTCAGAGAAAATTACTTAACGTTTTATTTTATATACTTTATAACATGCCAGACCTTCAGATAAACTACGAGTTGAATTTTTATATACTTTCTCGTAGCACAGAGCCGAAATGTGATTGTTTATAAACTGTGAAAAATTTTGTAATTAAAGCAGTCAGCATCAATATTACAACACCATAATTTAAGTTGTACATATTATTAATACCCGATACGTTTTCTGTCTTTCCTACGCTGTCGGAACCCCAACACACCATTTACCACCCCTTTGGCTGCGGAGGTCAGAGCGGTGGCGTCACACGCTAACCTGCCTTTCATTCGGGGCTAGAGCTGTCGGAGCTGTCATCATACCGCCACTATCTGCCTTCTTCTGGTGTAACCCCATCACAGAAAAACACTTGTATAACATACAAATTTTATAAACACACCTTCAAAATCTGCCAAAGTTATTACATTGTAATTGTTGTAGGTATCTGACTACGGACAATTTACTACGTCGCTTGGTGAATACTGAGATTTCTCTCACTACTTACCTTAGCTACACTGACGTACTAGTTGCAAATCCTTGAGCATTAGTGTCAAGTACAGTTCCACGAAGGTGCTGTGTACCCTGAAGGTCCTCTTTGACAGGTTGTAATGTTACCCATTTTGCTTATTTCAGACTCTGATTATCAATTGGTATCTGGTGCTCAGACCCCGGGACTGAACAATCAGACACCTCCTGAACTGCCCGCCTATGAAGATCATCCAAAGAGAAACAACGTCACCAGGAACGGAGACCTGTTCGAGAACTTCAAAAACCGTTTTCCACCTGGACATTCATCTGTAAGTAAAGTTGTATTTTGTCTATCATGTGTTACTAGTTGTCTTTGATCCCTCAGCCAGACATAAAATATACCTCAATAATTATTTTAGATGAACTGTCCCATTTTACCCGCAATTCTTAATGTTAAAAGTCTGTAAATGTTGATTGGATGTTCCTGATCAAATTTTTATAAGTTTAGTTTCTTCACTACGTACCACCTACTATGGATTTTTTTTATTTCAATTTTCGTCCTCCAACAACGGATGATGAATGAAATGGGTAAAATAATGCTCAAATGAGCCCAGCTTCCATAGAGCTTAGAGGTACTCGATATTGGTCTTCCTGGATAAGGGAAAACCTGGAAAAACCTCATCCTGGCATCTGACTGAAATTCGAACTCGGGACCTCTTGAACGTGAGGCAGACATGCTACCATCACGCTATCAAGGCGTTGGCATAAAATACAAAAGTTTATTTCCCTACTCTAAATTCACTAGATTGTTGTGTGTTTCTGTTGTTACTCGAGAGAAAATCTCATATCAAATACATTGTCGAATTAAAGCGAGCATAATGGATCAAAACGATAGTCATATTTTTTCTATAAAATTTTTGCTATGAGTACATAGAGTAAAATAATACCTCCCACACTACCTTTCCCCTTTGTGATCCTGATTAAAAGAATAAAAACTCACGTAGAGGAATTTAAGTAATTAAAATACTTTTTTGTAAGATTAAAATTTAAAATTGGTCTCTGCATATCCTATTCAGGAATATTTCAAATACGAAGGCTGTTCAATAAAGAATGATCATAATTTTTACGGTTGGTACTGCTAGTTCCCGCCTGTGAGAACCAGGCAAATTCAGATATGTTCAGTATCGCCTACCGCTGCATTGGAGGTAACACGCGAGGAACAATATACGGCTTTGAAATTCTGCTTTAGTCTCAACAAATCTTCAGTTGAGACCTATACAATGTTACAGGAGGCCTATGAAGAATATGGTCTTCCCTACAGCACAGCTCGAAGGGGTTTATATGTTTTAGGAGAGGAGACAATCAATTTCAAAGGAAGGTGGACCTGGTGCTCCCGTTACTTCTCTTTCGGAAGAAAACATCAACACTGCTGCTGAAATTGTTAGAGAGGATCGACGAATTACCTTAAGATCACTTTCTGAAATACTGAACACTTCATTGTGTGCCACCCACACGTTGGTGACAGAAACATTACCCATGAGATGTGTATGTGCGCGATGGGTTCCAAGACTGTTGATTCCCGAACAAAAGGACATTCGCATGCAGATCTGCATGCAGTTAAAGTTGATGTTAGAGGAAGATCCAGAGTTTTTTTCAAACGTAATCACTGATGATGAAACTTGGCTACTTCATTTTGATCCTGAGAGAAAACAGCAAAGCTCAGTGTGGAAATCTCCTTCATCACCAATCCCCAAAGTAGCAAAAGTAGTTGCTTCTGCTGGGAAAGTAATGCTCATCTCATTCTTTGATATTCATGAAATGGTTTATCAGTATGTTGTACCTGCACACACATCAGTAGGTGGACAATAGTACAGAGATGTTCTGAAAACATTGTAAGTCCATATGAGGCTCAAAAGACCACATTTCCGTGAAGCAGGCTGGATACTGCACCACGATAATGCCTTCGTGGGAGGCATTATCCATCATCTGAAGCAGTGGTGAAGGCTGCGCAGGTGATTTTGAAGGACCTCTCAAAAATGTTTTCCAGCATATCTTTGAAGACGGGCAGAATCGTTGGGAAAATTGCATCCCATTCAGGGGAGACTATTCTGAGAAGGACCATCAAAATTATGAGGATGAGTAAAGGTAAGTTGTCAAAAAATGTGAACATTCTTTATTGAACAGCCCTCGTATCATACGGGCAATAGTAAAATAATAAAATAAAGGTGGTTGAAATTAATCACATTTCAAAGTTTGTACTGTCAAACATCTTGAATCGCTTCGAATTTCAGTATCACGTCGCTTCGAATCTTTCTTGCGAGCAATTCAATCACGGAAATTTCCGCAACAGGAGTGTGTACGTAAATATTTCATTATGGAAACAGTGGTATTTGGTTCCAAGTAAATTAGCAATTTTATTTGGAAAATGGACTAAAATTTGTCTAACGTTAGGCGTAGTTTCTATATGTTCCTACTTATATTTCTCCACTGCTGAATTTTCTATTCGAAAATTGAATATGTAACTTTCAGTCGAAATATACGAGGTTTGTTCAATAAAGGATGATCACACTCTTTTAGACAACGTACCTTTACTCATCCTCATAATTTTCATGGTTCTTCTCAAAATAGTCTCCCCTGAATGCGATGCACCTGTCCCAGCGTTTCTGCCAGGCTTCAAAGACATGCTGGAAACCATTTTTGAGAGATCCTTCAAAATCTCCTCCGCAGCCTTCACCACTGCCTCTGATGATGGATAATGCCTCACACGAAGGCTTTTCTTCAAGTTATGGAATAGAAAAAGGTCACATGGGGCTTAGTCTGGACTATAGGGAGGGTGAGGGATGCACTTCACGCAACAGCATTGGCAATATGCGGCCACTCACTATCGTGGTGCAGCATCCAGTCTGCTTCACGGAAATGTGGTCTTTTGCACCTGATGTGGACTTACAAAATCCCTGTCGTATTGTCCAGTTACTGATGTGTGGGCAGGTACAACATGCTGATAACCCATTCCATGAATATCAAAGAATGAGATGAGCATAACTTTCCCAGCAGAAGAAACCACTTTTCCTCGTTTTGGGGGGTTGGTGATGAAGGAGATTTCCACACTGAGCTTTGCTGTTTGCTCTCAGGATCAAAATGATGTAGCCAAGTTTCATCAGCAGTGATTACGTTTGAAGGAAACTCCGGATCTTCCTCTAACATCAACTTTAACTGCATGTTACCTCCACTGCAGTGGTGGGCGATACTGAACATGTCAGAACTTGCCTGGTTCTCACAGGCGGGAACCAGGAGTACCATCAATGAAACTGTTATGAAATGTTGTATCACATTAAGCTAACAGAATATAATAAGATTGAATTTTATTGCGAAAAACTATGACCGTAAAAATTATGATCATTCTTTATTAAACAGCCCTCGTAGATATATTTTTGGTGCATTTTCGTTGTTTGTAATGCTACTTTGATTGTTTCAGGCTCAGCCGTTACCATCAGATGTTCCCGGCGAGGAAGTGACTTATGCTGAACTGTGTCTAGCTCGACCCACCAGCCTCCAGGACACCCAGCAGCAGCAGCAGCAACAACAGAGCGGCATAGGCGTGCCCCGCCCACGTATGGAAGAGCCCACCATCTACGCTCAGATCGACCACACCAGACGTCCGCCACCCCCGTCATCTGCCGCCGCGACGACCCCGCTGACCGCCGCACTGTCTCCGCTGGTCTCCCCCGTGTCCTGCAACCCTCATGGCATGTTGCACCGCGAGATCGTAACGGTGAGGACGCCGTTAATGGCCAACCAGCAGGAGAGTTGCGTATAGTGCAGTGTACCTTACATACCTGATCATTACTGCCAACTTGTGGTCTAGAAACGGCTAACATCGCAAACAGTCAAACATATTTCCACAGGTAACTCAGAATTGGAAGTTAAACTATGATACATTTGAGCTTTGTGTATGCAACATCCAAAAAAGGTTTCTCAGAAGCCTCTTTAGACCGAAAAATACACCGTTCTCCACTACCAGGTTAACCCTCAATCACTAAAGATTTCATTCTATGTAAATATTTAAAAAAAAAACTGCATTTAATTTACTCATTTTTATAGTAAATGAGGCATATATCTTGATCCCTCTAAAATTATCTTCAAAAGTCCTGTTCAATCTGTATGACTTTAGTATAACTGGTAAATCGAATGACATGGACAAAATGCTACAACCCAAAAATGTAGAATTCGTTAAAATATACAATTTATATACAACACATTTTGCTCTGGAGCGAACCATTTGCGAGTATAAAAATCGTTATTCATTTATTATCTCTGTGACATATAAAGAGCATGTAACTGCAAAGATATCGCCTAGACCACGAGTTTTAAAACAGTTGGCTATCACTTTATTTCCTTGTAACTAAAATAAGATAACGTTTACGTCGCAAAAATAATGTAAATTTTATTTTTTAGTAAGATTTTAATTGTTTGTGTAGGAAGAGTTTGTTTGCCAGTTCTACGAAAGTCAGTGAGAATGAAGGGAACTTCTGAGAATTAGAGAAAATAATTGCTACATATGTCACCGTATTTTGAACTGTTTCTTTTTCACACAAAGACCTAAAATGTGTAATTTTTGGATGGAATTAAATACCCTAAATAATACATGTAGTGGAGAAAGTGATAAAATCTTTTATGACTCTATTTAATAATCTGAGGTTGAGCCCATGGAAATATCTTCCTTATTACAATGGAAGTTATGTGGTCTCATTGAAATTTGGATATTCTGACGTTTAATCCTTTTGTTTTCATTTGTCAGATATTTCTCATTTAATTCCGGCCGCAGCGTATGTTCATAATTTACTCAAATTCATTTAAAATTACGTTTTGTTACCATGCTCTGGTAACATAACGTCAAACGTAAATAACAGGAATTATTTTGCTATATTTGTAGCCCTTTCTCCATATTTTTTGCCTCAGGCATCTTAAAGGAAGCGATTTGAGAGCTGGATGCTAGCGTCTGAAGCCAAAGGATGGGATGAAGGCACGGTTTTTGAACGGTGTGATGTCAGTAGTGTATAATGAAGATTTAACATGTGGAAGTACATTGGCTGCAATGGAAATATTTACAGGTTAACAAAAAGAACAAACACTGGCTTTACATGGTTTTATTTTGAATTCTCCGGACCAGTAGTACTTGGTCATATTTCCCTTAACTTGTATCACCTACATGAGTCTCCTGGGCATGAAATCTGCTAGATTTTCAAAATATTTTTATCGATTTCCACCTTTAACTTATTCAACACCTCCTGTAGCTCCTTAAATTTGTATAGTTGCAGAATTTCAATTCTATTTTTCATTTGGTCCCAAGCATTTTCCATTGGATTTAGGTCAGGAGAATTACCAGGTCAGTCAAGTACAGGTATATTACTGTCTTTTAGGAACTTCTGAACCATCTTTGTTCTGTAAGCAGGGGCACCATCGTGCATAAAGACCTGACACTGATGAATTGGCCAAAACGTGACCAAATGCTGTTGCGACACTTCTAAATAGTTACTTCCTTACATTGTTACATTTTTAGGGACAAAGTACGAGCCACTTCTACTACAGTTACCACTAAAGGCACCGCATACCATCACACGTTCTGGATGTTTAACAGTTTTGACCGTAAACTTTGGATCATACCGTGACACGCTTTTTGGCCTTCTCACCTTTTTTAACTTTCCTCTGACCAATTTGAAAGTGCTTTCATAAGAAAACATAGCTTTGTACCAGTCCTGTGATGTCCAGTGCTGATATGTTTTGCAGAAATGTACTCTTTTCTTCATCATAGCTTCAGTTAGAACAGGCTTCTTGGCAGAACACCGAATTGGTTAACCTAAGTGTTTTTAAGCCGATGCTGAATGGTTCAGATGGCAGCACTTTGAGCTGTTCTGGATGATTCTTTTTTTAAACCTGTTACTGTAATCCATGGATTAGCTATCACTTCACGTTTTAGAAGGTCATTAGTCCCTGGAGAAGTCTTTCTTTCACCACCTGAGCCTGTCTTTCGAGTTGTTGTGGTGCCACGTGGCCAAGGTGCTCCTGCGTATTTTAGGTTGTAAATGGCTTGTCTTGAAACCTTTAGATCAGCAGCTATACGAATTACAAAGGTGCTTACCTCTAAGAGAGTTAAATCACGAATCTTCTCCTCAGAAGTGAGCTTCTTGCAGCTGTTTTGTGTATTGGATGCAGAAATACGCACCTTGAAAACAGCTCTGAGGTCAAAAATTGGATGACAGCAACACTCAATGAACAACTTGCTGTACGCAAATACCAGAGGCAGGCTGAGGCCTGGCAAGCTCGGACAAACTGAGTGTATTGTCGATGTAAAGACTTCCCTTGCATATAAAATGTAAAGATTTCCATTACGGGACTGTAGTTGCTGGGGTTTTGGTTTTAATTTAAAAGGACCAATAGTATTGACAAATTTAACAAAAAAATTGAAAAGAATACTAAAACATTAAAAACCTACAATCAAAACTTTTCTTGCCAAACTGTGATGTTATCCGCAAAAATATGATAGCTTATTTCAGAGTTTTATAAAATAGTGACGAGGCGATGACAAATGAAACTTACTTTAAAAGTAAACGCAAAATTAAATCATTTTAAATTTGTTAAATGAAGTAACCCATGCTTATTTCAAATAAAATGATATATAGCTTCTTTTTTATTAACATCCTACAGCGTTAAGTCACTTCAGGCCATGAAAGCGAAATGAAGGTCCATAGAGCTTAGGTTTTCCCAACATTCATCTTTTAGGATGAGGTAAAACCCTGGAAAAATCCTCATTCCTGACCACGAATTGAGCTATAATATACCACAGGAAAGAAACTATCCGGAAGTTGAGACGCTGGGGGGTTGGGAAAGGTTCGTACACCCTCCCTCGGTAGTTTACGACACACAATGTCAGTTCATTTACAGACCGTTCAAAAACACTCTGACGGCTTCTAAATTTGTGAATGAATCTTCTCGGTTTTAATGTACTGGGTGAATAGGGCACATATTTTTAACGCTTCTACTCTTTGTGTAGCATAGTTCTCTGTCTTTGTCCCACTGTGCAAGGGGGCGCATTCCTTTCAGAGACTTACTCTGTGCTGGTGGACAGTACGTATATTATACGACAGGAAAAAAAGTCTCCGGGGGATGAGACACAGGGGGTTGGGAAAGGTTCCTAAACCCTCCCTCGGTAGTTTATGACACCCCATGTCAATTTATTACAAACCATTCAAAAACATTCTGATGGCTTCTACCTTGGTGATTGAATCTTCTTGGTTTTAATGTACAGAATGAATAGCGCGCATGTTTTTAAGGCTTCTGCTCTTTGTGTAGCATGCGTTCTCTGTCACACACATTTGCTGTCCTCCCACTATGTAAGGGGGCGCATTCCTTTCAGAGACTTACTGTGCGTTGGTGGGCAATACGTATAGTATACCACAGGAAAGAAAGTCTCCGGGGGATGACACCCAGGTGTGTTGGGAAAGGTTCATACACCGTTCCCTGGTAGTTTGACACCCTATGTGCAGAGGATCTACCCAAAAGTTCAAGGACCCTGGCCTCCTTCAACCCGGGAGTGATGGATAACCCCGGGAGTCTTTTCATAGGGCAATACCTGATTTCTTAAACGTCCCCCCCCCCCGCCGTTGACAACAACGTCAAGGTGGAATGGAAGTAGATACGCCACTTACGCGCGTCAACCCCGCAGGGAAGACTACCGAAAACCTCGGTGGGGCTGCCTGGTGCTCTAGCACACCTTCTACTAGCTCTGCAGGCTAGTACCCGGGACTTATGAGGCAACCTTCTACCTCCTCCGGGTGGCCGGAGCTTGGCCGGAGGTACTCCCCGACGGAAGGGGCTTGGCAGTTCGGCCCGAGGTTCCTCTAGTAACGTCAGAGGTACCACTAGTCGCAGCGCCCACACCACGGCAGCTGGAGGGGACGGATACCCTCCCGTACGGGATTTGACACCCCATGTCATTTCAGTTACAGACCGCTCAAAAAGTTCTCACGGCTTCTACTTTTGTGAATGAATCTTCTCGGTTTTGTGTACAGAGTGAATAGGGCGTGTGCAGTCCTTGTCCCACTGTGCAAGGGGGCGCATTCCTTTCAGAGACCTACTCTGTGTTGGTGGAGGCAAGCTAGAGAATGTGCAACAGAATCACTTTTGCTATCTCCTCGGGGTGCATGCTCGCCTTTCGAGTATGTCAAGGATGGAAGGCTGGTTTAAAATACACAATTGTCACATGGCTCAAATGTACATAATACCTATCGCGACAACAAACATTAGATCTGGCAGCATGGGTGACTCATACGCCCTCTGACACACTCATTTCATAGTAAACAGATCCACTACCGGAGCAGACAAGCACTTAAACTTTCCCTGCCCTTCATACCCCTCTAGCCTTCTTGTCGTGGGCATACAGTACCTCTTGAACCTGAGGCAGACGCGGTACTAGCACGCCACAGAGGTGGTCACATGAAGTATTTGGAACAGACTTTAGGAATATGGTTCCAAAATGTTTTGAAAAACGAAACACCAGTTTCTATAAGTAAATTTAAAAAAGAATAGAGAATAAACTTTGGAGAAGGGAAGGTTGCACATGAACCTAACGGTGTCTGACATTCTGTTATAATATTCCAGATATTAACTGATAATGCATACAGATGTTAGCCGTTTCTTCAAGACAATACCACAATATATTCCTTCATTTTCTGTATGTGGTTCTATATCACTAATAAGTTTTCCATTAGTCACGGTTACCTTGAAGCAAGTAACAGTGATTTATTTACATTTAAACTCAAAACTATTCCATTTATCTTGTATTTGTAATATTTGTTTTTGCTTACATAAGTTTCTTTGCATTTCTCTATTGTTTCTTTAACGTTACACTGGATATACAGGTGTGTCTCTTGCTCTTCGTTTTGGTAAGGTCAGAAACTTACAGTTTCAAAGTTATTTTCGAAAACCATTAAAGCCAAATTGTATAGAATATATTGGTTTTAGTTTACGAATGAATATTTGAGCTATAATTGTTATATTGACATTGTTATATTAGCATCAATTAAACTGACACAATGACGTAAGTAAATGAATGCATTTTTGTTGACAGTACGTTAAAACTGCGCCTCCTTGGAAGGGAGAGAAAGGAGGGATGCATCTCCTGCTTAAATTCGGAAGTAAGACTCACGAAATGTCAAGAAACGACCAGAGTTTGCCAGTAACAGACACTCTGCCTTCAGATGGACAGAGATAACGTGGTAAAGATTTGTTTTCAATACTTCGTCAAGTTATATTTTCTCCTTTTCTAAGACTGTCAACTATTTGTTCAACAGAGATGCCTAGTGGTATAAAACTGAGCTTGTTGAGTTTGTTGTAAAGCCCGAAACAAAATACCCCGAGTACGCAGTAACATTAGGGGCAAGAGATGCATTCTGTACATTCTAGAACATTAGGTGAGTGAAGGGGAAAAGAATAATTCAGAATTAGGTTCTGATTTCTATTTTTGGAAGAACTGAAACCTTGAAGGTAATTTAACGCTGTTTAATTGTAAATATTTGAATTAGGCCAATTGTTACTTTTGGCCGAGCAAACAGTATTAGTGCTTCGATCCAGAGACTGCACGAGATAACTATAATAAATATGTGAACACTTAGTGTAAATTTTCAAGACTACCAAATCGTGAAAGTTAACCCTTAAAGAAACTGTTTTAATTACTGGTAATATTGTTAACTGTGTCATTAAAAAACAATGTGATTTATGTGTTTTCAAAACAAAAAAAAATTGTCGATGTTAAGTTGAAATATATAAGAAAATAAATGAAGTTTAACTTTTTCAAAATGTAAATTTGGAAAAGAGCTCGGCTTACAATGAAAAGCATTCTAATACTTGATTTTTGAAATGTCGACCCGTCCATTTTAGGGGAATAAAGAAAGTTTGACGTAATTTATTTACTTTCTGTGTGTGTGTAATTTATTGTAGAAATTCATAAATGTTAAGATTATTTTATAGAAGTAACCTTACTGTGAGTCTTGGATGTAGAATGATGTACGTCAAGAATAGAAAACAGAAATTTGACACCCTTATGCCACAATATTGCCCAGGCATTTATGTTTATATACTTGCAAAAATTCTATGAGATTAAAAAAGCGAAGAAGGTCGTGTAAACAGATCTTGTTGAATAATGGAATTGAAATTGGCATACTGAGTAGACATTTTACATTTTGGCCACTCCTGAAATTGGAACCTCTCACTTCAGTCTTTATATATTCTGTAGACAAGTGACAGTTATTCTTTACAATTTCCCATTGTTAATATATGATGACTGCATAAGGGCTGTATCGACATGTGTTTACATTTTTGGTAGATCTTCTACGTCCGAAGCTCTCAGTAAATACTTAAATATCACTGTCATAAAAATGTTACAGAAAAAAGAATGATTTACCATAATTATTATTGGTTTATTTCTAAATTTGATGAACTACTTGTTGTGTGTAATAACAAAAGACGTAAGCTCCGGACATGGAAGTTGTGAATGTAAATATGTACTCGGTGAAAGTTGAACGAATAAAGTTTTATATGGTGCGGAAATTAGAAACCAATTTATAGGCCTAAATGAAGGAACCTGGCGAGTGAGGAGCAAACAAACAATTGTGGAGTTTTGAACGTAGTGTTTACGTGTGTGTTAAGATTACCAACATGTCAGCAGAGGAACAGTTTTTCTATAAAGTGCAACTGTTAACAGAAAATTTCGTAAATCAAATGAAAAAAAAAAAGAACTTAAAAAGTTATGAACAATTTAATGCATTAAATGAACTGTTTAAACTGGGAAATAAATACAAACTATTGCATTTTTTAATGTGAAGTGCCACGTTGTATCGTATTTAACTGAAATAAGGAATTATTCAATAAAGGTGTGTTACTAAGCGCTATTTCTTATTTGTGTTTTGTAAGTGTAATCCATTTGGATGAAATTTTTGACACCAGTTCACTGCTTCACACATTGTCACGAAGGCGGCGGATGCCTACCGAAAAGGGATTACGTGTGAATCGTACCACTTCTGACACCAGTGTGACGAGATGTCAGCAGAGCACACATGTCAGTGACAATGTTTCTCTATGCCTCTACTGTAGACAACAACTCGTGCTGCTCGTAAGTTTTCGACGCTCACTGCTCTCAGACTTCAATACTTTATATTCTCCTGCTGTAGAGGGGATGTTCCAGAAAATGTATGTCTATCGAAACGACAGAAAGAAACAATTTTGTAATCAGTTTTTCTACATTTGTAGAGATCAATTAATTTGGAAAACGTGATTGGTGTGCACCTACGAGGTGCGTTCTCGACTGGAACAAGTAGGAACTTTTGTTTGGTTTAAATACGCTTGGACTTTTTGTGATTGCCTAGCAGAGATAAAAACACTGTAAAGTGTATAGAACCCTAGTGGTAGCGAAGAGAGTTAGGACTCTTTTTGATAATTAATATGGCAAAATTTTAACTGCAAGAACAGCGTGTAATTGATGTTCCATTCATGCCGTCATCCGAGTCAACGTCGCCCGACAATTTGTCATGCGCACATCCCTATGATCAACCGTCAGCACTCGTGGCACTCACCTGGAGGGCAACTCCCTCATTTTCAGATCTTCATGCAGCATTGTGTGTACAGATCCCACGGAAATGCTAATTTTGGAGGCGATGTTTGCAACGCTGAATCCGCGACCTCCATAAATGCAGATTAGAAGATATAGAAAGACAGCAAATATGGGGAAATCTCGAAAATATGAAATCATTACAATTTTACAAGAAAATAAAAGGACTTTCGTAACGAGAAGCATATGTTACTGCAATAGGCAAGAGAGAGAAGGGTTAGCTTGGAAGCGAACAGGAGTAATATTTCAAAGAGGGATAAGAGGTAAGGAAAAGGGAATTCGTGTATTGTGGGGGAAAAAAGCATAGAACACTATGTAACAGAATGTGAGGAGGTTGCAATATGGAGAAAAAAAGATGTGGGAAGAAGAATGTGAGAAAGTGGAGAGGAGGATAGAACTTATAAAAATGTTAACGCGCAGAGAGGAAAAGAAAGTAAGAACTATGTAAAAGAAAAATGTGCCAGAAATGTAAATAATATACGAAAGGAAGGTGAGAGGGAAGAAAGGGATTAATGAAGTAATCAAGGAAGTATGGAGGAGCTGGATGATGCCCTCAGACCCGCTGGTGCGAGGCCGTGACTGTCTTGGTTTGCTGTCACACGATGCTCTGCCTTCATTGAACTCTCGCACCCAGGAACGTATATTAGACACATCCATGTTGCCATCACCACATGCCTCACTCAACAGGCGATGAATTTTAATAGGTTACACCACGAAAATGGAGAAAGAGAATGCTAACACGCTGTTCTTGCAATGAAAGTGTCACCATTTAAGTATCAAAGAAAGTGCTAACACTAATTCCTGCCATTGGGGATTTTTTGATATGATATGATATATTTATTGTGCATATTCCAAAATTTTACAATTTACAACTTTTGGCTACATTGATTTGTTTTTACTTTCTTGCTGCCTTCGCTTACATGACAACTTGGTCTAGTGCTCTGCCAGGCAGCTCTTAACCTCCATACTTCCTTGTTACTTAATTAGCCCCTTTCCTCCCCCTCAACTTCCTTTCTTATATTCTTTACATTTACTTGTCTTTACCTTGTTGCTACCTTGGCTTACATGACACCCTGCTCTGCTGCTCTGCCAGGTATCTCTTAACCTCCATGTCTCCTTCTTCCTTAATTAGTCCCATTCTTCCCCCTCATCTACCTTTCTTACATTCTTGACATTTATTTGTCTTTACCTTGTTGCTACCTTGGCTTACATGACACCCTGCTCTGCTGCTCTGCCAGGTTGCTCTTAACCTCCATGTCTCCTTCTTCCTTAATTAGTCCCATTCTTCCCCCTCATCTACCTTTCTTACATTCTTGACATTTATTTGTCTTTACCTTGTTGCTACCTTGGCTTACTTGACACCCTGCTCTGCTGCTCTGCCAGGTTGCTCTTAACCTCCATGTCTCCTTCTTCCTTAATTAGTCCCATTCTTCCCCCTCATCTACCTTTATTACATTCTTGACATTTATTTGTCTTTACCTTGTTGCTACCTTGTCTTACATGACACACTGGTATTCTGATCTGCCAGGTAGCTCTTAACTTCCATGACTCCTTCTTACTTAATTAGTTCATTTCTTCCCTCTCATCTCCCTTTCTTATATTCTTTACATTTATTTGCCTTTAACTTGTTGCTACCTTGGCTTACATGACACCCTGGTCTTCTGCTCTGCCAGGTATCTCTTAACCTCCATGTCTCCTTCTTCCTTAATTAGTTCATTTCTTCCCCCTCATCTCCCTTTCTTATATTCTTTACATTTACTTGTCTTTACCTTGTTGCTACCTTGGCTTACATGACACACTGGTCTTCTGCTCTGCCAGGTATCTCTTAACCTCCATGCCTCCTTGTTACTTAATTAGTCCCATTCTTCCCCCTCATCTACCTTTCTTATATTCTTTACATTTACTTGTCTTTACCTTGTCGCTACCTTCGCTTGCATGACACCCTGGTCTGCTGCTCTGCCAGGTAGCTCTTAACCTCCATGCCTCCTTGTTACTTAATTAGTCCCATTCTTCCCCCTCATCTACCTTTCTTATATTCTTTACATTTACTTGTCTTTACCTTGTCGCTACCTTCGCTTACATGACACCCTAGTCTGCTGCTCTGCCAGGTAGCTCTTAACCTGCATGCCTCCTTGTTACTTAATTAGTTCCATTCTTCCCCCTCATCTACCTTTCTTATATTCTTTACATTTACTTGTCTTTACCTTGTCGCTACCTTCGCTTGCATGACACCCTTGTCTGCTGCTCTGCCAGGTAGCTCTTAACCTCCATGCCTCCTTGTTACTTAATTAGTCCCATTCTTCCCCCTCATCTACCTTTCTTATATTCTTTACATTTACTTGTCTTTACCTTGTCGCTACCTTCGCTTACATGACACCCTAGTCTGCTGCTCTGCCAGGTAGCTCTTAACCTCCACGCCTCCTTGTTACTTAATTAGTCCCTTTCCTCCCCCTCATATTCCTTTCTTATATTCTTGACATTTATTTGTCTTTAACTTGTTGCTACCTTGGCTTACATGACACCCTGGTCTTCTGCTCTGCCAGGTAGCTCTTAACCTCCATGCCTCCTTACTTAATTAGTCCCTTTCCTCCCCCTCAACTTCTTGTCTTATATTCTCTACAGTTCTTGTCCATTTTTCTTTTACTTTCTGCAAGAACTCACCCTTACTTCTTACCTTCTTTTCCTCCTTTTCTGTTAACATTTTTATAGCTACTATCCTCTTCTCTACTTTCTTCCATTTTTCATGCATAACCTTTTTTCTGCAAGAACTCACCCTTACTTCTTACCTTCTTTTCCTCCTTTTCTGTTAACATTTTTATAGCTACTATCCTCTTCTCTACTTTCTTCCATTTTTCATGCATAACCTTTTTTCTCCACATTGCAATCTCCTCGCATTCTGTTACATAGTGTCCTATGCCTTCCTTTCCCCCCACATAATTCACAAATTCCCTTTTCCCTACCTCTTATCCCTCTTAGAAATATTGTCCATGCTAACCCTTCTCTCTCTTGCCTATTGCAGCAATCTACATATGCTTCTCGTCCCCAGTTGCTTGTAAAATTGTAATGAATTCATATTTTCTAGACTTCCCTGTATTTACTGTCTTGCTATACCTTCTATTCTGCATTTTACTAATTTACCCATATCGCATGTATTCCTTTCCTCTAATCTCCATATATCTCCCATTCCCATTATTCCCATAATTCCTCCTATCTCTTCCCACCTACTTTTTGAGTTCTCTAATATCTTTTGCTGTCTCATGCTTAAGTTCTGTGCACTTTTCAGTGCTGCCACATCTGTCACTCATTCACAAGGAGTCCAAGTGTATTTATAGAAAGCAATATAAGTTCCTTTATGGTTTCAGTCGTCATAAACACAAGAGCAGTTATAACTTGGACGTCGTACTTCCGGCTTGAAAGACTGCCAGTAACAGCAAATAACAGTTCTAGAATTAAGTTATTTACACTTCATCCTTTTAAGGTAGTCATTCGCAGCCGCCGTGACATGTTCTACGTATTATAGCCTTCCTAGGCTTGTTAGCTACATTCATTGGACAATATTTCAGTCATATGATAACAGAATGATCTACAGATGTCATTGTGAACATCGAGGGTGCAATCGTCCCTCGTTGTTCATTATGCAGGGATTGCAGCTTGTCTTTTGTTTGGTAAGTAATCAAGCTGCCTTGAAACAAACCTTATTTCAGGTTCCTACAAGAAATGCTTGTTTTATGCTTATTAAAGGTAAAGCTGTATGTTTTTATAGCTTTCATGCATGCCAGTAGCTTTGATAAGCACCAAATAGAGTCATGAAATGTCACATGTTTTAAAGTGCCTTTCTCAGAATTATATTTTTGTCGATCTACCGTAACTGTTTTGTTGTTACAGAGATTTAAATATGGTTTGCGTACAAGGTAAACCATATCATTCAATGTGCATTCTATAAATGCTTTATTCATTAATTTATTTATGTAAGGATTATTTGTACAATGGGCATTCAAGTTATAACACCTCTTTGTTGACTACGACCAGATAGGAACGTCTGGCTTTTGTTTTAAATACACGTGGACTCTTTCTGAATGCGTGGCAGAGATGGTAGCACTGTACAGTGCATAGAGCGTTAGTGGCAACGACGAGAGTTAGTACTGCTTTTGATACCCAAAATGGCGACATTTTCATTACAAGAACAGCGTATAATCATATGTTTTCTAAATTTCTTGTTGTGACACCTATTGAAATGTATCGTCAGTTGAGTGAGGCATGTGGTGATGGTACCATGGATGTGACTAATGTGCATTCCTGGGTGCGATAGTTCAATGAAGTCAGAACATCTTGTGACAATAAACCAAGACAGTCACGGCCTCACACCAGCCAGTCTGACGGCATGATCCAGCTATAACGTTGTATTGGAGGTTCGCCGATTAAGCGTTGCAGACATCGCCCCCAAAATTGTCATTTCCGTGCAAGTGTGCAGTGTTTATCGCCCGATTTTACTACATACGCCACCGCAGGCGGTGACAGTTGAGTCCAGAGGGTCTACTCCAAACAGTCCTGGACCCCTAGGACCAAGACCCGGGCATCTTAAAACTAGGGAGCTATCCGAGCTGTCCCAAAGGGCACTTGGCGTCATCCGTTTGGGCTTTCCATAGGGCAAGACCTGGGTGACAAATAAGCCCCCCATCTGGTCCAAGGACACAAGACGGGTTGGAAATACATACGCCACTTACGCGCGCCAACACCAAAGGTGAAGGCTACCGATATGACCTCGGTGAGGCCGCATGGCGATCTAGAACACCTTCTACTACCTTTGCAGGCTAGTACCCGGGAGAATTAATGGCTTCCCTCAACCCCGTGCTAAGACGTACCCGATTCCCATGGGTATCGGGAACACACTGCCCACTCGAGACAACCCAATCCAAACAACTCCCGGAGGGAGGGGCTCGGCAGTTCGGCCCCAGGTTCCTCTAGTAACGTCAGAGGCACCACGAGTGCTAAGGGTCCGCAGCGCCCGCACCACGGCAGCTGAAGGGGATGGATCCCCTCCCCTACGGGAAAGGTGGTGTCACTGATGATACATGTGATGAAGATGGAGCACCTGTGGAATGAGATAGCGGGGGAAACGGGATGTCCCGATCAAAACAGCCCCAGCGCCGTGTTGTCCACCACAAATCTCACTTTGCGGTTGCCTGGGATCGAACCCGGGCCGCCTTAGTGAGAGTCAAGCGGTCTAACCACTGAGTCACGGCGCGGCCTATATCCGTGGATCTTTGCACATAATGCCGCATGAAGATCTGAAAATGCTCAACCACCGATCCTACCAAAACAACGTTCTAGCAGCATGACTGTACCATGGATGTGTGTAATGTGCGGTCCTGGGTGCAACAGTTCAATGAACGTAGAACATCGTGTGTTAACAAACCAAGGCAGTCACGGCCTCACACCAGCCGGTCTGACGATATGATCCAGCGAAAACGTTATTTTGGAAGATCGCCAATTGAGCGTTGCAAACATCGCCTCCAGAATAGACATTTCCTTGGGATCTGTGCACACAACCCTGCATGAAGATCTTCAAATGCTCAATCGGTGATTCTCCAAAACAACTTTCCAGCAGAGTGACTATACCCTGGATGTGTCTACTGTGAGATCCTGGGTGCAACAGTTCAATGAACGTAGAACACCGTGTGACAACAAACCAAGGCAGTTACGGCCTCCCACCCGCCGGTCTGACGACATAATCCAGCGAGTAGAGAACGTTGTTGTGGAGGATCGCCAATTGAGCGTTACAGACATTGCCTCCAACATTGGCATTTCGGTGGGATCTGTGCACGCAATCCTGCATGAAGATCTGAACATGCGAAAAGTGTTCTGCCTTTATTGAACTGTTGCACCCAGGAACACACATTGGGCACATCCCTGGTACCATCACCACATACCTCACTCATCTGGCGATGAATTTCAATAGGTGTATCACCACGAAAATGGAGAAAGTGAATGATTACACGCTGTTCTATGAAAATGACATTTTAAGTATCAAAAACAGTTCTAAATCTGGTAGCTGCCACAAGTGCTTTATTCCCTGTACAGTGCTACCATCTCAGTCACACATTCAAAAGGAATCCACGTATATTTTTAAAGAAACGAGAAACAGAAGTTCTATCTGGTCCTAGACCTGAGAAAAATTAGGAATATGAGTAGCATTGAATAGTGGAATTAGAGTTAAAAATAAGTATGAAATTATTTGAATTTATTGACTAATTAATTAACTAAGTTTACTGCATGCTAGGCACTAAGACTTAAATTTGAGGGCATCCTTGTGGAACATGCAGTGTGATGATCTCTTTGTGGTTTCCTAGGTGGGTAAGAATTGCTGGGATGTAGCAACAAGTATCACAATTTCCCTTAAATCATTTCGCTTCCACCACCTTTCTCACTTCCCAGCTGTAGTTTTGGGATTTGTGGTTTGTGGGGGTGCCAAACAGATGGATGATTGCTTAAAAGAAAGATTACTCCCCACGAAAAGTAGAGTGGTAGTTGCGCAAAGCATTCTCTGTAAATGCTCATCCACATTTTTGCAACGGAGTTAGTCTCCGATTACCTGGAATACATAAGCTCAAAGGGTGATGTTATATCTATAGTAACGACCCCAACTTCTCCTCTCCTTTCTCCTCAGGTCAGCCCTTTCCTTGTATCCTCTCACCTCACCTTCACCTTCCTGGATGCAACCCGCCACAAGACGTACCACATCGTGGTAATAGGTCTGCCCATCCGAACCTTGTCATAGAGTAAAACACCGCCTTCGATATACCTACATTTTATATTACCTAGGTAGTCTGAAAAGTTTCCAACCTCAACATGAAGATGGCACCACTCATAAATAAAAGCTGGTGTATTTCTTTTTTCATCTGTTGACAGTTTATTCGTCAGGTTTCAGCCATTTTGGAGGCTCAGTTGTTATGTAACAGTCGTTTGAGTGAATTGATGTGAGTGTTTTTATAAAAATGGACAAAATCAAGTATTGAGCTGTCATCATATATTTTTTGAAAGGCAATACGTCTATGCAAATCAAAGACGAGACGCATTCCGTGCATAGGGATTCTGCACCATCATTTACCACAGTAAAATTTTGGGCAGCTGAATTTGAACGTGGCCTTAAGAGTTGGGGAGACTTTTAACGTTAGAGACGTCCAAAAACTGCACCTACTGACGAAAACATCACCAAAATTCACCAAATGGGGCTAGATGACCACCCAATTAAACTGAGAGAGTTAGCAGAAGCTATACACTTTTCAAACGAACGTTTTTGTCACATACTAAATCAACATTTAGACATGAGAAAGCTGTCCGCGCTTTGGGTGCCACGTTTGCTCACGTTACACCAAAAACGTGTTCGAATGAACATTACCAACACTCTGTTGCCGCAGTTTAGGCGCAATAATTCCCAGTTTAGGCGCCGATTAACTATGGTAGATGAAACTTGGATACACCATTATACGCCCGAAATAAAAATTCAGCCGAAAGAGTGGACTGCAAAGGGGCAACCAGCTCCAAAAAGGCAAAAACAGTTTTTACTCTGGGAAAGTGATGGCGGCATTTCTGGGGGCATAGTCAGGGATTTGTTTTAATCGATTTTCTTCAAAAAGAAAAATACCATTACAGGGGCATCATTACTTGACAAGCTGAAGGCAGAACTTGCGACAAAACAGCCATATTTGCAGAAAAAAATTCTGTTTCACCAAGACAACGCTGTATCACAGCTCAGCGGTTGCAATGGCGAAAATCCACAAATTACGGTTTGAACTGCTTGACACACCAGATCTAGCCCCAAGCGACTTCTTTTTGTTAACTCATCTGAAAATTGCGTTCGGAGTAAAGAGATTTTCGTCATACGAAGAGGCAATCACCTTCGTGAACAAATACTTTGCAGAGAAAACCTCCGAGTACTATCTGGACGGGTTACACAGATGGGAGCATCGCTTGGAGTAGAGTTACAAAGAGACTATTTTGAAAAACACCGAGTAAAATTTGGACGGGTTACAGAGATGGGAACATCGCTGGGAGAAGTGTGTAGAGTTACAAGGAGACTATGTTGAAAAACGCCGAGGACAATTTGGATGGGTTACAGATATGGAGCATCGCTGGGAGAAGTGTCTAGAGTTACAAGGAAACTATGTTGAAAAACGTCTAGTACTATTTGGACGTGTTATAGAGATGGGAACATCGCTGGGAGAACAGTGTAAAGTTACAAGGAGACTGTTGAAAACCGCCGAGGACAATATGGATGGGTTACAGAGATGAGAGCATCGCTGGAAGAAGTATGTAGAGTTACAAGAAGACTGTGTTTTAAACTACTGAGTACTATTTTGCCGGGTTACAGAAATGCGAACATCACTGGAAGAAGTGTGTAGGGTTACAAGGAGGCTATGTTGAAAAACGTCGAGTACTATTTGGACGAGTTACAGAGATGGGGAGAATCTCTGGGAGAAGTGTGTAGAGTTACAAGGAGGCTATGTTGAAAAATGCCGAGTACTATTTGGACGGTTTACAGAGATGAGAGCATCACTGGGAGAAGTGTGTAGAGTTACAAGGAAACTATGTTGAAAAACGTCGAGTACTATTTGGACGGGTTACAGAGACGGGAGCATCGCTGGGAGAAGTGTGTAGAGTTACAAGGAGACTATGTTGTAAAACGTCGAGTACTATTTGGACGGGTTACAGAGATGGGAACATCGCTGGGAGAAATGTGTAGAGTTACAAGAGACTATGTTGAAAAATAAAAGAGAATCTGAAAAGATGTGTTCTATCTCTAGGTGGGAAAATTTTCAGAGCAGTCTACTTCTACCTCTACCCCGAAACTTATCCCCACTAATATTTCCTTTCCTTGTGTGTGTTACTAGTTATTTTCTGTTCATACAGTGACTTATACAATTTATTTTAATCTAAGTGAATAATAATATGATTTGATTTTCTTTCTGCACATAGGTGTTCCTCTTTTGTGTAAACATTTCTCAGGAAGAAATCTGACTTTCTCGTCACATAGAATATCACCTTTATAAGTCGTAATGTCTTCTGAGGAGTTCAGATATTCATATCTACTACTTTAAAGAAGCGGTAATAAAAGTTACATTTTCTGTGGCCCCCGCACAAAGGATATACAGTTTTTACGACATCTCGTCACCTCGGAGATGTCGACCATCCAATATCCACACCGTCGTTTGAGCATGCGCAGTGGCCGTAAATCAGTTCTCTGTAGCAATTCATGTGTTATCTTGCACAAGCAAAGCAAACAGCGGGTAAATTTGACGTTCTAGTGTTACCCAACCTGATACAACATTAATATTTCAGTGAAAAGTGAGACTTGGACACATCCAGACAAAAAAAAGTTGAATACTCCTGATTAATAAATTCAGTTTTGATTTATGAACGAACGTTTACTATTTCAAATATAGCTAAATTTTACTCACTGGCCTCTCTTTTCAAGCTTGAGGTTCTTTTACTTGCGTGAATCTATAACACTTTGGAAGTAAGCCATGTTACTCAAACTTTGATGCCCAATGTAACATTATATTAAAATAATGATGCCTGATTTAAAAGATTCACATTTTTGTATAGTGAGATATTTTTCCTATCTCTTACACTTCAACAGTTACACAAAAGTCATTCACAATGAAGTGGACTTCTGAGCATATTCCCAGTAAATATGAGACATATGAAAATACTTCAAACCCGTAGTAGTTTTACCAACATTATTAGAATGTTGTTTCAAATCTCGTTACGCTGAGAAGTAGAACTTTTCAGATAAGCATAGGCAAGAGCTTTTGCTTTTAGCGTTTTTGTCGTGAATTTTTGCGAGTTTTTCCTTATTTCGAGAATAATATATTTCTTAGCGATAAATGAAAAAAAATTCTATTATATTTAGTCTGCAAAGAAAAATTGAAATTTTGTAAGGCTTCAGTAATTGTACCTTGGTAGTCAAGGAACAGGATGCAATACCTAGCACACTGGTGTTTTGTTTCTGATTTAAGATTGGTAACAAATTTAGATGCCAAACAGCTTAGAAGATTTATGTGGAGCTCAGCTTTAGCTACTGTTAGGATTAACTCCTGGGTTATCTTGGGTGCCCGCAAGCCATTCGGGGTACCCGAGGTAAACTTGAGCGACGTCCAGTGGGGTCATAATCTCCCAATGATCTGAGAAGGGCGCTCCTATGTTTGGATAATTTGGCGTACAATTTTGATGCCCGGCGCCTGATCTCATCCTCCACGTATGGAAGACCCGACGCTTCATGAAGCAACCTGATGGGAAAGTAGCGGCCCACTGTGCACGTTGAAGCCATGCCAAACAGCTATCTGCGGCCATGCCCCAGATTTCACAGGCATAAAGCATGACAGGAGTTACCAACGTTCAAAAAAGGTATAACCTCAGACCAAGCGGCATCGAGCTCGACCCCAGCATTTGATACAGGGAAGCAATTGCACCCTGTACCCCTGTCGCTAGGTCCCTTATGTGCTGGAGCAAGGTTAGACCCTTATCCAAAGTAACTACTAGGTACCGGACAGAGTAAACCCTTCTATCTTTCGACCTCGGAAGCTGAAGTTGGGGTAGTCTGCGGGGGTGTGGCGCTTAGTAAAATGTATGGCGTGGCTTTTGTCCGAATTTACGGATATCCGCCTACGCCTACATCACTGTTGTGTGAGACGGAGTTGTCTCTGTATGGGGTTGAAGGCTCTGAGGATGTGTTTGTCTTTGCAGAACAGAAGCACGTCGTCAGCGTATTGTGCCATTGCGACTCGTGGCTCTGTGGGGAAGTCTGCCATAAAGACATTGAATAGTGTAGGGGATAGTACAGAGCCTTCAGGGACTCCGCCTCTCTCTGGTCAAAGTTTTGATGTTTTCCCAGCAACTGTGACTTTAAATGTGCGGTGTTGCAAGAAGCTGTGTTATATGTTGATAATTTGGGTAGGGAGCCCCATTTGGATCAGTTTATGCAGTAGCCCGGCATGCCGTGTCGTAGAGAAGGCCTCCTCGACATCCAACGAAACCGCAGCCGTGAAGGCGCCTTCCTGGAAGCCCAGAGCGGCGGTCTCCACCACACGCAGTAACTGCTGGACTGTCGATTGCCCAGGACGAAATCCAAACTGATGGTCGGGGATGGCTTGAGTATAATGGAGGTGCTACTCCCATTAGTCCTTGACCCGTAGGACAAGGACTAGGCCTCCTTGTACCAGAGAGTTACAGAGTTGTTCCAACAGGGCACCCGGCACCTCCGTGGGGCTTTCCGTAGGGCAAGACCTTATTACTTTACCAAGCCTCCATCTGGTCCTGTGGACTCAAGGCGGGATGGAAGTGGGTACGCAACTTACGCGTGCCTGTGCCAAATAGCAAGGCACAGGTGGGGCGGCCTGGTGATCTAGCGCACCTTCTGCTAGCTATACTGGCTAGTACGCGGGAATATTAATGGCCTCCCTCAACCCCGTCCGGAGACGTACTCGATCTCCCACGGTTATCGGGAACCACTGCCCCCTCGAGTCCAACCCAATCCGAATAACTGCCCAGCAGGGATGGGCTCAGATGTTCGGCCCGAGGTTTCTCTAGTAACATCAGAGGTACCACGAGTGCGCCCGCAACACGGCAGCTGAAGAGGACGGATGCCCCCCTACGGAGGAGTAGAACCACACTGAAAAATTAAATGCCATACCCAGGATTTGAACAACGGATCTCCCGCTCTCCGTGAGGTTGCTCAACCCAACTGAGCTACTATGGCCAACGTGCCGATGACATTAAATTCTCCAACTGATACATATGTTTCCCGGTAGAACACTAGAGGTTCTCATATGCTATGAGACACGCACCTTTTGTGGCGAGTTACTATGCTGTAAGTACTTCAGTCCCAGGCTTCATAGTTAAACCACTATGGCTTTGTTTATATATTAGGTAAATTGATGGAAATAATTATTTCTTCCACACTTCCATGTGAGGGCTAAGGTTTGAATGAGTAGAGCAAGACTGAAAAATTCAATGACATAGGCGGGATTTGAACCATGGATCTCCCGCTCTCCGTGCCGTTGCTCTAAACCACTGAGCTACTATAGCCAACGTGCCGATATTGCATTAAATTCTCCACCTGACTCTTATGTTTCCCGGTAGACGGAGATCCGTGGTGACAGAAATGGTTTTCATCAAATTACCTAAAATAAAAATAAGCATTGTGGTTTAACTATGAATCCTGGGACTTAAGTACTTACAGCATAGTAAGTCCCCACAAAAGCTGCGTGTCTAATAGCATATGAGAACCCGTAGTGGTCTACTGGGAAACATACGAGCAGTTGGAGTATTTAATGTCATAGCGGCAAGTGGCCATAGTAGCTCAGTGATTTAGAGCAACCGCACGGATAGCGGGAGATCCGTGGTACATATCCCGGCCAAGGCATTGAATTTTTCAGTCTGGTTCTATTCATACAGATCTTAGCCTACACACGGATAGTGGGAAAGTAATTCTTTCCATCAATTTACCTAAAATATAAAATTTAATATTAACAAAGCTAATACAGTGACATAATGTGCAGTGAAATAACAGCTAAGCGGTGGAACAATAGACTGACACCACAGCACCCGGCTGGTCCGTGATACTACGAAGTATGTGTGTGAGTGTATGTGTGTGTAGTGTTTAACGTCCGCTTTTACTACATACGGCACCACAGGCGGTGACACTGATGATACATGAGATGAAGATGAAGCACCGGTGGAATGAGATGGCGGGGGAAACCGGAGGTCTCGGAGAAAACCCGCCCCAACGCAGTGTTGTCCACGACAAATCTCACTTTTGCGGTCGCCTGGGATCGAACCCGGGCCGCCTTGGAGAGAGCCAAGCGGTCTAGCCATTGAGCCACGGCGCGGCCTAGACTGCGAAGAGTTTGACCTATGCTCTAGAAATGTTATTTATTGGATACCACACCGTAAACAGCAATACCTCCTATTATGGTGTCTGAAAGTATTGAGCTTCCTGGAAGCTTCTCTCAGACATTACATTAACATGGAAATATTGTCCCTCAGGGCTTGAAAATGTGTTCCAAACGTCCGAAAGTTAAAAATTGAATACAAACAATACCTCACTGAAAACCACCCAGAATTAGAAGCTAAACTCGTCCCATTGTCTGTACTGACACGCTGGTCTAGCTGGTTTATTTCAGTAGTTTTCATTACCAGCTGTTTTGATGCAATTGTCGATTTCTTTTCTAAAAAAATAAAAGCTTTCAGTTCCTGCGCAAAATTTGTTAAATTATCATTATTTCCACGCCAAGTACTGCAATATTATAAAGGTACAGGCAAAATATGCTTCGGAAAATTGTAGATTGATAATAGATCAAATATTAGAACTTAAATCTAAACAAAAACCTGTAGCTGATCTTGTTTTATCCCGAATTAACTCGCTGAGAGGCAAATGTGAAACATTAGAGAGTGGTCACTCTGGAAACAGAGTAAATGCACTTGTAGAGCATATAATGGATCCCAGTGTTAGAGGAGTAGTAGAAGAGAATCTAAAAGTTTGCTGCCGTATGACTTTGTCTAAATTAGACTCCATTATGACAAAATGCATTTACAACCAGTGATATTACTTGTGATTCCAATTTGCTTCTTTGTTACAAACAGCTTTGTGACATTGTTGAACAGCAAAGCCATGGTGATAACGATAACAGATTAGATATAGTAACAGCACTCTGGACATTGAAGACAAAAGCTGAATCTTACCGCAATTTCTGTGTACCATCCCTTCAATATCTTTGGTAGCTGATGTCAAACGCTGACAGTGAGAGATTTTTCTCTATATATAAATTAGTTGTGACAGACAAAAGAACAGCTACGAAAAGCTAAAATATCACAACTTCCTGTACGCTGCAGTTTAGCGATGTCTGATTTGTGGTATTTGATTTTATTCATGTTCTGCTGATTCCAAATAAACTATTTTAATTTGTAAAAAAGGAGTTTAAACAGTTGTGTTACTCTAGTTAATTGTTACTGTTCATTTCAGACATGTCATTACTCATTAACTCTCTCCGAAAACTTGCGCGAAATTAACACTAGAAGGACCAGGTATTATGGTCTACCGAGAAAGGACCAACCCATCATTTTGACGGATGCAGCTTTGTTTGCCCTTTTTAAAATAGTAAACAAATTTAAATACATACCAGTTTATTTAATATTACTTATAAAGTTTACGAGTATATAATTTTACCTTGGTCTAAAGAATTACATTGTGAAATGAGTATTTTAAGAGTAAAAATAAATACAAAGATATACAATAAACCAAACGTAAACTGAAAAACTTCCCTTAGCAAACACGCATGTTTCAACATGAAATTTTGAATACCACGGTACATAGTATAAAGAAATTTATAAACCTGATTTTGTTCATTCAAAGCCATCAGTAGCAATGTATCACTAACGTCTTCAGCGTTGCTTAAACCTGGCCCATCAACTACATCATTTACATCAACTGTAAGCCAAAGCTTTATTCTAAATTTGTCCGGTTTATTGCTCATATATTGAACAAAAGAGCATCTAGCCTTGCAAGGAAAGAGTTGCTCATCCACAGTGATATTTTCACTTGGAATTTAACACTGCAAGGAATTGGCAATAAAAGGATTCCAAACAGGAGAAGCAGCTGCAAAGCGATGTGTACTTAGTCTTAGAGAACGTGTGTCCTGTTAATCAAATCGCGTAAACCACAAATTTTCAGCGAATTTGTTTGTGCTGATTGTGTTCCTGAAGAATGGTGGTCCGCAGCGATTCGACCATAACAACTTCAACGGATAGTTTTTTGCTCCAACACCTCGTAAATACATAAGTGATAGCGCGAATTCCGCCACTTGGGCAGTAAAGCTTTCTTACTCATTGACAAAGGGTCTGCAGAGTGTCATAAACCAATCAAGAACGGAAAAAATAGACGTGGACAAATCCGAAGGCTATTGCTGACACTTCCGTACCCGTCAAAATGACGGATTGCAGTCCTTCTAGTAGGAGTTGTCTGTACCAGTTTTTAGAAAGGTCCAAAATGTTTAATTTGTCGTGGAAGTTTTTGCCATAAATATTTATTAAATGTCATACTACATGGGAAGTATACAAAAAACACGAGGAAGAAATAAGTCTTCTAAAGCAGCGCATCCGTCAAAATGACGGTTGCGGTCCTTCTAGATTTAAAAGAGTTTATGGTAAATTATTCAGCACAAAACACCACTAATTAATTATTAATTTTCAGATGAGTCGTATTTACTACACATCTGCTTCACCTTCGTACCTATTTTGAGGACATGTTTCGCAAACCATCGTTTGCATCTTCGGCTCTTCTGCGACTAAAGCTTGATCCAGCGGTGTGGGTAATTCTGGAGTTGCTGCTGCCATCTGTTGATTTAGTGATGAACTTAAATGTGGGATTTTCTTCTAGCGGGATTTCAAAGTTCATTAGTTGGTTTTTATGTTTTTCTTTGTATATCCTCTCCCATATGACGAGTTCACTATGTTTTTGTACGTATTTTAGTAATTCTGTGCTATCTTCAATTTCATGATTTTCAGACCAGAAATGAGCTGCTAGTGCGGACTTATCAATATTTTTGTATCTTAAGTGCCTGATGTGTTCTTTTTTTCTAGTGCCTGTTTCTTTTTGTCCTCCCTATGTAAATTTTTTCACAGTATTTACACTTAATCTTGTAAATGCCTGACTTTTCCTCTGCATACAATTCACAGTGGAAGCTGAAGAGGACTGTACTCTACCTTTTTTGGACCTTAAAATCACAAAAAGCAATGAAAAACTAGAATTTGGTATCCATAGAAGAGCAACACACACAGATAAGTACATCAAAGCAAATAGTTTCAACCCAATTCCGCACAAGCATGCCACCTTCAACAGTCTTACACACAGATGAGTAAATCTACTCCTCAGCCAGCAAGAATGTCAAAACGAATACCATCAAATCTTAAAAACTGCAATTAAAATGGATATGGAAAAAACCTTGTAGATAAAAAACTAAAATCATTCAAACTTCAAAAGAGATTAAAACAGATCACAGCTCTCACACCAATAAAACAAGAAATTAGATTTGCTAAATTTACTTACCACACCTGGGTCACAAAAAGTTCCAAAAATATTCAAGAAATACAATATAACATTGGCACCAAAAACAATTACAACATTAAAAACCTACTTCACAGTAATAATACTGATAAGATAAAACCAGAAGGAAAGTCAGGCATTTACAAGATTAAGTGTAAAGACTGTGAAATAATGTACATAGGGAGGACAAAAAGAAACATAGACACTAGAAAAAAAGAAAAATATTGATAAGTCCGCAATAGCAGCTCATTTCTGGTCTGAAAAACATGAAATTGAAGATAGCACAGAACTACTAAAATACGTACAAAAACTTAGTGAACTCGTCGTATGGGAGAGGATATACATAGAAAACCATAAAGAAAAACTAATGAACTTTGAAATCCCGCCAGAAGAGAATCTCACATTTAAGTTCATCACTAAATCAACAGATGGCAGCAGCAACTCCAGAATTACCCACACCGCTGGGTCAAGTTTTAGTCGCATAAGAGCCGAAGATGAAAATGATGATTTGCGAAACATGTCCTCAAAATAGATACGAAAGTGAAGCAGATGTGTAATAAATACGACTCATCTAAAAATTAATATTTATTTCGCTTCACTGTGCTGTTCCAATACAGTTAAATCTCAATAAACCACTAATTAAAATTATTGATGCAAATTTTGTAACTGTCACCACAAAATCTTGCCTCTACTTTTAAGTTTAGCAAGTCACGCAACAAAAATTGTCCTGCAGATGTCAATGACAAGGTTATTGTTGGTACTTTGTTAGGCGTTAAACAACTGAACATCCTAGGTGTTCACCATGGAGAAAACTTGCTGCGTTAATAAATTCCAATTCTTTACAGCAAATTACTCGATACCTTGGCATGTTTCTGGTTTTAGTTGTTCATCTAGTGATTACAGAGGACATTTTGTGTCTGGAAGTAGACTACAAACGCGCTAATGTGTTCGAAGGCGGGAGAAGACGGATGCAGCGCTATATATGCGAAGAGCTGTAAGGAAAAATGGAGATGATTCATAAAGGAGCCAGAGAAAGAAAATTCCAAGACAGGAAATTAATAAGTAGGCGGCATACTCGGGGGAGAAGTAAATCTTTTGGGGGGTGGGGGGTGGAGTTAATGAACAACTAAACTCGAGAGTCATTTTCAAAGTCACTGACTGCAACTGTCGTGAATTTTAAAAGCTCTGTTTTACTTCGAAAGGTTTTTTCCCCGACGACTTAATATTCCGCTCGCGAATCTTTCAGAAATATCATCCGTCTCTCTGGTGAACAAGTTGAGACGTAAATGCAGATCTTTTTATGATTCTTGTTAACTTTAACGGTTCCTCTGCAGAAACAAGAGCCTCTGCTGCAGTCCAACACAATTCGTCTACGTTTTAAAAATTCTGACGAAGGAATATATCTGATT